>JAOALB010000123.1:0-168519 GCA_025331125.1 Mycogone perniciosa
AATAATAATAATAATAATAATAATAATAATAATAATAATAATAATAATAATAATAATAATAATAATAATAATAATATTACTGCTACTACTAGCAGTAGTTGATTGGCCGAATGCTCTTTCGCAATTGATATTGAATGTGCGGTGCGGCAGCAGCTTCTGAATTCTGTCTGGTCTGTGATGGGCTGCAGACAACAGTCAAACCACGAGAGTACGGGTACAGTACCGACAACGAAGGTGGAGGGCCTCGCAAGCTTAAAAGGCATCTGATAGGTAGAAGTATAAGATTAAACAGTACTAGTATTACTAGTACTCCGTACTTGTATCGTTAATCAACTCATAGCCCGGCCCGAGTCGGCGTTGTCGTCCTAAAATCTCACCACATTCGCAGTGGATCCCTGAAAGCCTTGCCAATTTGTTTCCGAGATGCGAAGCATGGCTGTCCATACTCGTACATGTAGGACTAGTACTCGTAGAGACCCGATGGGCAAGATCGCCAGCGTCTCACTCTCATCCTGCGCATAATGGACATTACCCAACTGCTACCCAAGCTCGTAGCCCCTTGGCCGGATGTCTGACTGAGAAAATCGATATTGGAAGACCAAAGAGAGGTCATTATCGTGCTTGCCGCTGGATCGACCCACTTTCCTACCTTCTAGGCGCGCCCACAACAGTACGAGAGCAGCCATATTTCTCGATAGGATGCTGAGAGCTTGAAACGACCAGAGCATCCGGAGATCATGCATATGAGGGCGGAACTGTTTTTTTTCCTAGGCCTCATGCCAGGCGCGTTGGGCGCCATACGCCACCAGCATCTTGGAACGCGAGCAGCCACACCGTCGCCAGTCCCAGTGTCGGCTAGCCAGGCCTTGTGAGTAGGATACTTGATGTATTCTTGAAGCAAGCTCATCATTCGCAGCGAAGGTGTTGATGGGCCATGGTCGACCTTTGAACTCCGAGTAGGAAACCCAGCTCAAAACATTCGCGTACTGCCCGGAACCTCATCGACACAAACGTTAGTGGTACTGCCAGTAGGCTGCCAAATCATAAATGTAACGGACTGCCCCAAAAGCAGAGGTGGTCTGTTTAATAATTCGGCTTCACAAACATGGCAAGCGATCGGCACCTTCAATCTGGGCTTTGAGAGCTCCCTAGGCTTCAAAGACAACGGCTTGTTTGGATATGACTCAGGTACGGCAGGCACCAACATGCTTTTCCACAATGCCTTCTAGTATTGACATGGCTTAGTTGGAGTCGGTTTTCTGGGCAGTGGTGGTCCTGTCATCGACCATTCCATCGTCGCAGGTGTCGCAGGCACGGAATTCTACCTCGGGGTGCTTGGTTTAAACCCACTACCAACCAACTTCACGGATCAAAATGATCCGCAACCCAGCTTTATGCAACTCCTCAAGAATCAATCGCAAATACCGAGTCTCTCCTACGGCTACACGGCTGGCGCGCCGTACCGGCTAAACAAGGCGCTTGGTAGTCTCATTCTGGGCGGATACGATACCTCTTTCTTCCAAGACACGAAGTTGTCGCACAAGTTCTTTAGCGATCAGAGTCGAGATCTAACTGTTGGGGTTCAGTCCATCACCACGAACGCCAGTACAGCAAACAGGGCGCTACAATCTACTCCGATTCCAATGTTCATTGACTCTTCTGTCACGGAAATCTACCTTCCACTGGATGCCTGTCGCGCCTTCGAGCAGGCTTTCAATCTTACCTACAATAATGCTACTCAGAGGTACTTGGTTGACGACTCGCTACACAACAGGCTTGTTGCCGCAAACCCTTCTGTCACGTTTACAATCGCCACAGCAATCACAGGTGGTGATAGCTGGAATGTCACCTTCCCATATGCGAGCTTCGATCTACAGGTAACACCTCCGCTGGTCCAAAATGCATCTCGATACTTCCCACTTCAGCGGGCAGCAAATGCGTCACAATATACTCTGGGGAGGGTGTTTTTACAAGAGACGTACCTGATCGTAGATTACGAACGGGGAAATTTCTCCCTTCATCCAAAAGTATGGAACGCTAGTGCTGTGCCAAACCTGGTTACCATACAGTCATTAACCACGGTCCAACCCGTCGCAAGTCAAGGCCTCGGCGGAGGTGCCATCGCTGGTATCGTTCTGGGCGTCCTGTTGTTCATTGGGGCCATTGCGACTGCCATCCTGCGGTACTTGGTTGTTATTCCCCGACGCAAGGCTGCAAAGGCTGCCGCAGAGCTAGAGGGCAGTACGCCGACATCAGAGGCACAGCCGAGTCCTGAAGAGTCCACCGCTCCAGTTGTCGAAGCTAGGAGCGATAGCATACGGGAGCTGGAAGCCGATGAGGCGAAACTGACACCAGAAATTGAGGGCAGTGTCCCCACAACTAGAACTCCCATGAGCGAATTGGAGTCGGCAGCCAGCCCAAGGCTTTCAGAGCTGCCATCTCCAGCACCAATATCAGAGCTACCCTCACCAGATCCCTTGTCAGAACTACCATCCCCGGCGCCAGTATCGGAGTTGCTATCGAGGGAAATATACGAAATGCCTGGCAGTGATGTCCCGGAATTACCGGGAAGTCCAGGTGTTCGGTCTTAGCATTTTCAGAGTCGGAGTTAGGGAGTACGGTACGGCCGATGCTTACGCCGACCTCGGGGGATCAAATTCCATTGGCGCTTGGGCTCTGACTCCTTGTCAATGTGACGGGCGCGCGAGAGGCCTTGTGATGCTTACGCGTATTAATAATCTAAGTCCTGAGTAGGGAGCAGCATGACGCCATGGAAAGGGGGAAGTTTCAATAGGGCGGCAATGTTTAAGATGTTGCTTTTTTAGTCGTGCTGCAGCAACTCGGTACACACGATGGAGAGAGGCGATGTTAGCTTATGAATTGCATAAGGTACTTTCTACGAAAGTATTGGAGCTAGTTTATTCCAGGCAGATCGTTTTATAGTACTCCATAATAGGGTATACCTCAAATCATTTATAATTAATAGTAGTGACTTGAGCAAAGAAATGACGAGGGATATCACAATATATAATAACCTGATTGATTTTTTTTGGTAAAAACAAATACTATGTGGTATGTTTTTTATAACCCCCTTTTCCTCTTGTTTTTATGGCTCTATAAAGGTACACAGGGTACAAAGTCATTACGAAGTGTACTATTAAGACAATTACTATTTACACATATGTATATCTCTATTCACACACAACTTCTAATTCCTTATATCCTATCTGCTAAGCTAGTAAAGGGCAATTGCACGGGATTAAATAAAGCCAAGGAAAAGAAATTTACACTATGGCACCATTTCGTAGTCAGTAAGCATTACTACTATAATGTACGGAGTACCTAGGTAACTAAAGGCTTCTTCAATACTCCGTACCCACACCGTATAACTAGCCGATATCTCGCCAGCATAATTTGCCTGCGCCGCCTCCATATGATCACTTTTGTTAACTTCAGCCTCACTACCAAGGCGCTGTCCACTCTCGCGTTAATCAGCCTTGCTAGCTTCTTCTACCACCTCTATAAACTCAGATCTCAGGTGTGAGAGGCATCGCAAAAATATGGCGTTGTAAGTCATGCTGCGCTTCTTGTCACTTGGGCTTATACCGGTAATGTCAATAATGACAATAACAAGTCCAGCTTATGCTACCTGATTCCTTCTTCTGGGGACATCTACTTGTCGTGGGCAAGTTCATGGCCAAATATCCGGGGGAGCTCTTTGGACAATACCTACCCTATATATTAGCACAGGAGCGCCCATATCTCGCTGCTTGCGACCTGATCTACATAGACGTCTGGCCCTTCGCTGGACCGATGCTGGCAGTTTTTCATCCGAAAAGGATGGCGCAGCTCACACAGCAGTCATCACTTCCTAAACACTTTAAATTGAAACCGCAACTCGCCCCTTTTACGCAAGGCCACGATTTGCTCACTATGGAAGGACAGGATGGATGATGTGGAAGAGCATTTTCAATCCTGGTTTCTTAGCAAAGAATCGCACAGCCTTGTTACCCTCATTTCTCGAGGAGGTGCAGGTCTTGGGAGATCAACTGATAAGCGTGGCTAGGTCTGGGGAGGTAGTGAAATTGGAAGAGCACATGCAAAAAAAAACTATTAATATCAACTGTCGTGCTGCTCTGTAGGTTTCTAACCCATGTTTTTTTCAATTCTTGAAGGCCCTACTTAACGGAGACTCAAGCTAACGCTGAAACCAATAGACGTATACGAATTCATTGCCAAACTAAAGATAACGCCTTCGACAAGGCAATAAGGACGGCAATCCCGTAGCTCATTGTCAACAACAGTCCCCGAAGTATCATTAAATATTGGAACCCTTTCAATGTCTTCACTTTATGGAACTGCAACCGCATTATCAAAAACCTAATTAAACTCCACGTTGAGCGCGGTATCGCCGAATTTGTCACCAGTAGTGCAAATAACAGCGGATTGTCTCCCACTATGCCTAAAACGATCAACTTTCTTGCTATCAAGTCATGCTTGCAATCCGCGAAATCCGACTCCAACTCCCCACCACGTATTGACCGCAAGTTCATTAATGTAGTTATTGCGCAGCTGAATATATTGGTCTTTGCTGGGAATAATACAACAGCCTCAGTGCCCAGCTTCGTCTACCGCCTGCTGTGAAGCAACCCGCAGATATTAAGGGCACTCCGTGAGGAACATGACTCTGTTCTGGGAATGAACGTAATGTATACGCACGATCGCATCTCTGCCAAGCCACAGCTGCTCAATCAGCTGCCCTATATCTCAGTCGTTATAAAGGAGAGCTCCGGCTGTTTCCGCTAGTAGGAACCGTGCGACAGGGACAGGAGGGATTTTCCCTCACCCATCCAAACACGGGCAAACAATATCCCACTCAGAGTTGTATGGTTTTCGGCTGCAGCTTGACCGACCAAGTTCCTCCCTGAGCGGTGGCTGGCACGACAAGGAGAGTCGCTGCATATCCGGAAGAACACATTCCGACCTTTCGAGCTCTAGCCAAGAAAACGCATTGGACAAGAGCTAGCCAAGATCGAGATATGGATGATCCTAGCCATGATGACTCGAGAGTTCGAGTTTGAGAGTCCGTACCCCCCTGGTGCGCCAGAGGTGTTGGGCGAGAAGGCATACCAAGTCCCGCTGCCTAGTCATGTAACAGGCCATGGTAAGGACGTCTATCCAGTGAGGATTAAGCTCAGGGCGGGATTAGTTGGTTCATTATATCTAGAGAGGCGAGTTTGGAAGTCATGGCTGAGTGTCCATTTTAGTTCTGGCAAGTTCTAGTTGAGAAAGATGCTCGACCTCCTCGATGACAGAAGGATTGCTCAAATGCGAAGTTTCCCTTATACTTGCTGGATATTGATAGCTGACTCTTGTTGGCTGAGGAAGGGTCTAAAAGGATTTATTGAATAAGAAATTGAAGATAGTATTCAAATAGGCTAATAAAGATGTAATTTTGTCAAAGATTCCCTATCTTATGTGATGACCATTGACTGCACCACGCGTTACCCTATAGATGAATCAATCACAGCACCCACCAACTTCACGAACAGACATAGAAACTGCCTAAAGCTAAGGATCTGGAGTTCTTTGGAACGGTGGCTTGAGTTGCCCTCTCCAATTACTGTGTGGCTTCCTGTGCTTTAAAATGAGGACGGGAGAGGACTACAGACGGGAATTGGTAGGTTGCTAATATGTAGGATTTGCTTGGGTCCGATATTAGGACTATAAAAGTGCGATATTGGGTACTAGAGATATTAAAACGAAGAGATATCGCCATACTCTTAAAACCGAATATACTGTTATCCTATTATACTAGAGAAAGATCCTTGTTTCACCAGGAACTATTGGGTATTCCTATAAACCTAAGATTAAGCCTTCAACTTGGCTAATCGAGCCTTGGTGACTGTAGCAATTTTCCCCTCATTCCATATCCCGTTCACGCTTGGGTGTTGTACAACAGTAGTAGCCCATTTGTAGAAGTTAGGTGTTTTGGTTGGTAGGTCCCTGATTAGACTCTCAGGCAGAAGGCCATGCTTCGGTAGCGATAGTAGTCTGAGCAAGAACGATCCGGTAAGCACCTGTTTCTTATAGTTAGAAAATGGATAGTGTCTTTGGTAACCTTCTCACATACCTCAGCCAGAGTGAGTGTTTCACTCCCCCCGAAAAAAGGCGCCGCATCCGTTAACAATGGCTCGATCTCCTTCTCAACCTGCTGATTGAACTCCTTGGCAATTTCCTCGGCCTCCTCCTTTGTCTTTGCGACGAGGACTTTGTTGTACAAGCCGTTGACCTTGCTGAAGTATGTATCAACGAAGAAGTTGATTCGGGCACGCCTTAAGGACGCCTCGGGGGTGCCTGTGGTCGGCACCAAGTGCGACGGGTGTGCGTCCGCTAGAAACTGGGCCACGATAGCAGACTCTGTCACGATCTCGCCATTGTATGAGAGGCTAGGGACGAGACCACGGGGATTTACAGAGAGGTACTCCGGGGTGCGGGGGGCGCTCAGATCGATGATCTCCTCTTCAAAGGGGAGCTTGAGCTCTGCCAACGCGATGTGAGCGCGATGAGCCCCTGAAGAAGTATGGGTTAGTCTTGGTGTTAAAGTAGTGAATGAGGTTTTGCAAAGGGATTCCTACATGGACAAACATGGTTGGTATAGAGCTTGATCTTTGGAGTTGCCACGGCCATGATGAGAGTGGGGCTATGGCTTCGCACGTTTTAAATGCCTCAACGTATTTTACAAGGTACAGAAGCTGTCTTGGAGAGAAGGCTTGAGGGATCGAGAGTAAACAATTGACGCCTTAAGTATATCACCCAATTGTGGATTTCTAATCACGAACCATGTATGTAGATGATGCCATCGAGTGCCAAGGTGAAGTGCTCTAATTCGTCAGCTACCCCACACTTTATGAGACTCCGTGAAGTCGCAAAGCCCAAAGACTGTAAGAGGCTATTGAGCAACGCCTAGATGGAGTGCACTCTATGCACGCACCCCAAGGCAGAGACTATTAAAGGTCAATCTGGGCGTTATCTCCCGAATCCAGGACTCCCCCACTGTACTTGGATGCCACAGTGCGCTCAAATCTTGCTCCAGAGAGTTGCCCTTTGACGCTAGCCGTCAGGGTGTACTGAGCGGCATCCTGATCCAAAGTAACAGTCTTGTCCAGTGTGCCCTCGCACCCCGAATGCCATGCATTCTGGAGGAATATACTCAACTTATCGCCCCGCTTAGCTCCATAGAAGACCGCCTGATCAAAAAGCAGATGTTCGACTGTTGTAGAACAGCAAACATTGTAGCTCAGAGAGGTACATTGATTTGTGTTCTGACCTCTGACTAGCTGGATATCTCTACTTGCGCCGGCTGCAGCATGCAGAGCAAGAACCATAAGTAAATCTTGCGGTTGCATTATTGATGCTATGAATGTGTCAGCCGCGCAAATGCACATCAAGGGGAGATGCTCCGACCTCGTTTGAATCGGTAGATCAGATGATGACCCTATTTATAGGTGAATTCGCAAGATAACTCAATGCCACAGCGTTTTTAATGAAGTTTTTGTAGTTGTTGATGCTGGTAAATGGTGCTGGGCGAGAGCGGAGAGGAAGCGAGTATTAGAGAAGGCGGACGCAAGTTTATAGTTATCGAGTTGGACGAGTCACAAGAGACGGGACTGTATCAAACATAAGTCGTGACTTAAATAGATGCACTCCAGGCAGAAGTTGAAGGTGTCTCAGTCCATCTGGACCGCCCTGTCGAAACTGGAGAGATGGCCATGAGGTACAGCATTGTTACCAATACAACTCGGTCTAGACTTAGTTCCCAGATGACAGTAGCCAGCCACTTTCAACCTTATGATGTGGCTCATTGTATTCCCCCTACAAATCTCACTGATGGGCAGGCTTTGTCAATCAGCTAGCCAGTTGATGGCATTAGAGGAGCCATCAGCACAAGCTAGGTGTTGGGGCAAGGGTGGTGCCGCCACTATCACGGCACGGCGCGTGGCCTTCCAATAGTGCGCCCGCCTCCGCCGCAGCTGGATCAGTTTTTGTTGGCATTCCATCAAAAAGCGCCTCTCTGACTTCAATATTGATCAATATTGATCCAATGACTCGCTCAGCTGAGTCTCGACCGGGATTTATGAACAGAAGCAGTGGAGTCTACGTTGTATTGGAAGTCAAAGGCTGACTGTTGACTCAGCTGCGTCAATGGTTTAATATTGGAAACAAGCCTCCTCTCCTTTGTTCACCAAGGTAGAAAACAGTGCATGGAGAGCGTATCAGTATTGCTTGGGAAACGGTGGCACATCTTTACCTGTCAGCAACTGGCATTGAACTCACAATTCCGCGAGATGGCCGCCACTGTTGACATGGCGCCGCTCCTGAAGTAATTAAGCATGAGGTTGAACATCGTGAGTGGGGAGAATATCAAAACTATTAATACACGCCGTTCATTTACATCTCGGTGGTTGTCCAGTCCTTCACACTGCTTTGAGACCCTTGTTGACGAGCCACCCAGCCAAGATTGCATGGAACCATTTCCCAAACGGCGTCTCCAACAGTGTTGGCTTGTCGTCCTTCCGCCTCCACATCCAAGTTTCGTTCACAAATGCTACACGCTTGGTTTCCTCGTCGTCCTCTTCAGATGACCCAATCACCTCGACCGCAGCGACAAGCAAGCCCCTTGCAGGAGGCCCTGTATACGAATCCGGTACCTCAATGATAAGCTCAGATCTCTCGGATTCCACTGCATCTCCACTGTCATAATGGGAGACCCTGTACACGCCATTGACGAGATCGCCTGTCTTGAAGGACAGTTCTGAGATCCAGTCGGTATCAAAGCTGCGCCGGGTGCTGTCATCGCCGATGAGAGATCTAATGAGTAAAGCCTGGGGAGTCCAACTGAAGGCGAAATGGGTGGCACGCAGGTAGGCCATGAGCAATCCAGATGGCTGAACTGCGGTGCTCCGGATCTCATTGATTGGATAGCTCAGACTAGATGCTAGAATCGGATACGAGACAACGCGTTCATACACAACGACCCATTGTGAGCTGTCTGACTTGACATCTTCTGGGAGGCTCAACGGCTCTTTGACGGCTGGATCGTAGGATGAAGATGACGTTGATGACTTTTGAACACGACGCCCAGCTGATGTGGTAGTGTTTTTAGACACTGATTGTTTGAGGTATAAAAGGTAGGCAAATGGCAGAGCGACAGGTAGAATCACCACAGCCACAGCTACAGCGTCTGAAGCTGGTCTACAAAGGCCCAAACCCATGATTCTGGCGAGGATAGTGTGATGGAGATGCAATATGACGATGGAGATGTTCTGGTTACTATTCGTCTTAAGCGGTCCGCGGCTCGGGCTCGGCTTAGTGACGTATTTCGCATCGGGAGATATCGCTAAATATCAACATTTATCTCGCAGAGGTTGCCGGAATAGGAGGTTGTGCTTCTCCGCAAAATTGGTTATAGCGCGGATCTAACTCAGCCAAAGCCCTCACATGCAGACAGTTCATTCCGCAAAAGCCTGCGCCTATCACGACATTTGAGTCTTACATTGTCATTTCGCTTTTCTCCAACCAGCAGGCTAGAGGGGATGTTTTGTTCTACCGCCACAGTCAAGACCTGTTTGCCATGATCAATGGCATCGCTACAGGGAATCTGAGTAGCAATTACTGGGTCACTTAGTATGTGCGTCGCAGTGGCCAAGCTTACCATCTCTGTCGACGTTATGAAAAATACCATGGCTGGTGATCCCCCTGCCTCGATATTGCATCGATTCGTGAAGCGAAACAGAGATTCACATGCAGGACACTGGTATTGGGGCATTTCTATCGTATACTCAGATCTATTGTGATTTTTCATATACTTCATATGCCGGCCGTAAGTCTTTAAAGTGTCATATCTCTTGCTCCTGTTGCCCGACGAGAGCGTCGTGTTCATCTTCATTTTCATCAATCAGAGTACTGTCCGCAGGTGGAAAGGTTGAGAATAGCAGCACAGCCATGCCAACCACAGCAATTGCCTAAAACCAATAACAAGTCAGTATGAGAAGCGCTGTATACCATAGATATTGACTATGTTGACATACCGCGTTACAGAAAAAGGTAGCGTAGCCTTTGCCCATGCCAGCTAAGGTGGAAAACACAAACCCGAACAATCCCTGCGTCGCCAACCTGGCGATATTCTCTACGAGAGTGACGGCATTGAGCGCGTCGGCGCGGTGCGATTCAGGACACATGTCTGTGATGACGCCCTTTGCTGCTGGGGCAGAACCGGAGCCGAAAGGGAGGAGAAATGCAGCTGCTCAGCGTTAGCTAACTATGAATTTGAAGGGAAGCCATGGAATTACCAAGGTAAATGTGCCATTTCTTGGTTGCGAATGCGGTTACAGTTGTGAGAGCTCCATCAATAACCAGACTCCACCTCAGGAAAACGAGGTCAAAGTGTCCAGCTTCGCGATCATGGCCATGGGCAGGAGGCTTCGTCGGCTCAACATCAGCTTGCTCCCCGGCTGCGGCATCGAACTCTCCAGGATTAGTCGGTAGTGTGGCGGGAGGTGGTGGCTCAGAGATGTCTTGGGGTGAGGGCATGGGAGTGCGCTTGACGAGGCTACGTCCGAGAGTGATAATACGCGGGAAGATGAGGATGAGGAAGATGCTTCGCATGAAGGCGAACTCGGACATGAGCCAACCGTTGTCAGCTTGATTGAAATCGAAGACCGCGGTCCCATACATTTGGATCAGAAGGGGAGCATAATCCGTAGCCAGCTGCATTCATCAGCGCCATGTATGAAAGTGGTCAAGTTCAGTTGAGCTTACCACTCCGAGAAAGATGCCAGCACAAAGTATGACGACACCATAGTGCCTCTTGATAGTACCATTGGACATGAGTAAGCGCTGTGGTGCAAGAATCTTTAATGGTGCGAAGAAGCCTGATACACCTCGCTGACCGGGTTTCTTCTTGTCGCTCATGGATTCGGAAGAGATGTAAGGAATAGCGAAGTGCACATATGTACCAGCGATGAGGAATGTGACGAAGGCGACATCAAACGGGGCGCGGATGTCAATTGCATCTCCAATCATACCGCCAGCCAAGTATCCAATGCCTTGGCCCAGCATGAGGCTGCCTTGGAGCTTGCCAAAGACCGTCGTGCGCCTTGATGGTTCGACAAGTTCTCCAGCGATGATGTTGGACACAAGACTGAGGACGGTTAACACTGCCCCCGATGCGAACTGGGAGATACATACATGTAGCCGGCGGGTCCGCCTATGATAGTTATGAGTTGAGTGCTTTGAATGATCAACATGCCGGTTCGTTTGCCAGCGTCGACGCCGAGGATCTGAGTGAGGACACGAATGGCGGGCACAAAGGTCTGGACCATGAGAGCAGCTCGGGGACCGAATTTTTTCACGGTCCATCCGGCGACGAAAAGATTAAGCGTACCTATGGCCTCAATCATTAATCCTCTCATCTCTCACCTGTAAATCACGATCAGATGGTTGAATGTGGGAGACATACCGCAGAGTGTAGTGCTCATGCCCAGAATACTGACCTGCGTGGCCATCCGCGCTGTGATTTCATCAAGACTGCATTTCTGTTCCGGCCCTTCATAAGGCGGATGCGTTTCGTAGTAATCGTCGCATACCATGAGATGAAACACATATAAAAGTCAATTGAACGGTTAGCTACACATGGAATGCCTCCATAAGGCGAATCTAGCCGACGTACGGGACCTGGGTGTAGCTGAACGCCAGACAGATTATGAAGCCTGCGAACAGAATTCGATTCTCGACATCAAACACGCTGCTCAGACGCGCCTTCAGGCCCTTGCTGGTGGAGCCTTTGCGGCCTGGAATTAGTGGTGTCGTCTCATCAGTCGCCATTGAGATGGAGCGGCGCGTAAACACTCTTCTTCCTGACTGCTAGTGGGACGGAAAGTGGCGAAGAAGACGTGTGTTGCGAAAGTCGACGTGACGATTCCGAGACCAGCGATCACGACGCATTGCATCTAGCCGAACTCGGACCGCTGCATGAGTTCATTTTGTGGGCCATTACTCCGTACTTTGTACAGAGACAGGGGCATCTTGGCAATCGATCTGCAATATCTTGTTCGCTGCTTATTTTCAGCGGATGAACTTGAATGAGCGTTAACGTGGAAACAGAATTGGCCATCTTCGTCATTCAGAATAAGATAAGGCATTAGCGATGTTGGCTATTGTGTTGAAGCATCTCACGAGCTGTGGCGCCAAGCTGGTCCGTGTCTGTGTCCACAGCTTCGTGATAATAGGCAAGATCCTCTCGAGGAGAAAATCTTCCGAAGCCCCAGGCTCCGCCAGAATGCGTCAACATGCGCAAGTCGTCGGTAGCAATAAATCAGGTAGATGAAATGGGTCTCACACATGAAAGTTGAGTCTATTCTATCAATTTTATGCACCGCTTCTCAAGCCATGACCGAGTAAACACTGTAATCAACAACTTGTCAAAGGATTATAAGGTAATAGCAGTTAACCCAGCTCCATTCACGAAGGCTCGCCGATAAGTACACTTTTTTTCTGTCTAGAGCTCAGCCAGTGCCTAAAATTGCATGCACAAAATACCACCCCATAACTCACATGGCGGAATTGAGAGCTGACGGCGACCGAGTTAGCAGCCTACCGTCAGTAAAATTTTAGTGGCTGAATCATTGATATCCAACACGTAAATGAGACATTTGCTAGTCGTGTCGATTAGCTGAAGCTGTATGCAAGTACTAGTATAATGTGACATTCTGAGGAAGAGGGCGAATCTCCTCCGTACTCTCTACGGACGGAACTGAGCAGCCTTATTTAATGGAGCACTTGTACTTTTTAAGATCTTATATGTGGCAGCTTCGGGTACCAGTAGCCACCCTAGTGATAGCTTCACTAAGCCTCTATCTAATAATACTGGTATGTAAGAATCCGTCGATGTGGCCAATAGGAGTGTGGTCTAAGCTAGCAATTGATGGATGACATGAAGATGGGAGATGCCAGCGGTTTAACACCTACAATTGGCCTTTGCAATCAACTTTCATCCCCCACACAAAACACATGAAGAGTCCTCAATTAGGTGCAATCCGATACCTTGACCTATATTCAACCACCAATCACCCCGGATATCTTAGTTTATTTCTGACAGAAATCCATGTAAAATATACTAGGCGTTATTTGGATTAGAGGGAAACCTCACTGCCTTTCACGTTATTGCTAAGACATATAAATAGTCCTGCAGCACACGTGACTAACCGGATCACAGTCTTCCGCCCCTGTTAGTCTAAGAGAGAAACTCTCCATAATATCGGTCACTTCGCTTTCGAAAGAACCCCTGCCTTGCTGCTCAGTGTATGCAGGTCTAATTTTTTGTGATCCATTCACTCACGCAAGGCATACGGTGTGGAAGACTGTCTCCGATAAACAATGCCGTCACGATATATAAACGCCGTATGTATTGATGGCCCACTGTTCACTCTGCTCCTGTGCATGATGCAGGTGGATACTAATGTGCGCTATCAACGACAACAGTGTGACGAATGTCGACGTCGGAAATCAAGGGTAATAAAACATGATAATATTCTGTGAAGAGTGTTCTAGTGGTTGATATCTTGACATAGTGCTCCAAAACTCGACCTTCCTGTAGCTCATGTACGGAATACAAACTTGAGTGCTTATACAGTGGTAACCCTGCTCGTACGCCTCTGACGAGGAAGTCAGTTAAAGATGCATCCAACTCAGTCATTCTGGAAAGCTTTGTAACCATCGACTAGGCATCTTACTTCAGTTGAACGAAAACTCCAGAGGCTTGAAAGCATCCTTCAAAATATAAGGCCGGATCTCGACTATGACCTCGATGACCCTGAAAGGCTGAAAGCTAATGGTGGGCAGCCAACGGAGTCGCAAGCACCAGAAACATCCGTTTCAAGTTCTGACTCTGACACCACTGACCTTGTCGGAGCAAAAACGACCGAGGCTCAAGTCTCTCGACGTCCAGTCTCCAAGGACCGTCGTGTACCCTCCAGTGCCCCGCTCGCTCTACTACCTGAGGCAGTCCCCGAGGAAGCCAGTGGTTTTGACTGGCGGGAAAAGGACACACCATCAGCTGATAGTCCGTCTGATGGTATGGTTGCCCTTTTAGATGTCACTGGAACAGGATACATGGGTAAACAAATCCCTGATCTTCATTCACTCGGATGTGAAACTTACCCCGTCTGAATAGGTTCTAGTTCCAGTGTTGTCCTCCTTCGATCACTCAGGTTACTGGGTTGGGATATCCGTCTTCCCGAGGGCGAAGAACGAGATTTAGAAGACCGACAGGACTCAAGTCCGGTCCTTCTCCCCTTATCACAACAATTTGCTTCTCGGCACGTAATGAGCAGCTTGATCGATTCTTACTTCAATGTCTATCATATCTCATATCCCTTTGTTCACGAGACCACCTTTCGGGCCCAGTTCCACGAGGTTATCGCAAGATCATCCGGAGCAACCTGGGACGCTCTTCTGAACGCTATCCTCGCGTTGGGAGCATGGATCTTGAATCCGGGAAACTCAGATTTCGACGATCATTTCTATAGAGAAGCCCTGAAGAGCCTTCAGCAGGTATCCATCCTAGAGTCTGGCAGTCTTCCACTTGTCCAGTCCCTGCTACTACTGAGCAATTACTCCCAGAAACGAAATAAGCCGAACAGTGGTTGGCAGTTTTTGGGTCTTGCAACGAGAATGGCAGTCAGTTTAGGCCTGCATAGAGAGTTCCCCAGCTGGAAGGCTACGCTGCTTGAGCAAGAGATGCGACGCCGAGTTTGGTGGGGTCTCTTCATCTTTGATAGCGGGGCCTCAATCACATTCGGACGACCCATTCTTCTACCTTCCTCTAGACAAATAGACGCAGGACTTCCCTTGAATGTGCCAGAAGAGGTTGGTTGAACCGTATTCAAGTCTTCATGCGTCGAGACTCATTTGATGACAGGAATTGACATCTTTCACAACAAGTTTGCCGACCGATTCCAACACGGCGACAATTTACTCATGTTTATTGGCACAAGCTCAGTTCCATTTAATATCCAACCCAATTTACAATCGCATGATGTCAACGCCTGTTCTTACGGAAGAGGAAGTCAACAATTTATTGAAACCCTTGGATAGCTGGTTCAAAAATCTTCCATACTACATGAGAGACGAATCACGAGATCCTGCCTCCCCCATGTTTTTCATCAACAAGAAACGCCTTTTCTGGAGATATTGGAATTTCAATATTGTCATACTTCGCCGCTTTTTCATGGACTGGGCTGTTAACAAAAGTCCCTCATCCGATGAAGGTGATTTACGAAACTCAAGAGAACTACTAGGTGCCCAATGTCTACAATATTCACATCTTACCATCCAGTCAATCAAAGATACGGTCGATGGTGAGGTAGGAGCCCTAGGGACCTGGTACGGGCTGTAAGTGAAGGTAGACCATAATCCTGCGATCGCACTTCAAAACTAAACTAGTTTAGGTACTTCCTCTTCCAAGCAGCTCTTATCCACTTAATCCACGTTCAAATGAGACCAGATCATCCGGATGCTCACTCTTCAAGCATAGATGTCGGTATAGTCAAGAACATTCTTGGGCACCTCGCGTCCAAAAGTGCCTATGCCAAGCGGCTATTGAGGTTGGTCGAGCAGATTGTACCAACGCAATATATAGATAACACGGGTATTTTTGATGTCTTTATCAGACAGTCGGACCAGTCAAATGGGCCCACACCCATGATCGAGGACTATGCGGATCCTTCAGCTTGGGATTCATGGTTATTCACCACTGGGAATGGGTGGAGTGAAGAGTTTGAATACCGAGAGACTGAGTAACGGGTTGTAACTATATTCCTGAGCACTCTGAAAATTCTTGATATCATGTTGGCGCGCATGAACAGAGCTCTTTCTTGCAGATGCCGTGGAACTCCAACGTTGAGAATAGCTGCGGAATAAATGTCACAGAAATAGAGATCGATTCGAGATATGATAATGGTGCCATCTTGCCCTGGCCGGGCGTACGGATAACATCGTGCCGGGAACGAAGCACTACTCCGTAACATTAGCCTAAATCTGAGCCCGGAGATCACTTTGAACTAGAGAAATGGACGACTGCTTCGTACAGGAGTACAAAGTAGTACTTATGGAGTATCCATATTAGAATCGATATTGATAAATATTAGTGTTTGCTCCTCTGGTCGCGGAGAGCCTCTCCGTTTGCAATTTTGGTGCCCGCCGTCACCTTGGCACCTTGCAGTTATCACACCATTTTCTCCTACTACACTCCGTAATATTGCTTTAATCACTCCATCAAGCATAAGCCTGCGTTTCCAATCGTTTCTCATGTCATTAGATGAAAGAAATTCCTCCTTGGGTAGCCATATTGGCATTTGGCTTGCCATTGATTCACTGGTTGTTTCCATACTGCTAGCTCCAAGGCCAGCGGACTGGGGTCTCCGTTCGCTAGCACGATTGAGACGGCCCGGACGACAGTCCCCCGAACCTCTAAAGCAGCCACTCCACAAAAGCCGGCCCCCAAAAGGGTGAACCTACGGGAACGTGGTCTTGTGATTGACCAAAAGTTGGCGACTATAGGACGGAGGAGTAAGAGTCAGGGGAGATAAAACTCCAGACAAGTTTCACAGAAAACAACTGTGTTCAAGTCAAGCTAAATTATATCGCCAGTCTGTCCTTATCATCCATTATCCAAGCATAGAGGAGAGACTCTGAAATCATCCCCTTGGGGCCTTCACCATGGCCCCCTCTAACGAGCGCACCGAACTCACTAATCGAGCCATTCCTTACATGACCCTCCTCCAAGACGGCCAAACATTCGCCGATAAAAATGCAGCACCACGAGACTCTGCAGCCGGGCGGTTCAGTCTATCTGGCAATGCCATCATTACGGGCGGTACGGGAGCCATTGGCATGGCAACTGCTCGCGCCATGCTCCAGCATGGCCTGCGGGGTGTCATGATATTTGATATGGGTGTCGCCGCTTCACAGGATAAGCTGCGCACCCTCAGGGAAGAATTCCCTCACGCACAGATTGAGGCGCGCGAGGTGGATGTCACAAACGAGGAACAGGTGGCCAAGGGCACTGTGGATGCTATGTCGGTGCTGGGATCAGTAGATGCCCTGGTCTGTTTTGCTGGCATTGTAGGCTGCGTCCACGCTCTTGAGATGCCTGTCAGCCAGTGGAGAAAGATCCTTGATGTGAACACGACTGGATCATTCATCTGTGCTCAAGCAGCTGCGCGTCAGATGGTCGCGCAGGGCACCGGCGGCCGAATTGTTTTCACCGCGTCCATTTCTGCTCACGCCGTCAACTACCCACAACCACAAGTCGCTTATAATGTCAGTAAAGCTGGAGTCGTCATGATGAAGAATTCCCTCGCTGCTGAGTGGGCTCGATACGGCATCACTGTCAACAGTGTTAGCCCCGGCTATGTTGACACCATCTTAAATGCAGGAGAGGGGCTGGCGGAAGCACGACAGATGTGGGCTGACAGGAACCCAATGGGTCGCATGGCTCTCCCCGAGGAGATTGCTGGAGTCATTGTGATGATTGTGAGCAGGGCTGGTTCGTATCTTAATGGAGCAGATATTGTTGTTGATGGCGGTAGCACCGTCTTCTGATAGCCCTCTTGTCTGTTTGAAGCCGTATATATATTTTTTATCTCACAAAGGTAGACATTAAGTTTGCATTTCTGCCATTTGGATTCTCATAGTGACGTATATCTGAACCTTTCACTCCACTGCCAAATACAAGACACATTCCTGGCTCGAACAAGCAATGGTGAAAGATCCACCTCGCAGACGCGCGAGGAACTTATTTGCCTCCCTCGGCTACTGATTGACCAATAGATATTGCGTGGCGGATGCCGATATAGCGGGGACAGAGGCGACGGCATGATTGAGTATCACTCAAGCCAGTTCTTGGCCACCGACAATGTAACAAGAGGAATCTGCCGTCGGCTCGGAACGCCCCGCAATTCTCAGCCCGCTCTATGCGCTGACAAAAAGTAGTAAAACACGAGGAAATCTATCAACTGGCGGCTCGTTGTAAAGATACTGTTATAGTCATGATATATTTGACAGCGAGAGGATTGTTCAGCCATATGCTGAGTAAAAGTGGACAATAGGGAGAAGTATGCCATGCCGCCATTTGATCCTCATGGGGTGTAGCAATTGAAGACATAAGACAGACAAACGAAGGAGGGCCAAATAATGGAAGAAAATGGCTCATAGAACTGAGGAGCTGGTCAATGCCCTGTGGTGTAACCTACTCGTACGCCTTCGGCTCGATACACGGCCTTTGCCTCGATCCAAGTGGTCAGGCGACGCCTTTCTATGATGTCACACTCAATTCATTCATTGTCTTTCTCACCTTGAATAATGTCCTATATAAACCCTCCCGGTATGTATAATTGGGACGTAGTACGTACCCGTATTCATTATATTCGCTTCTCAACCACCAACATCCCGAGCGCCATCAACATGAACGATAGCTATGATTTGATCGTGATAGGCGCCGGTACGTCACATCATTCACCATTTATTCCATGATCTAATGAATTCTTGAAGGTGTTTTCGGCCTTGCCGCAGCAAAGACTTGCATCCAACTGCATCCCGAGCACAGGACGCTTATCATTGAGGCAGAGAGCACTTGCGGCGGTGTTTGGTCGAAAGATAGGTTCTATAGCGGACTAAAGACGAAGTGAGCTTTTCCTAAGATTCATAGCCATTATATGACTTAACCAGTTGTAAACAATACCCTTTGTGGCGGATATGAGCTCCCCGACATTCCTCTATCCGAGGAAGCCTATGGTGTAAAACATGGCCAGCATATTCCGGGAGACGTCTTGAACCGCTACTTAACCGACTGTGCCGGAAGGCGATTGGAACATTCAAGTCTCAGCTGTTTCTGAACAGGGTGGCTCGTCACGACAAATTCTCCATGCTACCAAGCTGATCATCGCTGCAGGAGTGGTATCTCATCCCAACATTCCCAGTTATCCCGGGTAGGAGACTTTCACTCCACCGTTCTTTCACGCCAAGGAACTCTGTGCCCGCAAAGAAACCATCGAGTCTTCAAAGAAAGTCGTCGTCCTCGGGGGTGGGAAGTCAGCATACGACGGTGCTTACGCCTTTGCGATGGGTGCTAATGCTCAAGTGGACATGGTAATTCGACCAACTGGGAAAGGTCCACGTTGGATTGTCCCAGCATATGTGACGCCGTTGAAGAAAATGATTGAAGGGCTCGTCAACACGAGGATCATTACGTTATTCACACCTTGTCCCCGGGGCGTCGAAGATGGCTTTGTGAGGACGCGGAACTTTCTCCACCGCACTGCTGCCGGGCGATTCTTTGTCAAGAAATTCTGGGGTCTCCTGAGCTTCATCCTCCTCAAGGAGCAAGGATACAACGATCCCGCAGTGTCCAAGTTGAGGCCGTGGCAGCCCGATTTCTTCTGGGCCAGTAGCCACGAGGCGATTCATAATTACCTGTGACGATCCGGGTTTATTCTCAAGGGATAAACCGAGGTTCATGGGTTTATATTGACAGAGAGGTTAAGGATAAATACTAAGCAGGGTAGCATAGTTACAATTCTATAGAACAGGCGGTTCTAGTGAATATAATTATTAACGACTATTTAAGTAACTATATTAAATAATCGTGGCTTATCTAGTCTTATATATAAAGGAGATATACTAAGGACCGACTGCCTTTAAGTTGTAGACAGATCCTCTAAAAGCGCAGACTATAATATAAGAACCAGGGACCGCGATCTGGCCATTAGTCTAGGTTATATATATTAATACATAATGTATATATATATAGGCTGCATATTCAGGTCGTAATATAATATCCCCCTCTTAATAGTTTTATCTTTAAGACTATAAATTCTCTTTTTCTTTTATTATAGATTATTCTTTTCTTTCCTTTTATTATATATTTATTATAAGTAACTGTATATTAAAAAGTCTTTAATTACTACCTATAAAGACTATAAGCGCGATATCCGTTTATTGTCTATTTCTATTTAAAGTTCTTTAATAAATATACTATATATTTATTATTTCAGGAATAAACTATATCATTAAATATTAAATAAAAATTTATTTTATTTTAAATATATTTATTAAAAGAAAGCTTATAATAAGGTGCTAGTAGCTTTATTTTATAGGTTTTTTATATATTATATCTTGATATTACTAACCCTCTTTTTTAATTACTTATCTTTTTAATTAGCAAAAAAAACTTAATCGCGAAAAGGAAAAGGCTAGCAATAATTTAATAGACTTATAACAGTAAATATTTAAACTGCAAGAATATCTTTCTATAATAGTAGGTTATTTAATTTAGATTTATAAAATTTATAAAAAAATTAAAAAGTAAAGTAAAGAGTTAACCTATTAAAGTATAGTAAAGCTTAATACAGAAAATAATATTTTTCCTGCTTTTAACGCTTATAAGCAGTATATAGTTAAAGATATCTAAATATTAAAGATTATTAATAAAGTGAATTAATCCTTTTTCGGGATTAGTAAGGAGTTTATAAATATAGGTTTTTAATTTTAAAGACTATTAAAACTTTAATTAAATTTATAATAAGTTTATTTTTGAATTTATTTTATAATACTTTTTTAAATAGTAAAATATAAAATATTAAGTAAATTTAAATATTATTTAATAAGATAAATTTATAAATAACTTTTAAAACAACCTTTTTAATTAAATAAAGTTTAAGTTTCTTAAAATTTAATTTATCGCTTAATTGTATTATTTTAATATTTATAGTTTTTTTTTAAATAAATAATAGTATAAGTAAATTATATCTGCCTCTTTAAAGATTAATCCTTTTAATTTATATTTATTAATATATTTCTTTATTTCTTTTTATATAAAGTAAATGTATACCTGCTTTTTTTTATATAGCTGTTTTATATTTTTAGCTTTAATTTATACTTTATTAATATATAGGCTTTTTTTTAATACTTTATATATATTTAGTATAAAGCTATGGTTAATATATATAAGGCTAAGTTTAGTTAACTTTAAAATATTACTATTATAGGATATTTATATAATAAATAACCTTTTTATTTAACTATTTTAATTAAAGTTAATATAAATTTTTAAATAAACTTCAATAATTTAGTTAATATATTTTATTTATTTATTTATTTATAAGTAAGATATAGTATTAAACTTATAATTTATGTTTAACTAGTTTATAAATATTTACTAGAATTTAAATATAAAGGTTAATCTTTAATTAGAAATACTTTTAGCTAGAATTATGTAATTAACTGCAATAAATTATAAAAATATATAAATTAATATTTTTATATTTATTACTTTTTTATATAAAAGGAAATAAAAATATTTAATAAATTAATTTATAATTATTAAAATATTATTATATTTAATCTTTAATTTTAATTTATAAATAATATTAATTTAATAATAAAGTTTAATAAAATTAACTTTTATAGTTATTTTAGTATTAGTAAAGGTTAACGTTTACTGTATAGTTTATATTTTAAAGGTTTAACTATTCTATAAGTTATATAGTAAAAAATAATATCTTATTTTACTTTTTTAAGCTTTTAAAAACTTAAAATACCCTTATATCTATATATTAAATATTAATAAACTTCTATAATTATATCTTTCTAAAATTTATTTAAAATTTAAATCTTTTTATTATATTATTAAATTTATTTATTATTAAACTTTATATTTTTTTAAAAATATATTATTATTTTCAATAATATAATACTTTTTAATATATTAAAGTATAATATTATTATTAAATACTTTATATATAGCTTAAACTGCTATTTATTAGTAATATCCTTTAAAGGTTTATTTTAAATTCTACCTAATATACTTAATCTTTCCTTAATTATAGTTAGTTTATTTACTAAATGCATCTATGTATTAATTTTTAAATCCTTTCTAATAAATTCAAATATAATTACATTTTAAAAGATATTTTATATAGCAGATCTGCCTTTTAAATAATTATTAAATTATCGCGAAATATATAATATTTTTATTGTTAATATATACCTTAACTTTATGTATTCCTTTTAATAGGTAATATTGCTATTTCTTAAATATAAAAATAATAGTAAAGAATTCTTTATTATATATTAAATAGCTTAATTCGATACTATATAAAGCTTAAAAATAAAAGGCAATAAAGTATAGTTTATTATTCTTATTCTTTTAATTAAATTAAACTTTTATAATAAAATTAAAACTATTTATTTTAACTTTTATTTCTTTAAATAGGTTAAATATAATAAATATAGGTTTTTTTAAAATAAATTCTTTCAATTTATTAAGGGCCTTTTATATATTTAATATTTATAAAAACTTTTAATCTTTTTTAGTAAATTTATAAAAGGTTTATATAATACTTCTATAGCTTTTAGTAAATTATTATTAATAGTTAATAAATTTTAAAAAGCTTTAGACTTTATTAATTATTATAAATATAGGCTAGCCTTTTATAACTTATACTTTTAATAAATTTATATAAATTTCTTTAAAAATAATAATATACTTTAAAAAAGTAACTTTTTATATATAAAATTTATATTTTTTAAGTCTTATAAATAGTTTAATATTTTATAATATTTATAATACTTTATTAATATATATTTTATATTCTTTAAAAATATTTAAAAGAATAATAATATTATTTAAGTAAATAATTATAAAGGTATTAA
This sequence comes from Mycogone perniciosa, assembly GCA_025331125.1. Taxonomy (NCBI): domain Eukaryota; kingdom Fungi; phylum Ascomycota; class Sordariomycetes; order Hypocreales; family Hypocreaceae; genus Mycogone; species Mycogone perniciosa. Next base: position 22,774 of record JAOALB010000123.1, read on the forward strand.
AGTATTCTTTCAATATATTATTCATTATTTTTTAAAGTATTATAAAGGTATTAATAAAACTAAAAAGTATAATTAAGTATTTAAATAAGCTATATTTAATTTAAAATATAGTTATTTATTTATATTTTTCTTTGATTTTAATAAAGTTATAAACACCTTTAAAATTTAGCGCTATAAACTATAATCTTTCATATAATTTATTTTATAATTTTATAATTAATAGTAATAAAGTTTTATTTTTAATAATAGCTTTATTAAACTATTAATAATTTATAATTATTTATAATTTAGTTTTCTTTTTTATATAAATATAATAAAATAGTTTACTTTTAATAAAAAACTTAAATATACCTTTTAATTAATATATTATTTAAATAATTTTATAAGCTTTTAAACTTATTATGGTATAGGAAGGCAGGTTAAGGCAAATATCGTTGTTATGCTGTAGAGAGTAAGGAAGCCCTAAGGCTTTACGGAAAGCTATAGCTAGGAACGCGTTGGGGCCTGGTTACATAACCAGAGCTCACGTAACAGGGCGTTAATATCGCGTTATAGTTAATGCCATAACAGTACCCCCCCTCCTATCTCGCTATTCGGCTGCAAATAGCTATATTACTTATATAAATTAAAATTCCAGGTAATTTATTTTAATATTTCCGATATAAAGGCAAATAGGGTAAATTATATAGTTTTTAATATTAGTGATATATAATTTAGTTATAGGCTTTGATATAGTATAGTCTTTAATTAATACTTTGCAGGTATTAATCTTTTTCCAGTTATTTCCTTTTTTTCTTTTTTTATAATTCCTTTTAATATTTATTATAGTAGGCTTAGCTTTTTTAGGTTTTTTATATATAAATTTTATATTACTTTCTTTTAGCTTTATAGGTCTTTAACTAGTTATTATATAATAGTATAGTATTTTTATTTAATAAAGTAGTAGAAACTGTTATTATTATAATAATCTAAAAGTGCTTTAAACTCCTACTTCTCTTATACTTTATCTATACTATCTTCCCTTTCCAGTATATTACCTTAAATATTCCTTAACTTGGCCTTATTAATTGTCTTTTGCCTAAAGCGCAGTAAAGTAGCTATTTTAAATTGCAAGAAAGAGTTATATAGGACTAAGAAGATCTTTATACCTTCCAGTTAAGCAATAGCGCAGGCTTATAGGTATACCTTTATTATTATATAAAGTCCTGCCTATTTATTATCTAGCTTCTTTATTAGCTAGTTAATCTTTATATTTTATATATTAATAAAGACTTCCTGCCTAATAGTATAGATTAGTAATGCCTTCCTTTATACGTTTGCGTTTTCCTTATATCTTTATTTTAAGGCTTTAGTAAGGGCCTTTAGTTATATAATAATGCGTTTAAATCGATTCGCAATAGCATTAGCGCAGAAGAACTATCTTTTCCTTACTGCGGAAAGGTTTAATAGGCAGGGCTATAAAGGCTTTATCCTTAAGCGAGGGTTAAAACTATAGTTAGCGAAAAACAGTAATAGACTAGTAATTTTAAATATTATTGTTAAAATAACAAGGTTATACTGAACCTTATTTATATATAGCTTTTATAAAGCTGTATATAACGCAGTAATAAGGAAATAACTGAGAGTTTAATTAGGCTAATAATAAATAAACAATTAAATTGTAAATAATTTAATAGCTAATAGCTATAAAATATTTAGTGTATATATAGCCAGTATAAAAGTAATTGTATAAATAATACCTTTATCTTCTATAATAGTCCTTTAACTAAGTAATAAAAATATAGCAGTAAAATTAGGTTTATAGCTTTATTTTTATTTTCTGCAAAATCTATTTATATAGGAAATCGTTTAAATCGACTTACAGCTATATAAACAGGAAACCATTTTAGTTAGATTTTTCACAATAGCTATTATACCTATTATATTAAGTCTAGTATAGGCGGGGTAGCTAGTCCTAACTTAATTATTATCGTTAAAGATAATAGAAATTTCCTAACTTATATTAAAGTTCCTCCAGAACTCGGTCCTAGCGTTAGGCCTAATTCTAGGTCTAGCCAAAATAGGAAGGTTACCTAAATACACTAAATCCTTACTTTTTAGCCCTCCTTTTTAACACTCCCTCAAAAATAAATACTATTCTATATAACTTTAAAGTAAATATAGGATCTAGATATAGGAAAGTAACTAGAATATAAAAATAAAAAAGAATTGCTAATATAACTAAAAATAATAAAAATTGCTAATAGCTATAAAAAGGGTAAGAACCTTAAATATATACTTTGAGTAAAGTTTTAAAATTAAAGAGATTTATAAAATTTATTAATTTTAAACCTAGAAAAGGCTTAGTAACCCTATTAGCAACTATTTTACTAGTTTCCAGATAGCTAACTATAATAACACTATTTTTAACCTATTCCCTAATATAATTAAACTATAACAGAATATATTTTATTTAATTATAAAAGGTAAGCTTATTTAAAGTAGATATAGCACCTTTATTATCGTTAAGTAAAGAGATTAGCTATTTAATTGGTCGATCTACCTCTTTATATAGGCCAATAAACTATTAAATCTCTCTAGTAGCTTCTATAAAAGCTATAAACTCTACTTTTAGTGTAGAAAGATAAATAGTTAAGACCCTTTTTAATTTCCAGCTAATTAGCCTATTAGCAACTATAATAATATAGCTATAAATCGATTTACTTAATTCTCTATTGCTAGTAAAATTACTATTGCAATAGCTAATAAATATAGGTTTAGATTTTCTAGTATATTAAATAGCTAAATCCTAGGTATTATTTAAATACTGTAATAGGTTGCGGGCTGCATTTAAATAGTCTTTATAAAGGCTTTAAAATTGTTTAGCTAGCTACTAGACTAGAAAGCTGGTATTTACTTAAGTATAAGTTATTAAATAAATAATAATACTAATAATAGCTTAAAAAAGCTTAATATTAGCTTTATCCTGTTTAGTTATAGTTTTATTAGCTAAAATAAAAGGCTATAGGGGTAATTAAATAAGTTTAAAGTTTTAAAGGTTAAAAAACTTTATAGCTTTAGTAATATACTGTTTCTAGGAAGGCTAAAGAAGGCCTCTTTTTCTATCCCTAATTATTTAAACCCTTAAAAAGAAAAAGGCAGGGCCTTTATCTTTTATAGTATAGACCTTTTTAAAAGCTAGCTTTAACTAGGCTATAGCTTCTTTATCTAGTCTAATAAAAAGACAGTTATTTATATAAGTAACGATAAAAATACTGTTATTTAAATTATAAAGAATAGCAGAGTTAGAAATTAAAGGATTATATCCTAGTTTATTTCCTAAGGCTTATAAAGCCTGTTATTATTTTTTAAAGGACTGTTTTAGGCTATAAAAAGCTTTCTATAATTAAATAACCTAATCTATATCAGGGTTATAACCCAGCTTTCTAAGAATAAACTTAATTTTAAGGGAAGTTTAACTAGTATAGTCTTTAAATCCTTTAAGGAAGTTTAGGAAAATAGTTTCTTTAAGTATTCTATTAAAGAATACACTAAGAAAGTTAATTTATTTAATTTCCTAGTTATAGATAGTAATTAAAGCTAATAAAAGCCGCTAAATAAAAGGAATAGCTATTAAAGTAAATATTTAATTAAAATCTATTCCTTTTAGTTATTAAAAACCCTTAATAATTAATTTAACTTTAAATTTTACTATTCTATTATTTTAGTCTTTTTTAGTCTTTAAAATTAATCAATTAATAATAGGATTCCTACCTTTAAAAATACTATTATATTTAATAAAGGTAAAGGTATATTGTTTAATTAGCTGGTTATTGGGTTAGGTAGGCTAAGGACCTACTATTTATTAGCGCTTATTAGCATTAAGGAGCTTTTATCTACTTATATAGCAGATACTAGCTAATATATATATCGCATAAGCGATATATTAGACTATATAGGCGCTTATAACGCATACATTCTACGTTTTCCTTTATATTAACTATATATATATATAGCAAGGCTATTATAGTATATTTATTACTGGAATTAAGCTTTATTCCTATTTCTCTTTATACTCTATATAGCTGTGCCGCGCTCTGCGATAGTTATAAGCCTAAGTAGTAACTATTAGAGTTATTAGAAACTTCCCTTAATATTATATCTTTACCTTTACTCTTTCCCTTCGCCTTTAGGCTTTTAAAGCTACCTTTTATAATAGATAATATAAGAGATATTACCTTTATATAGCTGGATTTAATAGTATAGTAGATTAAATAGATTACTGTTTTAAATAATTATATAATTACTGTAAGGATCTAGAATAAAGTTGATCTTAATCTCTTTAATTAAAATAATAACTATTTCCCTGCTTTAAAGCTATTTACTTTAACTAAAGTAAAAGAAACTACCTTAAAAGTATTTGAAAAAAAAGCTACTTTAACAGATATTTTTATTTATTATAATAGTCTACTTTTATAAACATTAATATACTATTGCTTTATATATTAAAAAGAGGAAAGTTAAAGCAGTAATTTTTAAATAAATATAAAAGATAGTTAATACTAGTATTTATACTTTAGTCTTTATAGACTTTAAAGTTATAATTTAAGCTATAGCGTTAGCGTTTACTATTATTAAAGCAGCTAATAAAAATAATAAAAACTTAAACATTAAGTTTACTATTTATTAGAGTATAAAAAAGCTTAAAAAATAATTAACTCTTTGCAAAAATATAATATATAAAGAAATATAGATTTTATATAAACGCGCTTTATATAATATAAAGTATAAGAATTTAAAGCTAAAAGTATAGTATATAAACTAGGCGCGCATTTATATAAATGCAGTAAAGTATAAGCTCTTTAAAGTTATAGGAATAGCTGCCTAAAAGGCTTTTTTAAAAGCTATTAAAGTACACTATACCTTAAACTTTACTTTATATTATTTATATTATATAAACGGTTAAATTAAAAGCAGTAAAACTATTAAGATTTTCTTTTTTAATTAGTTTAGTTGACTTTTCTTAAATAGTATATAGAATATAGAAAATTATATTTATAGACTTTATGCAATATTTAATAACGGCTTAAATAAAGCTATAGTAAATAATATTATATATTTAAAAGCTTTTACTGGGAAGGAATGCCTATATAGATAAAAAAGGTATAAGTAGCCTTTAAAGGATTATAGTATATTATTAACGGCACTTAAAGGAAAGCTTAATAAAAAAGGGAAATATATCTTTAACCTATAATAAACTGCAGAAATTTATACTTGCCTTTAAAAAGATAAATAGTATATACTTTGCGATAAGTTTAGTAAAAAGGGTATTAACTTTATAGCCTTAATTTAAAGAGGTATAGCTTTAAGTGTTATAGCTGCTTTAATGTCCTTAAACTTAATTAATAAAGAAGATATAAGCCTTATAGTGTATATAATAAGTATATTAATATATACTAATATATAGGATATACTTTACTGCCTCTTTTAAAGTACTTTCTTTAATATTTATAGTGCTATTTATTTAGTAAATAGTAGGAATTACTTTATTTTTAGCTTTTTTATTTTAAGTATAGAAAATAACTATATTAAGGCAAGAGGAGCTAGGTATCTTATAGCTAAAAGAGGATACTGCCTATTAAAGGATACTCTTTATAATCTATACTAAAAGGCAGCGCGCTTAGTAAAGCTTATAGATATAGCTGTAATTAAAGGATTTTATATTAATATTATATTTTTATTAAAGCTTTAAAAAGCAGGAATATAGCTTATAACGTGCAATAATATACTTTACACTAATACAGTAAATTTAAATACTATTATAAAGAAGGTAGAGTATAGGTATAATCTTTTATTTCTTTAATATAAACCCTTATTGCTTTATATTACCTTTATCCCCAAGTATATTATCCTAAGCAGTATAACTGCTTTATTCCTTTTTCCTAGCGCAGATTATTATATTTATATAATATTAAAAAGAAAGAGAAGACTGATATATAACCTACTAATACTATATAATAACTTAAAGCAGCTTTAGCACCTATAATTAAGATATCTAGGCCTAAAAGCGCTTGAAGTACTAGTAAAGAATGCAAGGAATATATATATTAAAGGAACTATATAAATAAAGTGTAAAGCCTATACTTTTATATATATAAAACAGGTTATCTCTCGCAGAATATTTAAAAGATAAATACTAAAACTGTTTTTTAAAGTATACTGGGATCTTTAAAACTATCTTTATAGTTATAATAGGGATAACTAGCTTTTAATGCTTAAAAAAGAATATACTTTATAGTTATATATATGCCCTCTATTAAATAAAAAATAGGATATTATTTTTAATACTCTCTTTAATTTTATAAATATAGTAAAAATGCAATATAATGTTTTAGTGTATTTTTTTAGGCAGGATAATAAGAAAGCTGTAATTGCAGTTAAAGGCTTAATACGCTTTTAGATCTAGGTAAACGTAAAAGGAATTATCCTAGAGCTCGCCTTTTTTTATATATATAAGCCGAATAGCGCTTTAAAGCGCGCGGGTTAGGAAGTTATAAATAAATCGATAAAGATACTTAAAGCTGTAAGCCTTTTAGCCGATTTATAGCTTAAAAGTATAAAAGCTGCAGTATATATTATTAATATAAGTCCTATATATAGCCTTAATATAATATTACCTGTTAAAAAATTAAAGTAATAGTTCTGCAATTTCGCGCCCCTTTTAATAAAGGAGTTGTCTGCAGACTTATAGCTAGATTAGAGCGGACTTTATATATATAGCTGCTGCGCCTATATGCTTAATAAAGACTGCAAAGCTGGCCAGAATAAAAGAGAATTTAAAATAAAGCCTAAAGGCCTAATTAAATATTTTATTAAATATACTGCAAATAATATATATTATATTTAATTACCTTATTTAATAAAAGTAATTATTATAAAGAATATATAGTTTAATAAAACTAGCTTTTTTAATAGTAAAAAAGAAAGCGCAGATAAACTATTTATAGTTAAATTAAATCAGCTATTTAATAGAATTAAAGAAAATAAGCTGGAATTTAAACTTTTCTTAATATATATTCTTATAGTAAAAGATACCTTTATAAATAATATAAAAAAAAAGAGTATACTTTTAAAGGTAAAAATTATATAGAGTATTAAGATTAATTTAATAAATACTTTAAGTAAACTACTAGTGCATTTAAAAAGACCTTTTAGTCTTTAAATATTAAAGGCTACTTTAAAATAGTTAATCTTTATAAATAAAACTAGCGCACTAATAGGAACTTTAAATAATACTTTTAAAAGTAATTTACCCCTTTTTAAAGAAAAAGAGTTAACGGAAGAATAGCTTTATATATTAAAGGTATATTACCTAATAAAAGAGGATAAACTACTATAGCTAAAGGCAGACTAATATATAAAAGACTCGCCTACTTTTATATTAAAAGAGTAAATTTTAAAGGAAAAGCTAATTAATAATTCCTTAAATAGTAAAGCAGTAGCTAATACTTGCAGGAGTATAAGACTTTAAAGGAAATAACCTGCAAAAAAGGTTAATAAATATCTTTTAATATATAAAATTAAAATATACACTTTAAGTATTACTTTAAAAGATAATAAGCCTAATATATACTTAATAATTACAGGACTTTTTAGTTTAATATTATATTAACTGCTATTTAATTAATAAAAGCTAATAAGCAGTAAATTAAAAAGTATAGTAATAGTATTTATTATTTTTAATATAGTAATAGACTAAAAAACTTTTATTTAAAAAAGTATTACTTTTAATAAATAAACTATTTACTAGGAGGATTTAGCGAAATTGCTAAAAGACTAAAAGGAGCTTATAAAATACCTATTTAAGGCTAGGTTTAAATAAGCTATATATAACAAGATTAACTCTTTACGCGCAAAAGGAACTTAATAAAAGATACTATACTTAAAGGCGAAAATAAAGCTATTACCTATATATTAGGTTTTTATATATAAGTTTAACTAAAACGGAAATCTAGAATACTGTAAAGCTCGATTTACAGTTTAAGGGGATTTATAGGAACGCTTTATAATAGAGAGTATATATATAGTTATATTAATAGTATATTTCTTTTATATATTTATTGCTTTAGTAGTAAGATTTAACTTTAGGTTAAAGCAGTATAATATTAAGAATGCTTTTTTTAATACTTTAAAGGATAAAAATTCAAAACCAGTTATATATAAACTTTTTAAGGGTTTTAAGCTATTAAATATGTATTTAAAGCTCACTAAAGCCTTATATAGGCTAAAGGATTAACTAAAACTATAGTTTAATAAATTATCCTTAACTTTAAAGAAATAAAGGTTAATTTTAAGCTTTAAAAAGCCCTGCCTTTTTTATAACTAAACTTAAAAGATATTTATTATATTTTATATAAATAATATTTCAGTTATATATTATTATAATAATAAAGCTCTCTATACTAGGCTATTACATACTTTTAAAGTAAAGTATAAGCTTTATAGTAAAGGGGATATATAATAATTCTTAAATATTAAAATTACTTAATACTATAAAGAGTATAGGATATACTTTTCTTATAAAACCTATCTTAAAAAGGTTATAAAATAATTTAAGCTTAATAATAGAATATAGTTTCTTATAGTTTTAATACTAATAATAAAGTGTCGCGGAGCGCGGCACAGCTATGTGGAGCATAGAGAGAAATGGGAATAAAGCTTGATTCTAGTAATAAATATACCGTAATGGCCTCGCTATATATATATATAGCTAATACAAAGGAAAACGTAGAATGTATGCGTTGTAAGCGCCTATACAGTCTGACATATCGCTTACGCGATGTGTATGTTAGCTGGTATCTGCTATATAAGCAGATAAGAGCTCCTTAGCGCTCATAAGCGCTGATAAGTGGTAGGTCCTTAGCCTACGTAACCCAATATAAAGCTTAAAAAAGCTATAATATAAGCTATAAAAGTAATTATTAAGATATATTAAAAAAAGGTAAAATTTATACTTTATATAGCTATTATAATAAAGCTAGATATAGTATATAATGCCTTAGCTTTATTGCAGTTTCTAATTCACTTTAATAAAGAGCACTTTAAAGCAGTTAATTAACTAATCCACTATTTATATATATAGCGCTTTTTAACTTTCTAGTATAAAGGGTAAAGTAAAATATAAGTTTTAACTGCTTTACGTAATACTTTTTTTACTAATAATATAAATACCTAGAGATTATTTTAAAGGTATTTTATTATACTCTTTTTAAGCTTTATTTTATAAAATACTATATATTAAAGTACAGTTAATATATTTATAATTAAAATAGAGTTATTTACTTTTACTTAAATAGCGAAAAAGATAATAGGTTTATATTGCCTTTTTTAAAAGATAAAGCTTAACTTTAATATTAATTAAAATATTAATTATAATTATTAATTAATTATATATTTTATAATTAAAAAGAGTATATAAATTAATATTTATTTATTTTATATTAATATATAAAATATATAGCTTTAATAGAAATATTAAAAAAGATTATTTTTAGTTTTTTATCTCTTTATTAACTTTATACCTATTAATAAATTTATTAAAGCCTTTCTTTAATAATACTTTAAATACTTTAAAGCACTATTAAATTTAATAGATATATAGTTATTAGAATAAAATATATAGGAGTATAGGAAACTATTTAATTTTAGCTTAAAGGCTATTTACTATAAAGGGTATACTTTATTACTGTAATAATTAATTACTTAAAGCTTTCTACCTTTTACGCGCCTATATATAAAAGGTATTATTATTATAGTTATTTAAATAGCTGCCTTTTTAATATAAATTAAATCCTCTTCTTTTAATAAATTAAATTAAAGGCGTAATACCTTTTTATATTAAATTACTATTTAATTATATTAGCTTATAAGTGTATAAAGAAAGAATAGTATATTTATCTAATTATTATGTTTATTTATAGCTTAAAAGAGTTAATATATAATTAATATAAATATTAAATAACTATAAAGTATATAATTAATTAGAATAATATAGTAAAAGCAAGGAAAAAATATATTAAAAAGTATATTAGTAGTTATTATTAAAATAAGTAATATACTGCTAAAAGTAGGTAATAGTAATATATTAACAGAAATCTTTTTTACTAGTAATTGCTAACTTTAAATAACCTTTATAAAAAGGGGATAATAATATAGCAGTAAAGGCAGCTATAAGAGTAAAGGCAAAAGCAGGGACTATTATAAAAGCAGTTATAGTAAAAGTAGTAACTAAAGCAGCAGCAGTAATAATAGGGGCAGGGGCTAGAGTCAGAGTAGGAGCAGTAATAAAAGCTGTAGGAGTAAGAGGAGGAGCTAATAAAAACACTGCAGTGTGCAGTTTAGTAAAGGCTTCCTCGCAATTCCTAGTAAGCTTTAATTTAAGATAAAAAAGAGGCTAAATAACCGGACTAGCTAGCGCAGTAATAGAAACTAGACTAGCTAGAGTAAAAGCTGGCGTAGGAGCAGTAGTTAATGTAAAAGCAGCAGTAGGTATAGCCGCTTAAAGATAAGTAATACTATAATAAGCTACTTTTAAAGGGTAACCGCGACTATATTTAATTAAAGAGGTATTCTTATTCTGCGATTTTATTATTAGCTAATAAAAGTATACTATGAAAAATATATATAAAAAGTATAATATTTATTAAGGCTATATTAATACTGCTAATACTGCTATTATTAATAATAATAATAATATTAATAATTAAAAAAAAAGTAAAGAATAAGGTTAAAAGATAGTTAATATATTTATTTTAACTATTTAAGATTAATTTATTTACTTAAAAAGCTTTATTATTTAACTTCCTATTATTATAGATTAATAATAGCTATAGCGTTTATATCCCTTTTACTTTAATAATAGAATATTAATATATATTTATAATAAAGGAGCTTTTAATTAAGTAAAAAAGGCTTTAAAAGCGCGGCTAGATAATTATAATACTATAAATAAACTAGGATAGCAGTTAATAAAGCACTAGGAATAGCTTTATTAACTAGGGGGTATATTAGGTTAAGTAAATTAAAGACTTATTATTTATTAGCGCTTATTAACGCTATAGAGCTTTTATTTATTTATATAGCAGATATTAGCTAATATATATATCGCATAAGCGATATATTAGACTATATAGGCGCTTATAATATATATATTTTACATTTTCCTTTATATTAGCTATATATATATATAGCGAGGCTATTACAGTATATTTATTACTAGAATTAAGCTTTATTCCTATTTCTCTCTATACTTTATATAGCTGTACCGCGCTCCGCGACACTGGTTAAATTCCCTATAAATCGCTTTTAGTTACTTAGTTTTATTAAGACTATAAAGTATTTACTTAAGCGTTTATAAGTCTTATACTATAGCAGCTAAAAAGCCTAGCTTTTTAATGCTATTATAAAGAAAATAGGATATATTTATATCTATAAAATCCTCTATAACTGCAGAGTCTTATATAACTAGTATAAGAATAAACGGAATAGTAGTAGGTACTCCCTTTAAAATAGGGTTAGGGAGTAAGGGATTAATAATTTAAAAGCTAGGAATTATTTAATCTATAGAATCTAACTCTATTTCTCCCTTTAATTCCTTATTATCCTAACCTATAGTAGGCTTTAAGATTTAAAGTTTAGGATTTTTATTTTTATATAGCTTTATAGTTAATAATTTAAAGGCTATATATTTAGTTAAAATATAAATAAAGTAGGTATTATTATTTAAAACTACTAGTAGTTTTCTAGTTTTAGTTTTAGGGGTTAATTTATAGCCTTTAGCCCTTTACTTTTATAAAATAAATTCCTTATAATAAAAGCTAATAATCCTATATCTTTATAGATTAAGTTTATAATCTTTATTAAAGTCTAGGTCTTTATATAATTCTTAATAAAAGGTAAAGTCCTTATTAGTAATAGCTGTATAGTTAATTAATTTAAAACTGCAGTAATAATAAAATTTTAGAGATATAGCAGTAGGTTAACTGCTATAGTAGTAGCCTATAGCCTATCTAATAAAGCTCTAATAAAGTATTCTATTAAACTATTCTATTTATAAATGTAAGGGCTGCTATAGGAATATATAATTCTTAAAGAAAAAAACTAGGTTTAAAGTTCCTAATTCATTTCCTTTCTGCTATTATAATAAAATTCCTTAAAATACTAGTTATACTGCGTTTTCAGGCTATTTATAAAGCCTTATATAGTAGCTAAAAGGGTAAGTCTATTATAATCTTTTAAAAGGAATAGCCACCTATATCTTGATTTTCTATTAATAATTAAAAGACTAATAGGGGCCTTGTTATAAGGCACTGGCTTTATAGAGAAAGTATTAGCTTTTAAACAATTTAGCGAGGCTAGTAGATTAGGAATTAGCTTTTAATTAAGCCTTTTAATAGCTTTTGCTTTATTATACGCTAGGCAATAGAATTTAGTCTTTTTAATAGAATTAAAGTTAAGAATTCTAGTAGTTATTTTAGCAGTCTTTTTTAATAGACTTAAACTAATATAACCTGGTTTTTTATACTATAAAAGGGCTAGCTTTAGTAGCTTTTGGCTAGGACTAGTAATAGTCTCTCCCTTTAGTTTAATTGGCTCAATAACCTCTAGATCTTTAATAATAAAGGATTCCCTAAGTATACAAGGCCTTTCCTCTATAAAGGTGTCCTTTATAGGCTTATTCCCCTTTATTTCCTTAGGCAATAGGGGTATATAGGGCCCTTTATCCTCTACTTAGCCTAAGGTTTCAGGGAGTTTAAAGAAATCCTTTCCCTTAAGATTATTTTTTTAATAAGCCTAGGACTAGATCTAGTTGGTTGTTTTTTCGAAGCTGTTACTTCCAGAATAGCGATATATTCCTAAGCCTTTTTCTTACTAATAGCAGGAATTCAAACCTATATAAAGCTATAAGCTTTATAGCTATTTATATAGCTGTATAGTATAGTATATCCTTTAATTATAAGAAAAAAACCATATTTTAAGGGATTTAATAGCCCTATTAGCTATATAGTTTTTATAAAAAGAGTATTATATTATATATATCCTCCAGCTTAATAATACCTTAAACTATTTATAAGGTTTATATCTAGCTATAGGCAATAAAGGCTATTTAATAGTATTATCTTTTTATATTAATTATCTTTATTAAAGATATTAAATATAGCTATACTTATTCCTTTAAGTATAATAGGACCCCTTTTAATATAAATAACGCTAAATTCCTTATTATTAAGTTTATAGTCTATAAACTATTTTCTAGAATTAACTATATAAACTATAAATCTAGTATTATAAAATAGACTATCCTAAATAGGAAGTTTAAGGGAGTTAAAGGATATTAAAGACTTTCTCCCTTTTTTAGCGTTTAAGGCTTATAAAAGATTTCGATTACTATTTAAACTAGTAATAGATTTAGTAAAGGAATCTTTTAATAGCTCTATTAAGCTATACCCTCTAGTAGCTAGATTATATATACTAGTAAAAGTATAATCCTCTTTAGTTTATTTTTAATTACTATTTTAATTCTTTTTATTTCCTTTCCTTTTATAAAAGTTAAAAGCTAGCTTTTAACCTTTAAATTTAAAAGGTATTAATTAATATTTAAAAGGTTTAAAAGGCCTTAAAGCTTTATTAACCTTATATACAGTAAAAGATAGATTCTTTATCTCTTTTAGTATATCTGCTATAAAAAGCTAAATGTTAAAACCTTTAGTTAATTGCCTAATAGCTTTGCTAGATTTAATAGTTCCTTTAATTCTTTTAGCTTATTAAAAATAAGTCTTTTCTAAGGAACTTAAATATTAATTTACTTAATTTAATATATTAATATTAACCTTTAAAATAGTTAAATTAGCTAATAAACTATTAAAAGTAGTATTAAATTTAGTTAAAGATCCTTTATAATTACTATAATTTAATAAGTGAAATTCCCTATAAAAGGAATCTCTTTAAAGTATATTAAAGTAACTATATATTAAAATAACAAGGTTATACTAAACCTTATTTATATATAGCTTCTAGGAAGCTATATATAACGCAGCAATAAGGAAACAACTAAGAGTTTAATTAGGCTTATAATAGATAAACAATTAAATTGTAAATAATTTAATAGCTAAAAGCTATAGAATATCTAGTATATATATAGCTAGTGTAAAAGTAATTGTATAAATTATAGCTTTATCTTTTATAATAGTCCTTTAACTAAATAATAAAAATGCAGCAGCAGAATTAGGTTTATAGCCTTATTTTTATTTTCCGCAAAATTTATTTATATAGGAAATCGTCTAAATTAACTCACGGCCATATAAACAGGAAACCATTTTAGTTAGATTTTTCATAATAGCCATTATACCTATTATATTAAGTTTAAGGTAGGCGGGGTAGCTGGTCCCAGCTTAATTGTTATCGTTAAAGATAACAGAAATTTCCTAACTTACACTAAAGTTCCTCCAGAACTCGGTCCTAGCGTCAGGCCTAATTCCGGGTCTAGCCAAAATAGGAAGGTTACCTAAATACACTAAAATCCTTACTTTTTAGCCCTCCTTTTTAACAATTATATTATTTACAGTAAATTCAGCTAGTAGAAGTTAATAGACCTAGTTATCTTAATAGAAGTTAATAAAAGCTTATAGGTATTATTTTATATTTATATTAATTCTTTTAATTTAGCTATTAGTTTTAAAGTAAAAGGCTAATAATTATTTTAATATAACTTTTAATTGCTTTAAGAGTTATTCCTAGAATTTTAATATAAATTATATACTGCAGTTTAATATAATATTATTAGGTATATTATAAAGGCAGTAAATCCTACTAATAAATATATTAGCTAGCTTTTTTATTAATAGTAATATAATAGGTATATAGTACTATATTGTAATAAAGCAGTAAACTACTATTAATAAATACTTATAGGTAATATTATAGTAGCGGGATTTAGGCAATAGTATTATATAGTTAATAAAAATATTTAATTATATGCAAAATAAAACTAGCAGTAGTTAAAGGAAACCTTATAGTAAAGATTATAAAGCCTTTATTTTAATATATAGTTTATAGGCTTATATAAATCCTTCAATGTCTTTTAACATTTATAGCTACTAGTATATTTAACTAATAAAGTTTAAGGTTTTAAACCTGCCTAAATATTTAACTAGGCCGCTAAAGTAGTTTCTAAATAGGATTTATATATAAAGTTTATTATTAAAGGGAATAAAGAGCTACTTTTAGTAATAGATTTTGCCGCTTATTATTCGGCAGTTATTTATTGCAATTTAGAGTTCCCTGCAGAGCTACTTTAACTATTAGCGGATATTAAAGTCTTAAAGCGCAGTTACTATTTCTCTCGCTATAGTATTTTATTTATATACTGCTGCGATTAGGTTATTAATTAGTTTGTTTTCTGCGGGTATTGTTATAGCTATAGGGGCAGCCTTTACAGACATTTCTATATTTAACGAGATTTCTTTTTAGAATATTGCCTAAACTTTAAGGCTGAAAAAACTCTGCAGGAAAATAATGCATTGCCTGTTTTTAATTCGTTTATTAAAGGGATTTAATTTCGCGGGCTTATCTTTTACTTTTCTACTTAAAGTGTTAAGCTTTATAGCCTTAAAGCTAGGTTAATAGATAACATAAAAGTTAAAGCTAGAAAGGAATTTAAACTATTAGACTTATCGCTAATTTAAGGCTTTAGTTAAAGTAAAGTATTTAAGGTTTTTATAGTCTATAATAATATTAAATTCTTATAAGCCTTATAATTTTAGGCACTACTTTATTATTACTTTAATAATAGCTAAGAGTTCTTTATTATAGATTTTATAGTTATATTTTTAAGTGTTATACTTTATATAGAAAAATGCAATAAAGTATAAAATGCCTTTTTTATTATACTGCAATAAAATAGCAATAAAAGTTTATAAAGCTAAAGAACTTTTATAAGTCTTTTACTCCTTTAAATAATTGCCAGTTTAGTATACCTTTAACCTTTTTAAGATCTATCTCTAGTCCCTGTGAAGTAATAATTAAGTTAAAGTATTTTATTTTTATTATCTTAAATTTGCATTTAATAATATTAATTTAAAGGCTAGTGTTTTAAAGGCAGGCTACTACTTTACAGATATATTTTTAATATTCCTTTTAGCTTAAAGAGTATATAAAGATATTATTAAAGTATACTATATAGGTATAGTTAAAAAGGTTATAAAAAGTATAGTTAATATAGTATTAAAATATAGCAGGCGCATTATAGAGGCCAAAAGGTATAACTAATATCTTGAAAAGGCTAAACCTTATAATAAATACTATTTTCTATATATCTCCTTTAGCGAGATAAAGGTTATTAAATGCAGTAATAATATTAAGTTTTATATATACTTTTATATAGCTTAAAGTATTAAAGGTTTCCTAGATTAATAATAATAAATATTAATTTTTAATAGTAATATTATTTAACTTTTAATAGTTTTAATAAATATAAATCCTGCCTTTTAGTTTTGCGGCTAAAAGGAAGGGAGTAGTAGATTATATTTGCGATTTGCAGATAAATCCTTTTATTAAGTTATTATTTAACGACTTTTTTATTACCTGCAGGTTATTAAATAAAAATAGTTTATTTTTTTAATATAAAAAGTCTTTTCCTAGCAATATCTTAATTTGATAGTCTTAGGCTTATTATAGGGAAAGCTTATTTGCTATCTTTAACAGGAAAGTGTTATATAAGTTATATAGCTATGATAGCAGTTTTTTTAAAATATCTAGCTTATTAAGCTTAGGTTTTCCTACTATAAATTTCTTTATATTAACAGCTATAATACTTTTTAATTATATTAAAGAGTAGTATATATTAATAAAGTTATATATATTTTTTTAGTAATACTATTTTTGCTTTAATATAGTCTCCCTATTTTATAAGTATTTATTAGAAAAACTTATTTAAAAGCTTTAATAGGCTAATAAGCGCTAGTTCTTTAGTTTTAATAGTTTAATTAATCTCTTTTTAGGTTACTTTTATTGCGCGGATATATAATTAATAATAAAAGGTAATAAAGTTTATAGCTGCTATTATCTATATATCTGCTATATCTAGGTATACTTTTTAATTTTAAGGTTTAATTTAGTTTTGTAAAAGCAGTATATTAAAAAGTAGTTATAGTAGCTTTAATAATGGTTTTCTTTTTTATTATTAACTATAAATTATAATGGCAGGCAGCAGCCTTATATATACTTAATTCAAGATTATCTATACCTGTATTTCCTTATCGTTAATTCTACTGCACTTACAGGTTATATAATAATCTTAGTTTAATATTAAGGTTTATAAAATATACAGTTTATAAGCTCCTTTTTTAATTAGGTTATAGTCTTCCTTTTCTTAAATATTTTTAATTAACAGTTATTAATACAGTATAGTTCTTTATTTAATTAAGTTACACTCTGCTTAATTTAAAGTATTTTTAACTGTTAGTTGCCAGTAATATATATTCCTTATATTAGTTTTAGTAAAGTTATTTTTCGTTTTAACTGCTATTAAAACTTATATAAAGCTAGCTATATTCTTTAAAAGGCAATAATTATAATAGTAATAAGATTTAAAAGTAATAGTTAATTTTTCTTAGTTAATATTAAAGTTATATTTTCTTAACTATAAAAAGTTAAAGATAATAGGTATATTATTAGGGATATTTATAATAAAGAAAAGGCAAAGTTTTTTATAGGGGCTGATTATAATCTATATAATAAAAAAGTTTAAAATTTTATTAGTTATACTTTTATTAATAAAAAAGAGGTTTTTAATAAATAGCAGTTATTAAATAATAATACTAAATTACTTAATAAAAGTATAGCCAGTAAAGGCTTAAAGTATATAGCTGCTGTTTATTAAAGCTATTATATTAATATAAATATTATATATAAAAGATAATATAGTTTATAGTAAAAGGGATTTACTGTCTATTAATTTAAATTTAAAGGGCTTTTAATTAAAAAGGCAGCAGTTAATTTATTTTAAAATAATAATACTATTTATAGTTAACCTTCACTTATAACTTTTAGTAAAGGTTAATCTTTTCTTTAATTTATAAATTAAGTCTAGGTTTTTAATAAATATAGCTAACTAAATTAAAGTAAATTAAAAGTTAATAATGCAGCGCTACTATTATTATCTTTATTAATATTTAAAGAGGGTATATTATTTAAAACCTAGATTTATAGGTGAATTAGGTATTGCAGGTAATATTAATATATTATTAAGGTTTAGTTGCTATACTTTATTAAACTGTTCTGCTGCTGGCTTTAAAGTACTGCAAGGTTAAAGTATAGCTAGTATAGCTAGATTTAGTAATTTTAGCTTTATATTTAATATAGATTTCTTTAATATATATTAATTTACTTTTTATTATTATATTTATTAAAGCTATAACCTGCTTTTTTATAGTAAAGGTATAATCCTTTAGCGATATATTTTTTATAAAAGACTTAAAGGTAAAGTAATATAATATATATAGTATCCAGCTATATTAAATTACTAGTTAGTACTAAGGTAATAGTTTAGTTATTTATTTAGTTATTTGCTTAGTTATTTTATTAATATTAATAATATTACTGCTATTATTAATAGCTTTATTAATACTAGCCTATTTAAATAGCGTAAAAGGTATTATAGTAAGCGCTTTCTTAAAGCCTATTATAGATAATTTAATAGAGTTAGCACTATTTAGTAAAGTTAAATTTATTTAGCTTAATTATTTGAGTCTTTATAGTATTAGTAAATTCTTAAAAGACTTTTATTTTTAAAGCCTTTACTATTTATTTAATAGTTTTACTATATTTACTGCCTAATATAAATAACTTTACTATAAAGTTTTAAAAAGGCTTATTTTATATATATAGGTTATTAAAAGATTATAATGCCTTTTAAAATAGGTTAATTATTTTATATTATATATTAAAATTAATAAAAAGTATTATATTAATTTTTTAATACTATTAGGCCAAGCTATTAAAATTCTTAATTATAGTATTAAAGCTTTTTTATTATAGTTAATATATATCTCCTTTTAAAAGGCCTGCAATATATAAAATCTTTTTAAATTTAATTAAGAAAATTAATTAATTACTTATAAAGGTAATATTAATTTAAAAGCGCTAATTAATATATTTTTATTAGCATTTAATAATATCTTTTTATTTACTATTAAATTATTTAAAGTTTTTAATTTAGCGGTAGCTAAGTAGGTTATTATTTTTAAGGTTTAGCAGTAAAGCTATATTTAAGGCTTTAATTTAAATTTTAATTTATACTTTATAGTTTTAATTTTCAGCTATTTATTTTAAAATTTCCTATTTAAAGGTTTACTTTTATTTTTCCTATTAAATTAAACCTTTATCTATTATTTAATTAAAGAGATAGAACTAGTAATAAAGGTTATTATCTTTAATAATTGCATTTATTAAATATATATAGTCGCTGTTAATATTAAATTTTTATAGGGTTTTAAAAAGAAAAGGGAAAGGCGTTAACTTTATAGCGAAAATTATAGTCTATTAAGCCAGGTTAGGTTATAGGGTAAGGTTTAAAGCATCTATATTTATTTTACTTATAATTAGTTTCTTATAGGTATAGGATTTAAAGGGCAAGGGGCTAGGCTATAAAGGCGTTATTATAGGTTTAGGAATAAAAAGGGAATTTAGGGAAGTTTATAATTGGTTAGGTATATACCTCGCGATAGCGCAGCTAAGTTAAGGGATAGCATAAACTATTACAGTATAGGAAGGCAGGTCAGGGTAAATATTGTTATTATGCTATAGAGAGTAAGGAAGCCTTAAGGCTTTATAGAAGGCTATAGCTAGGAACGCATTAGGGCCTAGTTATATAACTAGAGCTTATATAACAGGGCATTAATATTGCGTTATAGTTAATGCTATAACAAAACTCTTTTTTATTTAAATTATAAATTTTAAAAAAAGTAATATTTATATTATCTTTAAGCTGACTTATATAATCCTATTAACTATATTTTAATAGCTTTATATTAAGTATTTCTTTAAATAGTTTATTATACTTTTAGTATTCTTTAAGGATATTCTATAATTATTTTAATAATACTATTATTTTAAAGCTTTTTATTTTAAGTATTTTATTAATATTATTAAATACTTTTTCTACAAAAGCAATTATTTTTTAAATTTATTTATTTTTCCTTTTCCTTTATTTAAGCGTTACTTTTATATAGATTATTTCTATAATTAAATTAAAAGTAACTTTTTTAATTCCTTTTATTAGCTTATTTAAAGGTTTTATATTTTAAGACCTTTTCCCTATAGCTAAATCCTTTTTAATAGTTTTAATTATTAAAGAAACTTTACCATTACACTAATAAAGCTAGCTATTTTCTTAATTAATATTAAAGTTATTATATTTTAATTAAAGATAACTAAAAATAATATTATATTTATTAATATTCGCTATATTATAAAAAACTATCATTTTATATATAGTAATTTTAAGTTTAAAGTACTTAACCTTTTATTTAATTTATTTATTATTATGTATAAAGGCTCTTTTTCTTATTTAATAAAGTTAATATAATTTAATTTTCTTTTTTTAAAGTAATAATAAATAATTTATTAGTATAAGTATAATAAAATTATTTATTACTCTGCTATTTATTAATATATATAGCTAATATCCTTTAACTATTATCTTTAATTTAAAGTATAGTAAATCTTTATTATTACTTTTATTATTTAATATTTTAAGAAATATAATTTATTAATTATTACTTTATAGCCTTTTTATAAATAAAATTAATTATTTTTTAATTCTTTTTATTTTGTATAAATTTCGCAGTTAATTAAAGTTTTTTAAAGTAAATACTACTTTCTTTTATTATAAGCAATTCTTTTATAAATAATACAATTACATTAATTTTAATATAATTCCTTTATAATTTAATTAATATCTTTATCTTTTATAGTAAATCTATATTTAATATACTTTTATATTTACTACTGTTAAAGTTCTCTTTATAAGTAAATAATATATTTATCCTTTTAGTAGTATATATAGTCTAGTAATAAATATAAAGTATTATTAGTTTATTATATATATTAATCCTTGAATTTATTTCGCTTATATATAATATCCTTTAAGCTATTATACTTTAAATAGTCTTATTAATTATACTTAAACCTTTTATTATAGTAAAAGTATTATTTTATTTATCTTTTTAATAGTAACTATAATATCTGTTAAGTTTATATCCTTTAAATCTTTATAGTTAATAATATTCTTTTAAAACTTCAATATTTAATTTAATAATAATAATTTTAAAGTTTTAATATTATATAATTATAATTTATTCTTTTAAAGTATTATAACTTTATATTTATTATATATAGTTAAATAAAGTTTTAATTAAAAATATATTATACTTTATATTTTATTAAAAGTATCTTATATATTTATATATAATATAAATAATTTAAAATATAGTATAATGCCCGTTATTAATAAAGTTATTTATAATATAATCTTTTTATATATAAAAATATATTAGTTTTTTATATATAGTTAAAGCAGTTAAAATAGCTTTAATAACTATTTGATTATTAGCTGTATTTTATATATAAAGCTATTTATATAAATATAGTACTAATAATAAAGTAAATTTACAATAAAGTAATATTAAAATTTTAATATAAAAACCTATTGATATATAAACTTTACTTTAATAGTAAATTAACTAGTTACTATTAATAACCTAGTTATTATTATAAAATATATTAATTACTCTTTAACATTAAACCCTTTATTGAATGAAGTAATGTCTTTATTAAATGTATAAAATAATTAAATATAAAGACATTTATAGTTTTAGCGGCAAATTTATAGTAGTCTACTATATAACTTATAAACTAGTAATTATAACTTTAACTATTATATTTTATAAATAAACTATTTATTAAATAGCATTTAATATTTATCTTTTAACTTAAAGTAATATTAAAGTAATATTTTTATTTATAAGTAACTTTATATATTCCTCGTTATTATAATATATTAATATAAATCCCTTTAATTTATATAAACTATTAGTTTATATATTATAAAAATATTATAAAGTTATTAATATATAGCTTTATTATAATTATTTAATTTTAGCAAAATTATAAAAATTAAAGTATAAGCTTAAAGTATTAATAAAGCTTAATTTCCTTAACTTATATTTAATATAAAAATTAAATAAAGCTAGTTTATTAAAAGTCTTTATTTATTAGTATAAAAGCTTTTATTTATTTATAAAGTAATAATAGTTAAAATAATCTATTATAACCTAAATCTTTATACTTATATAAACTAAATAGTATCTTTATATTTAAAAAGCTTTTATAGTAGTAAAACGTTTAATATTAATAGTATAATAACATAATTTAAAACTATTTAACCTTTTCAATATATATACTATAAAGTATTAAGTATTTCGCTAATATTAAATTAATACTGCTTTAATTAGATAGTTTAATCCATTTATCTTGATATAAATTAGCGCCTTTAAGTTATAATATATTAAAATAGGTTTTTTTAAAAGCTTTTCTTTTAATTATTAAAAAGCGTTAAAAGCGCTAGGCTTTAACTATAAACACCCTTTTTATTTCCTATAAATTAAATCTATTAAAAGTACTATAATTTTACTATAATTCTTAATAAAGTAATAGTAAAATCCTATATATTTTAAAAATATAAGGATATTATAAATATATTTAAGTATTAGTTATTTAATAGTAGCTTAAATATATAACTATTTTATTTTAATTCTATTAAGTGTAATAATATATTTAAAGAAACGTATTACAGTAATATAAAGAATAGATTTATTAATATTAGCGTATAACTTTATATTTTATAGTTTTTTAAGTATTTAGTAAATATATTATATATACTCGTTAAAAGTATAGCTATAAATTAAAATACTATTAAAATATATAATATAAATAAAATTAATTAGATTTTATGGTTTATTATTAATATATTATTAAAAAGTTATAAAGGAATTTATAAAGCTAAATAGTACAATATTATACTTAAAGTATTTATATTGGCAGTAAAATATTATCTTTTATTTATCTTTTTCGCGGATAGGTATTTAATAATATATTATTAATTTATTTATATATTAATAGCTCTGTTTTTAGAAAATATATTAATAAAGTTATAATATATAGGAAATAATTTTATAGTCTTTTAAAGAAATAGCTTTATTTAAGTTAAAAGATAATAGGTTTTTTAAAGGTTTTAATTTAACTTTTAGCTTCTTTTTATTAATATAAAAGCGATTTAAGCTTCTTTAATAGTTTATTATAGCTGCTTTTTAAAGGCTATTAAAGTAATAAAATCCTTAATTAAAAGATAATTCTATTAATTATACTTTTATAAAAAAGTAACATTAGCTTTTTAAAATTAAAGTTTTTTTAAAATAAAGTCTTTTAAGCTATTAGCGATAATATAATAAAATAATTACTTTTTCTTTACTTTTTAATAATTAATTATCTTTATAAATATATTTATATAGCTATAGGTTATAGTAAAAGATATTTAAAAAAGAATAGTAAATTTAAAAGCTAGTAATAGACTTTTTAATTAATCTATTCATTATAAATAAATAATATAAATATTACTGCAAAGATTAAATAAAGTATTTATATATTACTAGTAGCTATTTAATTATATTTTATTTAATTATTTTATAAATAAATCTATATAGCAATTATATTCCTAGGCTTAATAAATTAAAAGTTTAGTATTTCTACTTGTAAAATATAGCTAATAGGGTTATTATACTTTTTAATAAAGTAATATTTATTATTATACTTTATATAATTAAAAGGTTAATAAAAGGCTTTATAATAAAGACTATTCTATTTTTAATAGATTATTAAGCTAAAGAGGTTTCTTTATTCTTTTAAACCTTTAAATGCTTTAATTATAAGATTTATTACAGTATTAATAGCATAATCTTAATATAATCCCTACTAATTAATAAATTTAGTCTTTTTATATTTTCCTTAAAATTAAAATTCCTATTAAAAGTTATTTATATTATTAATATAACGATATATAAAAGTCTTAGCAATTATATTAATATAAATTAACTTTTATTTAATTGTAAAGATTTTATAATAATATATTTATTTATATACTATAAAGGAAAAGCACTATAAAAATATATAGATTTTAAGCTATAAAAAAGTTATTTTAAAAAGTTTACTTTTGATAATTTTAAGTTAAAAAAGGAATAATTAAAAATTCTATTTAATAGTTTAATATAGGCGAAAAGTTTATAAAGTTACTTTATAGTATTTAATTAAACTATTATAATTATTATCTTTAAATTATTAGTAAACTTTATTTTAAATAAATAATTTACTTAATTTACCTTTTTCTTTAAAAAAATTAACTTATTACTATTAAATATCTCTTTTTAAATAAATAATAATATAAGTAATTTCATAGGCTATTAAAGAAAAAGTATAAAAAAATAATTTAAATTCCCTTTTAATAATAGTAAAACAAGTTTATAATTTTAGTTAAATCTTTCCTTTTTAAATAGATTCACTGTATGTGTTTTGCTTATTAAATATAAATATTAAAATCTTTTTCTATAAATAAAGTAGTATTTAAAGGGCTTCATGAATAGTATAAAAAAGTAGCTTTATTTAAAGGTTTTTGCATTTAAAATATAGCCTTTTTATTAAAAATAAACTCATTATTTACTATTAAAAGTATTTTTAACTTTAATAGTCTTTTTACCTTTACTAGGAATAGTAAAAGATTAATATATTAAAGATCCTCTTTAAAGTAAATAAATTAAGTAAAGGGCTATAACTTTAAAGAAAAGTAAAGGAGGTTAAAGAGCAGTTATTTAAAGGAGAAATAGGTATTAATAAGCAGGTAATAAGCCAGAAACTGATAGTTAAGTATAGCAGCAGTAGTTTACTAGTCTCTAAAGTTCTATATCTTTAGGGACTATAGTTGCTTTTATATATATATTCCGGCCTATATAATATTATAAGAGCTCTGGAGCTTCCGGTCTCTTAACAATACTACAGTATATATACTTACAGTATTACTTCGGACTTTTTATAGCTTTTTAAATAAAAGTCGTTAATATATAATAATCCAGGTTAATTTTTAATAATTAAACCAAGGTTTATAGGTTTATATTAATAAAGAGGTTAAAAATAAATATTAAATAGGGTAATATAATTATAATTTTATAAAATAAACAGTTCTAGTAAATATAATTTATTAACAATTATTTAAGTAACTATATTCAATAATTATAATTTATCTAGTCTTATATATAAAGGAGATATATAAGAAATATACTTGGATTATATATAGATTACAGTTGCGTTAGATTACCTTAGCTTATATTCCGTGATCTAAGTGATCTGTAGTTTACAGTAATCCGAGTGATCCTTCTTGATTGGTCGGTCGTTCCGTTGTTCTTCCGGGGTACGTACCGCCCTGGACCCTTTATGCGGCCATAAGAGGGTCGGGTCGTGACATCGTAGCTGTATGACAAATATACATGCCGCAAGGATCATAAACGTTTTCCTAAGGACTTCCCAGAACCTCTCCGAGTCATAGTCCAAGTCACCCAATTCTTCAGCCTGCTATCTCTCTCCGACCCACCTCAAGCGAATGTATTCGAGATCACTGGGGAAAGCGTCCATCATTTCAAGAAAGCCTATGCCGAGTACGTTGCTAAGAAAGAGGACCTTGGAAAGACTCATGAACAGGTTATGTCCACCCCCTTCATTCTTTTCCTGTCTCTAACGTGAAATCAGATGGAGGATATGCGGCAGAACATTGCGACTCAGGAGCTGTAACCGTAAACCTCAGAGCAGATATTGGAGTTGCATAGTGACCTCTTGAAGACAGAAAAAGAACATCCTTATGACCAAGCGACACGGCCAGTCGCGCCACAGGAGTTGTATCAAGCGTGGTCGTCAGACATGCCTAAAAAAGGTGATGTGCGTCCATGAATTACCCCGAGAGCTGACCGACTCAAATTGGTCGGTAAAGACTCAAAGAAACAGCTTAAAGACACTGGATAAAAAAGTCAAGGATTAAAAAAGCGGCAGAAGCAATACGCGCTCTGGGCGCCCGTATATACTTGGGGAAAGGGGGGGGAAATCATATATTCCGAATCTTGAACCAAAATCCCTTCATTTCCAATGCTGATCTTCTTCAGCAGGCACAACCCTCGACCTCGATGCAGCCCATACAGGCAATGCGCACCTTGACGAAGATCTTGTTCAGCTCCAGCAGAGCGACTGGTCTGCCTAGACATTGCCACTGGTCGTAGCCGAATACCATTTCTAAAGTGCCTTCCATGGTTTTGAGCTCTTCCGGTGAACACTCTAACCACCTCGAAGGGCGGAATTTATTCGGATCATTACCCTAGATGTCACCTCGATAAACAATGGCCCAGATACTGTATCCGAGGCGAGTTCTACCTGGCAGATATATGTCATTCTATGTATCTCCCTGGCCGGAACTTCCTTCGACATGAGACATGCGATTGGCGGGGAGATATTTTGATGATGCCTTGCATGTATGTTATATTCCTGCCCTTGGTGTTGGTAATCATAAGCTTGGAGAACTTACTAGTGGAAATTTCTTTGAGTAGCTGTGATATAACTATAAAATTCGTTAAAATGTGCAATATGGTTAAGCGCACAGCTAATGCAGTAGTGTCTGACCCTGCAGCTCTGGGTTTAAGTTAATCAACCTCTGCATCTAATGAACGGCGGTGGGAATATACATCTGGAGCAAGATTTCGGATTCGGCCTCTTTCTGAGTGAGCCTATGGCCAATAAACGAGCCCGGCATATCCCTTTGGACCTTCTTGTATGGCTCAAAACGCTCAACTGCTCTTTGCTTGGCTATTTTGAACACAATTTACAATCAGAATTGTCGAATATAGATAACTAGTCTCTGTAGGTGTAGAGTCCTACTCACCCTATTACTTTGCTAAAAACTGAGTGTGTCCCTGGTACAAGTTACTCGTTAGTGGTGATGATTCTATGTGACCCATGACTTTCCACTGACCATATTTCTGCGTAACCTTCCAGAAGTCGAGGTGTGATTCACCACCACCGACTGTTTTGGCCAGCTATAAATTGGAGAACTTGGCGAGAAAGGGCCCATCGAAATGGTGAAGACGCTGATACTGCCACGGAGTTGAAAGGATGAGCCAGGTTGAGATGGTCAAGACAGCGCCTGCAAAGATGTCGGCAACAGAAACCTTATGGTGAAGCCAGTCAAGGTCAAGCACAAATTGGGAAGATGATTTTTTTTTTTCAAAGGAGAGCTTTGACTTCATCATATGCAGCGAGATGCTCGGTATTTGGCCAGTTTGAGCATGGCGAAAAGTGCCGCACTGACATCCTGCTGTCGGAAGTTGAAGGATAAAGCGATTCTTATGCATACATCCGGGACTCCATTAAATATCGCGTGTTTAATAATCCACAGCAAACATGCAGTTCTCCCCCTTGCACTGATACATCATGACTGATGTCTAGTCGTAATTAAGAGTTGTGGCTGTGGACTTGATCTGGATTCAAGTCACCTGCCTAGACATATATTCCCTGAATTCCGCTGATCCATTGAGCCGAACAACTTACGAGTACGCTCGATGAGATTTGGAATAGATACATACATCGGTATTCGGAATTGTGGGTCATCCGTTTGTCGGAACTGTCTGACCAACAGGGTCATAAGAGTAGGATATCAAACTTGACTCAGACCAACGCGGAACTGTTGCAGGGAGGGTCAACGTGCCACGCCCTCTACTATGCGTTCATGATGGGTTTCTATTATTGGTTTTAACAAGCTCCACTCATAATAGATTGCCGACAGGGCTCAGAAAATATTCCAGACATGGATAATCTCGCCTTTGTCTTAAATTCGGGGCGGCAACTTTGATTGTTGGTAGCGATATGATTTGGGATGGAAATCAATCGCGTTGATTAATAGGAGAACTGCATGAGAAGTGAAGTGAGTGGTCCTGATGGAACTCGGGGCCAGTCCTTATATGTTTGGGTATCACGTCGGTGGTTGGCGAAGAAAATGAAACTGCCAAGGCAGAAGTGAGGAGAGAATACCGAGACAGGATAGGGGAAAAAGTGTACTCCGTACACCGTAGCCTTTCTGCATTCAATATGCGGCTAAAACAATATTGATGACGATGTCTTCATGCTGCTACTATCCGCATACAATAGAAAAATCCTCTTTGCCTAAGATTCTTAATAACGACTTTCAAGAAAGAAGCGAACAAAACAGGAAATCCTCTCGTTCGTTCATGGTTAAAAAAAAAAGGAAGCCTTCCTTATAAGGGAGGCGAGGGGGAAAAAATATGTGCCGCAACGAGGACTCGGACCTCGGTTTCCAGTGTTTCGCAAATGCTCCACAAACTAGTGTCCTGACCCCTAGACGATTGCGGCCAATGGGAAATTCCCTGATTGGATGGGAAGCCATGACAATAAATTCATTAAGTACCTAGGCACCACAAGATCCTACATAGGTGCTCCTATCTACGATGCATCACGATGAGCGACTCCAGTAAGCGTTATTATGCATTCTTCCAATTTAATTGTTATATCATAGTACCGATCTGTTTATTATATAGCCGGTGGTGTGTGGAATTTGTCACTTTTTCTTCTCAAGATACATGATACTAATGGGTGTTTTTTTAAAATAAATGATTGCTTCGTATGTATGAAGCATGTACTCCGTACTACTCCGTATGCATAATCACCGTCATTATGGCGACTGGATGGCCCTGTATACCTAGGGTATAAGTTGATGGCATCGCACGAGTGATTATGACAATGCTTCAGTCTGTGCCACGAACCTGGTATTTCCAAAAATTGCCCTTGTTTATGCATAATTTGTCCGAGATCTATCTCCATGCAGCTGACACCGAGGCCCAGACAAGGCAAATATGCGAGTCTAGATGTCCGCCAAGGCGTAGCAAACAACACGACCTTCCAAAGGCTTGAAGCCGCCGATAGGCAGTGGATCAGCGATGCGGCACACCAGCCCTTACCTACCTGCTGAATTTGCCTGGAACTTTTCCAAGATGCTACGCTCTCTTCTGCTGATTGCTACCCTCAGCCCAAATGCCGCGATGGAGTGGGTTGCCAAGGGCCGACTAGAGGGGATCTCATCTCCATACGGCAGTTGGGCCGTTCGGGCAATAAATTTGGCCAATTAATTAAGCTTATATGTGCTTAATGAATCCTTCCGAGCCCAAATGTCGCCTAGCTCTTCTGGGCATGAATCCTGCTCCAAAGGCGTGCACTTTGTCCCCTCGTGAGGCGCCTGTGCTGCCGAATCGGGAAGCTCTCAGAGCTGCACGGGTCCCGTCATTCACAGTGCATGAATGATCTCAATCGCCCCATGATATGGCGCGAGATAACAAGTCGTGAAGAGGTGTATTTAATCACCATTTGCCGCCTCCATCTGTAGAACAGAATGGTTGACAGACTTCTAAAGTTTCTGTTAGCATCTCGTCATCATCACGCAAGTCTACCAATACAGTGAACATGATCGCCAACGCCGTTCTCGCCGTTGTCGCGGCATCTCTTCAGATTGCTTTCTCAGCACCTGCTGGAGAGAGCAACTCTGAGCTCCGATTGATCAAGACTTCAGAGGAAGATCCCGGCAAGTGGGTAACTGAACAGGAAAAGTTCGACTCCTACATTTCGAAGGGCATAGGGTTCTTTGACATAACCGATATCAAGGTTAGTCCACAGGTACTGCGTGTCCAAGAAAGCTCTTTACTCATGTCTGCTCTTAGGATGAAGAAGTTCTTTCGATCCTTTCCACGCCGCCTTCGGAAGCCCATGCCATATCGGCGCGAGCAGTTGCCTATCCTACCACCGTGGAGCATGTCGATGAGGCCCAGCCGTTGATTGCCCAGGTGAGTGTCGACGGGCCTCAAAGCTGGCTGAAGACATTCACCGAGTAAGTAATCGCCGATGTGTCCTGAAGCAGGGGCACTAACCATGCATCGCAGATTCAACACTCGCCACTACCGGTCCACTACTGGAACACAGGCCTCTGCTTGGCTATTTGACCAAGTCTCCAAGATTGCCGCCGTCAACCCGGAAATAACCGTCCAGCGTTTCACCCACTCGTACAACCAGCCTTCCATCATTGCACGTCTTCCAGGCCAGAGCTCTGATCTCAGTAAGTTCAATGAGGGCAACAAGCAACTTAACACTGACACTGCCTCTAGTCATTGTTGGTGCGCACCTGGACTCCACCGCTGGCTCGATTAATGCGCGCAGCCCTGGTGCTGATGATAACGGATCTGGATCCGTCACCATCTTGGAAGCCCTCCGTGTTATTGCTGCATCAGGATTTCGCCCCAAGAACACCATCGAGTTCCACTGGTACAGCGGCGAAGAGGGTGGCCTTTTGGGCTCCCAGGGTATCTTCTCCAACTACAAGACCAACAAGAAGAACGTTCTAGGCATGCTGAATCAGGACATGACGGGCTACTCTCCCAGCAACAAAATTGCTGTCTATACCGACTATGTTGACTCGGCTTTCACCGCATATGTCCAGCTGGTTGCGACTGCATATACCGGCGTTGCTCCTAGCACCACTCGATGCGGCTATGGCTGCTCTGACCACGCCAGCGCTCGTTCAAACGGTTTCCGTAAGTCTCTGTGCGACTACTTAGTAAGGATGCCATTGCTGATGTAGATAATTGCAGCTTCCGCCTTTGTTAATGAGGATGTTTTTGAGAAAACAAACAAAAACATTCACACCGCTGCTGACGTAAGTTTAATTTGCATGGAATTGTTGACTTGTGTTTTCACTGACTCGTGTCTGTAGTCCTTAGAGAAGATTCAGTGGCCCGCGATTCTACGCCATGCGAAGTTCACTGTCGGATTTTTGGTGGAGGCGTCCTACATTTGAGAAAGTGCGACAGCAAAGAAACAGCTTAACAGTAGTCCTAGTTTCAAAATTCTAGCTACTGATGTATGAATTTGATCGCGGCCCAATATTATACATCTGATAATCACAAATCTGCCACAAGGTCGTTAAGTTGGCAAGTGCAACAAAGCTTTCTCACCACACGGAACGAGTTTCACCACCAATTGCATCAATTATGATGGCACAGTTCATTCAATAGCTAAACGAAATTGAGTTGACTATAGAAACTGTCATAAAATCCAGGAATCTTTAGTATAACGGTTCAGAGTAAATATCAATCACAGATCAACAGTATGAGGGCTCATTGACGAATGCATAAAATGATAGAATTCGACACTCTTGCTTATCCTAAGTTAGGTGGGAAAAGCGGCTGCTTAAATACATGAAAACTTACTAATTAATTGATCATGTGTGACGATCCGGGTTAGTTCTCAACAGTTAAACCGAGGTTCGTGGGTTTATGTTGACAGAGAGGTCAGGGATGAATACTGAGCAGGGTAACGTAGTCACGATTCTATAGAACAGGCGGTTCTAGTAAATGTAATTTAGTTAACAACTATTTAAGTAACTATATTAAATAAGTAATAAGCCAGTTATATATATATAAAGGAGAGTTATAATAATTATTAGGGAATATAGCTATATTCCTGATAATTTAAGGTTTATGATTACTTATATATATCCCTAATTATTGATGATTTGGTATATACTTTAGTGATTATATTCCTATTGGCCCGTTATTCTGATATTCCTTTAGACCTAGGCTTTAGCCTGGTCGGGTTATAATATAATATCCCCTTCCCGTTAGTTTTGTCTTTAAGACCTGTTATATAGCTATCCCTTTTTTTTATAAGTTTTCTTCCTTTTAATTTCTTTCTATTCCTGTTTAACTATACCTTGTAGTATTGCGAAACAGTAAAAGGTTTCTAAACCTATTAAATCCTCGCAGAATTATACTGCAGCTATATTAATTATTAATACTATTAGTATTTTCATTATACTGTATTTATTTTATAAAAGGCGTAGCATTTCCTGTAAAATAGCTATAGGCTACTTTTATTATAAAGAGTATACCTGTTAAGGCAAAATATATGACAGAAATAGCATTTCCTTAGCGGCTAGTATATATCCTTTTTGGCTTATTATAAGTTATTTCTAATATTTATAGCTTATTATTTAGCGGCTAAAAAGGAGTATATTAAAAATAAAAAGCGCGCTATTAAATGTAAGTTATTAGAATAGTAGTAATAGATAATAGTATTAACTGCTTTAATAAATAAGCGTTTTGCGCGATTAAGTTATCTTTGCGAGCAGCGGTTATAAGTATAGTTGCGTAAAGTTAAGATATTATATTATAGCGCTAATTTATTAAATAAATTAAACGAGTTTAAACGCGCTAAGTTAAAGGCTATTATTAACGTTTAGTCTTTTAGCAGTATAAATATATTTAATTGGAATATAGTATTTAATAACCCTTTACTAAAAGACTTAAACTTTAGTGGAAGTATTAAAGTTTTATTAAAGTATTCTTTAAATATTTTATAGGTTCCTAAAAGTTATATTTTTCTTTATAGTTTTTCTATTTAATTAAATACTAGCGTTTATTATTTTGTAGTTTTATAGCTTTAACTTTTTTAACTTTATATTTTTCTTTAACTGCTAGGACTTTAATTAAGTCTATAATTAGTTTATTTTTTAATTTATTTTATAATACTTTTTTTAAATAGTGAAATGTAAAATATTAGGTAAATTTAAATATTATCTAGTAGTATAAGTTTATAAGTAACTTTTAAAATAACCTTTTTAACTGGGTAAGGTTTAAGTTTTTTAAAATTTAATTTATTACTTAATTGTATTATTTTAATATTTACAGTTTTCTTTTTAATAAATAATAGTATAGGTAAACTATATCTCTTTCTTTAAAAATTAATCCCTTTAATTTATACTTATTAGTATATTTCTTTATTTTTTTTTATATAAAGTAAAGGTATATTTATATTTCTTTATATAACTGCTTTATATCCTTAGCTTTAATTTATACTTTATTAATATATAGGCCTCTCTTCAGCGCTTTATATATATCTGGTATAAAGCTGTAATTGGTGTATATAGGGCTAAGTCTAGTTAACTCTAAAATATTACTATTATAGGATATTTATGCGATTAGTAATTTCTTTACCTAATCGTTTTAGTTAAAGTTAATATAATTTTTTAGATAAACTTTAATAACCTGGTTAATGCATTTTGTTTATCTGTCTATTTATAGGTGGTATATAGTATTAAGCTTATAATTTATACTTAACTGGTTTATAAGTGCTTACTAGAATTTAAATATAAAGGTTAATCTTTAGTTAAAAATGATCTTGGCTGGAATTATATAGTTAGCTGCAATAAATTGCAAGAATATATAAGCTAGTATTTCTATATCTATTACTTTTTTATATAAAATGAAATAGGAGTATTTAATAAATTAATCTATAATTATTAAAATACTATTATATTTAATCTTTAATTTTAATTTAATAGATAGTAGTAGTTTAATAATAAAGTCTAATAAAATTGATTTTTATAGTCGCTTTAGTACTAGTAAAGGTTAAAGTTTACTATATAGTTTATATTTTAAAGGTTTAACTGTTTTATAAGTTATATAGTAAGAAATAACATCTTATATTACTTTTTTAAGCCTTTAAAACTTAAAGTACCTTTATATTTGTTTATAGGTCTTGCAAATACCTTTATATCTATATATTAAGTGTTAATAAACTTTTATAACTATATTTTTCTAGAGTTTATTTAGAATTTAAATCTTTTTATTTTATTATTAAATTCCTTTTTTATTAAATTTTATATCTTTTAAGAATTTATTATTATCCTAAGTAATATAATACTCTTTAATGCATTAAAGTATAGTATTATTATTAAATACTTTATATATAGTTTAAAGTGCTATTTATTAATAATATCCTTTAAGGGTTTATTTTAAGATCTGCCTAGTATATTTAATCTTTCTTTAGTTATAGTTAGTTTATTTATTAAGTCTGTTTGTTTATTTATTTTTAGATTTTTTCTAGTAGATTAGGATATAGTCGAATTCTAAGAGGTATTCTATATAGCGGATCTGCTTTTTAAAGAGTTATTAAACTATCGCAAAGTATATAATATTTTTATAGTTAATATATACTTTAACTTTATATATTCCTTTTAGTAGGTAGTATTACTATTCTTTAAATGCAAGAATAATAGTAAGGAATTCTTTATTATATATTAGGTAGTTTAATTCTGCGCTATATAGTGCTTTAAAGTAAAAGGCAATAAAGTATAGCTTACTATTTTTATCTTTTTAACTAAGCTAAGCTTTTATAGTAAAGTTGGAAGTATTTATTTTAACTTTTATTTCTTTAAATAGGTCGAATATAATAAATATAGGTTTTTCCGAGATAAGCTATTTAAGTTTATTAAAGGCGTTTTATATATTTAATGCTTATAGAAACTTTTAATTTTTTTTAGTAAGTTTATAAAGAGTGTATATAATACTTTTATAGTTTTTAATAAATTATTAATAATAGTTAACAAGTTTTAAAAAGCTTTAGACTTCCTTAACTATTATAGGTATAGGCTAGTCTTTTACTGCTTATACTTTTAATAGATTTATATAGATTTCTTTAAAGGTAATAATATACTTTAAAAAAGTAACTTTCTATATATAAAATTTGCATTTTTTTAGTTTTATAAGTAATTTAGTATTTGATAGTATCTGTAATACTTTATAGATATATGCCTTATATTCTTTAAGGGTATTTAAGAAGATTAAAATATTATTTAAGTAAATAACTATAAAGATATTAAAATACTCCTTTAATATATTATTAATTATTTTTTAGAATATTGCAGGGGCATTAATAAGACTGAAAGGTATAATAAAGTATTTAAATAAGTTATATTTAATTTAAAACGCAGTTATTTATTTATATCCTTCTTTAATTTAAATAAAGTTATAAGCGCCTTTAAGATCTAGTGCTGTAAACTATTTCTTTTTATATAGTTTATCTTATAATTTTATAATTAATGGTAATAGGGTTTTATTTTTAATAATAGCTTTATTAAACTGTTAATAGTTTATAATTAACTATAGTTTACCTTTTTTTTTTAGTATAAATATAATAGGATAGCTTATTTTTAATAAAGAGGGTTAAATATACCCTTTAGCTAGTATATTATTTAAATAGTTATATAGGCTTTTAAGCTCCTTTTTATTTAGATTATAAATCTTATAAAAGGTGGTGCTTATACTATCTTTAAGCTTAATTATATAGTTTTATTAACTATATTCCGGTAGTTTTATATTAAATGTTTCTTTAAATAGCTTATTGTATTTCTGGTATTTTTTAGGGATATTCTATAGCTGTTCTAGTAATACTACTGTTTTAAAGCTTTTTATCTCGAGTATTATATTAATATTGTTAAATACTTTCTATAAAAAGGCAATTATTTTTTAGATTTATTTATCTTTTCCCTTACTTTATTTAAGTCTTACTTTTAGGTAGATTGTTTCTGTAATTAAATTAAAAGTAATTTTCTTAATTCCTTTTTTTAGTATACCTAAGGGTTTTACACGGGATTTCTGCCCTGCAGTTAAAGCCTTTTTAATAGTTTTAATCGCTAAAGAAGCTTTATTATTACATTAATAAAGCTAGCCATTCTCCCAGTTAATATTAAAGTTATTACATTTTAATTAAAAATAACCGAGAATAATATTATACTTATTAATATTTACTATATTGCAAGGAACTATTCTTTTATATTTAGCGATTTTAAGTTTAAGATAATGAGTCTTTCGCTTAACTTATCTGTTATTATATATAAAGGGTCCTCTTTCTGCCTAATAAAGTTAATATAGTTTAGTTTTCTCTTTTTAAAGTAACTATAGGCGATTTACAGTTATAGGTGCAATAAAATTAGTTATCGCTCCGCTATCTATTAATATATATAGCTAATATCCCTTAACTATTATCTTTAATTTAAAATATCGTAAATCTTTATTATTACTTTTATTATTTAATCTTTCAAAAGATATAATTTATTAATTGCTACCCTGTAGCCCTTTTACAGGTAATATTAATTGTTTTTTAATTCTTTTTATTTTATGCAAATTTTGCAGTTAATTAAGGTTCTTTAAAGTAAATGCTACCTTCTTTTATTATAGGCAGTTCTTTTATAGGTAATAAAGTTAAACTGGTTTTAATGCAGCTCTTTTATAATTTAATTAATCTCTTTATCTTTTAAAGTAGTTTTATACTTTATATATTTTTATATTTACTATTCCTAAAGTTTTTTTTATAGGTAAATAGCGTATTTATCCTTTTAGTAGTATATATAGTCTAGTAATAAGTATAGGGTATTATTAGCTTATTATATATACTAATCCTTTAATTTATTTTATTTATATATAATATACCTTAAACTATTATATTTTATATAATATTATCGATTACACTTAAACTTTCTATTATAACGGAAGTACTATTTTATTAATTTCTTTTAGCAGTAAATATAGTATTTTTTAAACTTATATCTTTTAAGTCTTTATAGCTAATAATATTCCTTTAAGGTTTTAGTATCTGGTTTAATAATAATAATTTTAAAGTTTTAATACTATATAGTTATAATTTATTCTTTAAAAGCATTATAATCCTATATTTATTTTATAAGGTAAAATAGGATTTTAATTGGAAATGCATTATATTTTACTTCTTTATAAAAGTATATTATACAGCTATATATAATGTAAATGACTTTAAATATAGCGTAGTGCCCTTTATAGGTAAGGTTATTTGCGGTATAGTCTCTTTATATAGGGAAATATACTAATTTCTTGCATATAGCTAAAGCAGCTAAAATAGCTTTAATAGCTATTTTATTATTAACTTTATTTTATATATAAAGCAGTTTATATAAGTATAGGTTTATTTTATTTTATTATATACTTATAGTAACTCTTTTAATTAAGTTTAAGTAATATTTATTTATTTTACTTTTAAGGTTACTGTTTATAAGTAGTATATTTTCTAGTTTTAAAGGTATAGTACTATATAGTAATAGTCTATATTATAAAGGGTCGTTTTTATTTTTATTATTAAAGTTACTGCTACTAGTTTATCTTTTATTATTTACAGTAATTTAATTAAAATATTAATAGTCGATTATAATAACTGTTTATTTATCTAAAATATTATTATCTTTATCTAACTTTATATAGTTAAAGTTTAGGTTTTGTTTTATTAAACTGTCTAGGTATTGTAAATACCTGTTTACTTTATTTTCTTTAAGTATATCTCTTAAAATTAAAGATTTAGGTTTTAATTAATATCCCTTTTAGTTTATTATAAATATTTTTCTAGGTCATTTCAGGTATTATCTACTTTTATCTTTACTAGATTTATAAATAAAGCAGCTATTATTATAGTATATAGTCTAGTTAAGTGATATATAATTAATAGTTTTTAAAATTATATTAACCTATTATTTAGGTTTTAGCGCAGGCTTTTAAGGTTTATTAGATCTTAGCTTTTATAGAGCTTTATAGTCCTTTAAGATATATTTTGGTTTATTATAGTTATAATAAATAACCTTTGCCTTTCCTTTCTAGATAGCGTCTAGATTTATTTAACTAGGTCTTTTATTATTAAAGCTGGCGATATATTTTTATTGCTTTTTGCCTTAGTTTATATATCTTTTATATATATAAACTTATTTAAATTACTATTATTTCTCTTTTATATTTAAATAGAGTTTATAAAGTAAATTGTCTGCATTTATATATTTTTTAATAAACTCGGTAATGCTTTTATTGTAAAAGAATTTATAAGCTTCCCTTTTAACTTTTAGCTTAAGTCTATTATAAAAGCGTTTAATAAAGGCAGAATTTCTTTATTTAACTTTAAAAGTATAGTTTTTAAAATATATAGTATAGTTAAAGTATTTTCTTTTCTAAACTAAGTTTATAAATTTATTTTCTATAGTATATTCTTTATTAATATTATTAAAGATATTTTTTAATTTCTTTTTAAATTAATTATAGCTAATAAATATAAACTATATTTACTTATTAGCTTTGCTTTTATTATTAAAGTAATCCCTTTAAGTAGGTTTAAACTACTTTAAAGCGTTTCCTTTAAATTAACTAGTAATTAAAAAAACTTTACTAGTCTCTATATTAAAGTTAATTAAAAAATAGGTAAAATAGTTATATAGTTAAGTAAGAAATAGTTAAAGTGCTATAATGCTTTTATTAAAGGGTTTAAAAGGCTGTATTTTAAGCGACTCTTTTAAATCCTTTAAAAGTCAGTTTCCTTTATAGTTTAGTATAAAGTTTAGAGTAGGTAGGGCCTAATTCTATAAGTTTATAATAGTTGCTTGCTATTATTAAATTATTTATTAAAGTCTAGCATTTTCAGTAATTAAATATTAATAGTATTATTCCTATTTTATATAATTAGCTTTTATACATTAAAAGGCTTCCTTTATGCAAATATATAGTTATTCCGTTTTATTGACTTTATCTTTATCTTTACTTCTATTTATATTATTATCTCTATTATTATCCTGCCTTTAGTGAGGAGGTAGAATAGAGGGTAGAGTATTAGGATTATTAAAAGAGGATACTGCAGCGGATATACTTACAGTATTACTTAAAATTTTTAATGGCCTTTTAAATAAAAGTCATTAATATATAATAATTCAGGTTAATTCTTAACAGTTAAACTAAGGTTTATAGGTTTATATTAATAGAGAGGTTAACGATAAATACTAAGCAGGGTAATATAGTTATAATTCTATAAAACAGGCAGTTCTAATAAATATAATTTAATTAACAACTACTTAAATAACTATATTAAATAAGTAATAAACTAGTTATATATATATAAAGGAAAGTTATAATAATTATTAGGGAATATAGCTATATTCCTAATAATTTAAAGTTTATAATTACTTATATATATCCCTAATTATTAATGATTCGGTATATACCCTAGTGATTATATTTCTATTGGCCCGTCGTTTTGACATTCCTCTGGACCCAGGCCTTGGCCTGGTCGGGTCGTGACATTATGACCATCCAGATCTAGGAAATCTAGGAAATCTGACTGTCATGATATCGTTATTGACTTATAGATCTGGCTGTTATTGCAAGCTAGTTGAGAATTAAGGAATATATATTGGAATGAAGGAATGTGTTATGTTGTGGAATGTGCTGTAATATAGAATAATCCGTTACTGAGGTTGATATACCCCCTTTAAGTTAAACGATATTTAGACTGTTAATAAGAATAGCGAAGTAATAGTTATTAAATTACTTGTTAAAAGGAATAATAGAATAATAACTGTTTAAAGATCTGGATTAGTCTATATCTAAGTCTTCCTAGGCTTTAAGAACGCTGCGTATATTAATAAAACCTAATTATTTAATAAAGCGTTTAAATTTCTAATCTAAAAGGACCTTAATTAATCTATTAGCAATTATTAAATTAATTAAAGTATATACCACTTTATATAATCGTTATTAATAAGCTTAATAAGCCCAGCAGCTATATATATTAATATACTTAAACTGAGTCTTTAGCTGGGGCTTATTTGGCTTTAATAGCCTAATAGTTTAGTAATTGTTATATTTTATAATCAATTAATTATCCAATTAAAGCGTTATCTAGTTTATTAGCTGTTGCGTTGCAATAGCTTCTTTTACTGTATAGTTAAAGGTAAAAAGCTCAGCTTTAGTTAATAAAGTTGTAATTGTTAATTGTTTACTAGCTTTCCAGCTAATTGGTCCGCTAAACAGGATTATAATATATCTTTATAATAACTTCCTAGTCTAAGGATTATCTGCGAAAGTAGTGTTAAAAGCAATTTAAAAGTCTTGAGTACTAGGTCTTTATTTTTCGCTTAGTTATATAAGGTTAAGGTTACTATTAAATTCGATAGCAAGATATTGCGTTGCTTAAAGGTATTTTAGCAGTTTATTAATAAAACTAATAGACTGGTTTAATAAATTAAGTAAAAACTTGGCTAGTTTGGCTGTTGGCTTGGCTATATTAGGTTATATAATAACTGTAGTGTAGTTAATGAATTTTATTTTCTGTTAACACAGAAAAACTATTCTTTTTAAGG
Organism: Mycogone perniciosa; assembly: GCA_025331125.1. NCBI lineage: Eukaryota > Fungi > Ascomycota > Sordariomycetes > Hypocreales > Hypocreaceae > Mycogone > Mycogone perniciosa. The sequence goes on from JAOALB010000123.1 coordinate 62,993, forward strand.
CTTAGTCTTCTTTTTTCTTTAAAATGTTTAGCGGGAATAGGTTGCCTTTAAAGTATTCTTTTCTTTTAATATAAAATCGATTAATAATTTTCTTGATATATTTATTTTAATAGAGCTATAGCTTTTAAGCTGCCCTATTATATAGAATCCGAATTTCTAGGAACTATTTAAGTTCCTTTAAGTTATTTATTTTATATTATAACTTTAATTATTTAATAAAGATCTCGGCATTAGCGGTATGCCTAGGTCTATATAAAAGAATAATATTATTCATAAGGAAGAAAACAGTTAACTAGTTATTATTAAAGAGACAGGGTTTTTTTATAGATTATTATAATCCTAGCTATTTAAATACAGCTATAAGATCCTTTTACTATAAAAGTAGTAATCTTTATAGCCTATATAGAGCTCTAAGCAGCTTTAATACCTATCCTTTATATTTAAAGCTATCTGGAAACTTATAATAATCCGGGTTAGTTCTTAACAGTTAAACCGAGGTTTATAGGTTTATATTAATAGAGGGGTCAGGGATAAATACTAAGCAGGGTAATATAGTTACAATTCTATAAAATAAATGGTTTTAGTAAATATAATTTATTAATAAGTATTTAAGTAACTATATTAAATAAATAATAAATAAATTATATATATAAAAAGGAAATCTTTATATAATTACTGGTATCCTAGTAAATATTACTGTAATTACTGCAATAATATAGTAAATTAAGTAAATAATTATACTTTTTAATATAGTAAATGTTTTAAGTAATTACCTTTAATATAGTAATTATTTATTAATAATTGGTTAGTATAATTAATATTCTTTTATATCTTCATAATTTAGTTTTTGATATAGTTAAGTTATAATATATATCCCCCTTTTATTAGTTTTATCTTTAAAATTTATTTTTAATCCTTTCCCTTTTTTTATATATAATACTTTTTTAACTATTTATTATATTTAATAACTTATAGTTTATTTATATTAAATTCACTTTTTATTATTATAAACTTATAAATTTAATTAATATTAATAGTATTAATATTATACTTTATTTTTATTATTTTTCTTATAGCTTAAAGTATTATATAAGTAATTACTTTTTATAATATAATAAATATATTTATATTAGTTATTTATATAAATTGTGCAGGGGTTATATTAAACCTTTATATATTCTTTCAAAGTTATTCCTTTAATATTATAGCTAAAACAGTTTTTTAATATTAAAGATTATTTTTAAGTTATAATATTTTAATTTTATTAAAAAGTTAATAAAAAAACTTTTATTATTTTATTATAAAGCTTTTTATAAAGTTTAAGTAAAGGTAAATAAAGCTTTAAATTGCTTAAAGTATCTTTATTATTAACAATAATAGCTATAAATTAAAGGTAAAGAAATAGTTAAGTATAGCTTAAAGTTTTTCAATAAACTAGAAAATTTAAAGCAGTAGGAATTAAATGTTTTTTAAAGGTTTAAAACTTTTAAAGTATTAATCTTTTTACTTTTAATACTTTATTAAACTTTTTATTAAAAAGCTTAAATTTTAATAAAATTACTATAAACTTATTTAAAAGTATGTAAAATATTCTTTAAATTCCTAAAAGTTATATTTTTCTTTATAATTTTTCTATTTTATTAAATATTAATATTTATTATTTTTTATTTTTATAGCCTTAATTCTTTTAACTTTATATTTTTCTTTAATTAATAAAATTGTAATTAAATTTATAATTAAGTTATTTTTAAATTTATTTTATAATGCCTTTTTAAATAATAAAATATAAGATATTAAGTAAATTTAAATATTATTTAATAATATAAGGTTATAAATAACTTTTAAAATAACCTTTTTAACTAGGTAAAGTTTAAGTTTTTTAAAATCTAATTTATTATGTAATTGCATTATTTTAATATTTATAGTTTTTCTTTTTAGCCAATATTAATATAAATAGACTATATCTCCCTTTTTAAAGATTAATGCCTTTAATTTATATTTATTAATATATATTTTTTATTTTCTTTTATATAAAGTAAAGTTATATTTATATTTTTTTATATAACTGCTTTATATCTTTAACTTTACTTTATACTTTATTAATATATAAGCTTTTCTTTAACGCTTTATATATATTTAATATAAAGCTATAGTTAATATATATAAAGCTAAATTTAGTTAACTTTAAAATATTACTATTATAAAATATTTATATTATTAGTAACTTTTTTATTTAATTATTTTAATTAAGTTAATATAACTTTTTAAATAAACTTTAATAACTTAATTAATATATTTTTTTAATTTACCTATTTATAGATAATATATAATATTAAGCTTATAATATATATTTAATTAATTTATAAATATTTATTAGAATTTAAATATAAAAGTTAATTTTCAATTAAAAATAATCTTAACTAGAATTATATAATTAGCTGTAATAAATTATAAAAATATATAAGTTAATATTTTTATATTTATTATTTTTTATATAAAAAGAAATAATATTATTTAATAAATTAATTTATAATTATTAAAATACTATTATATTTAATCTTTAATCCTAGTTTAATAAATATTAATTATTTAATAATTGAATTTAATAAAATTAACTTTTATAGTTATTTTAGTACTACTAAAGGTTAACGTATACTATATAGTTTATATTTTAAAGGTTTAATTATTTTATAAATTATATAATAAAAAACAACTTTTTATATTACTTTTTAAGCCTTTAAAATTTAAAATACCTTTATATTTATATATTAAATATTAATAGACTTTTATAATTATATTTTTCTTGAATTTATTTAAAATCTAAATCTGTTTATTTTATTATTATATTTTTCTATTATTAAATTTTATATCTTTTAAGAATCTATTACTATTTTAAGTAATATAGTGCTTTTTAATATATTAAAATATAATATTATTATTAAATACTTTATATATAGCTTAAAGTATTATTTATTAATAATATCCTTTAAAGGTTTATTTTAAGATTTGTTTAGTATATTTAATCTTTCTTTAATTATAGTTAGCTTATTTATTAGATGCATTAATTTATTTATTTTTAGATTCTTTTTAATAGATTAAAATATAGTTGAATTTTAAAAGGTATTCTATATAGTAGATCTGCCTTTTAGAAAATTATTAAACTATTGCAAAGTATATAATATTCTTATACTTAATATATACTTTAACTTTATATATCCCTTTTAATAGTTAATATTGTTATTTTTTAAATATAAGAATAATAGTAAAGAATCTTTTATTATATATTAAATAGTTTCATTTTATACTATATAGTACTTTAAAGTGAAAGGCAATAAAGTATAGTTTACTATTTTTATCTTTTCAATTAAATTAAGCTTTTATAGTAAAGTTAAAACTATTTATTTTAACTTTTATTTCTTTAAATAAGTTAAATATAATAAATATAGGTTTTTTTAAAATAAGCTGTTTAAGTTTATTAAAGGCTTTTTATATATTTAATGTTTATAAAAAGTTTTAATTTCTTTTAGTAAATTTATAAAGAGTTTATATAATACTTTTATAGCCTTTAATAAATTATTAATAGTAGTGAATAAATTTTAAAAAGCATTAAACTTTTTTAATTATTATAAATATAGGCGAGCCTTTTACTGCTTATACTTTTAAATTTATATAAATTCTTTTAAAGGTAATAATATACTTTAAGAAAATAACTCTTTATATATAGAATTTATATTTTCTTCACTTTATAAATAGTTTAGTATTTTATAGTGTCTGTAATACTTTATAGATATATTCTTTATATTCTTTAAAGGTATTTAAAAAGATTAAGATATTATTTAGGTAAATAACTATAATAATATTAAGATACTTTTTTAATATATTATCAATTCTTTTTAAAATATTACTAGGGCGTTAATAAAACTAAAAGGTATAATTAGGTATTTAAATAAACTATATTTAGTTTAAAAGGCAGTTATTTATTTATATCTTTTTTTAATTTAGATAAAGTTATAAATGCCTTTAAGATTTAGTGCTGTAAATTATTTTTTCCTATATAGTCTATTTTATAATTCTATAATCAATAGTAATAGACTTTTATTTTTAATAGTAGTTTTATTAAGCTATTAATAGTCTATAATTAACTATAGTTTACCTTTTTTCTTTACTATAAATATAATAGGATAATTTACTTTTAATAAAAAGGGTTAAATATATCCTTTAATTAATATATTATTTAAATAGTTATATAGGCTTTTAAGCTTTTTTTTATTTAAATTATAAATTTTATAAACGGTAATGCTTATACTGTCTTTAAGCTTAACTATATAGTTTTATTAACTGTATTTTAATAGCTTTATATTAAATGTTTCTTTAAATAGTTTATTATATTTCTAGAACTCTTTAAGGATATTTTATAATTATTTTAGTAATATTACTGTTTTAAGGCTTTTTATTTTAAGTATTCTATTAATATTATTAAATTCTTTCTATAAAAAAGCAATTATTCTTTAAATTTATCTATTTTTCCTTTTATTTTATTTAAGTTTTATTTTTAGGTAGATTATTTCTATAATTAAATTAAAGGCAACTTTCTTAATTCTCTTTATTAGTTTATTTAAAGGTTTTATATTTTAAGCTTTTTTCTTTATAATTAAATGTTTTTTAATAATTTTAATTATTATAAAAGCTTTATTATTGCACTAATAAAGCTAGCTGCTTTTTTATTAATATTAAGCTTATTACATTTTAATTAAAGATATTAGAGAATAATATTATATTTATTAATATTTACTATATTATAAAAAACTGCTTTTTATTATTTAGCGATTTTATGTTTAAAATAATTTACTTTTCATTTAATTTATTTATTATTATATAAAAAGGCTCCTCCATTTATTTAATAAAGTTAATATAGTTTAGCTTTTTTTTTAAAGTAATTATAGGCGATTTATAGTTATAAATGCAATTAAATTGCCTATTACTTTATTATTTATTAATATATATAGCTAATATCCTTTAACTATTATCTTTAATTTAAAATATAGCAAATGTTTATTACTTTTATTATTTGATATTTTAAAAGATATAATTTATTAATTACTACCCTATAGCCCTTTTACAAGTAATATTAATTCTTTTTTAATTCTTTTTATCTTATATAAGTTTTATAGTTAATTAAGGGTTTTTAAAGTAAATGCTATTTTCTCTTATTATAAGCGGTTCCTTAATAAGTAATAAAGTTCAATTAGTTTTAATATAGCTCTTTTATAATTTAATTAATCTCTTTATCTTTTAAAGTAGGTTTATACTTTATATACTTTTATATTCGCTACTTTTAAAGTTTTTCTTATAGGCAAATAGTATATTTATTCTTTTAATAGTATATATAGTTTAATAATAAATATAAGGTATTATTAGTTTATTATATATATTATTCCTTTAATTTATTTTGCTTATATATAATATACTTTAAGTTATTGCACTTTAAATAGTATTATTAATTGCATTTAAACCTTTTATTATTGTAGAAATGCTATTTTATTAATTTTTCTTAATAGTAGATATAATATCCTTTAAACTTATATTTTCTAAATCCTTATAGCTAATAGTATTCCTTTAAGGTTTTAGTGTTTAATTTCATAATAATAACTTTAAAGTCTCGATATTATATAGTTATAATCTATTCTTTAAAGGCATTGCGATTTTATATTTATTTTATAAGGTAAAATAGGATTTTAATTAAAAATATATTATACTTTACTTTTTTATAGATGTGTATTATATAGCTATATATAATATAAGTAATTTAAGATTTAGTATAATACTCTTTATAAATAAGGTTATTTATAATATAATCTCTTTATTTATAAATATATATAAGTTCTGTTTATATAGTTAAAGTAGCTGGAATTACTTTAATAGCTGTTTTATTATTAGCTTTATTTTATATATAAAGCTATTTATATAAGCGTAAATATATTTTATTTAATTATATACTTATAGCAATTTTTTAATTAAATAAAAGTAATATTTATTTAAGTTATTCTTAAAGTTACTGTATATTTATAGTATATTTTTTAATTTTAAAGGTATAGTATTATATAGTAATAGTTTATATTATAAAGGGTTATTTGTATTTTTATTATTAAAGCTACTATTATGAATTTATCTTTTATTACTCATAGTAATTTAATTAACATATTAATAATTAATTATAGCAATTATTTATTTATTTAGAATATTATTATCTTTATTTAACTTTATATAATTAAAGCTTAAGTTTTATTCCATTAAATTATTTAAGTATAGTAAATACCTATTTATTTTATTTTCTTTAATTATATTTTTAAGAATTAAAGATTTAAGTTTTAACTAATATCCCTTTTAGTTTATTATAAATATCTTTTTAAGTTATTTTAAATATTATCTGCTTTTATCTTTACTGGATTTATAAATAAAGCAGCTATTATTATAGTATATAGTTTAATCAAATAATATATAATTAATCGCTTTTAAAACTATATTAACCTTTTATTTAAACTTTAGCGCAGGCTTTTAAAGTTTATTAATTCTTAGGTTTTATAAAGCTTTATAGTCCTTTAAAATATATTTTAATTTATTATAGTTATAATAAATAACTTTTACTTTTCCCTTTTAAATTGTATTTAAATCTATTTAATTACATCCTTTATTATTAAAGCTAGCAATATATTCTTATTCCTTTTTACTTCAATTTATATATCTTTAATATTTATAAACTTATTTAAATTACTATTATCTTTTCTTTATATTTAAATAAAGTTTATAAAGTAAATTATTTATATTTATATATTCTTTAATAAAGTTAATAATGCCTTTATTGGAAAAGAATTTATAAACCTTTTATTTAACTTTTAGCTTAAATTTATTATAAAAGCGTTTAATAAAGGCAAAGGTTTTTTATTTAACTTTAAAAATATAGCTTTTAAAGTATACAGTATAGTTAAAGTATCTTCCTTTTTAAATTAAGTTTATAAGTTTATTCTCTATAATATATTCTTTATTAATATTATTAAAGATATTTTTTAGTTTTCTTTTAAACTAATTATAGCTGGCGAATATAAACTGTATTTATTTATCGGCTTTACTTTTATTATTAAAGAAATCCCTTTAAATAGGTTTAAACTACTTTAAAGCGTTTCTTTTAAGTTATTTAACAGCTAAAAAGACTTTACTAATCTTTATATTAAAGCTAGTTAAAAAGTAGGTAAAATAGTTATATAATTAAATAAAAAATAGTTAAAGTATTATAGTGCTTTTATTAAAAGGTTGGAAGGGCTCTATTTTAAGCGATTCTTTTAAATCCTTTAAAGGTTAATTCTTTTTATAGTTCAGTATAAGGTTTAAAGTAAATATAGGCTGTATTAAAAATTAATAAGTTTATAATAGTTATTTACTATTAATAAATTATTTAATTAAGCTTAGCGTTTTTAATAATTAAATATTAATAGTATTACTTTTATTTTATATAGTTAACTTTTATATATTAAAAGGCTTCCTTTATATAAATATATAATCATTTTATTTTATTATCTTTATTATTACCTTATATTAAGCAAAAAAGCAGAATGAAGGATAAAGTATTAAAAGAGGATACTATAGTAGATATATTTACAGTATTATTTAAAATCTTTAATAGCCTTTTAAATAAAAGTTATTAATATATAATAATTTAGGTTAATTCTTAACAGTTAAACCAAGGTTTCTAGGTTTATATTAATAAAAGGGTTAAAGATAAATATTAAATAAGGTAATATAGTTATTATTCTATAAAATAGGCGGTTTTAGTAAATATAATTTATTAATAACTATATAAGTAATTATATTAAATAAATAATAAGCTAGTTATATATATATAAAAGAAATCTTTATATAATTACTAATATTTTAATAAATATCACTGTAATTACTATAATAGTATAGTAATTAAGTAAATAATTAGACTTTTTAATATAATAAGCGTTTTAAGTAATTACCTTTAGTGCAGTAATTATTTACTAATAATTGGTTAATATAACCGATATTCTCCTATATCTCTATAACCTAGTCTTTAATATAGTCGGGTCATAACAAAACTATATAAATATATCTTTATTAAAGAAGCTATTTATAAATGCATTAATAGTGTCTAGTTATTATATATCTAGATTGAATTTAATAGTAATAGCTTTTAGTATTGAAAAGGATTTTTAGCTAGTATAGTACCAAATGTTTCTTTTAAGTTAATTTATTAAAGATTTCTTTAAATATAAACTCTAGCTTCAAATTTTATTAAACAGCTATATTTATTAAATTTATATTTATATATTTAAATTAAAAGAAAGACTTAGCTATTAATTTAATTTTTCTATATCAGTTTAATTATACTTTAAGCTTAAAGCTAATTCTACTTAATCTTTATAGCCTTATAGAACTAATTCTTATACTTATAATTAATTAATTTACAGTAACTTTTTAGCTTAAAAGGGAGCCTTTATTAATAAAGTTATTATTTACAGCTAATAAAAAAGCTAGCTTTATACTAAGTAAAGTTATTTTATAAATTAATATTAAAGATAGAATTTATTACTTATTATATTAATTTTTAAATTTAAGTCAATTACCAAAGCGGCTGTAAAACCTAAAGCATTGTTTCTTCTTAAGCTTCTTCTTTAATTATTAGATTTTCAAGATTCCTAGTTAAGGCGTTCTGTTCCTTAATTCCTTAATGTATTAGATTCGCGAAGTCAATGCTTTCTTTATATGCGATGCGTTTGTTGGGTTTAGGCGTTGGATATAGTCCTTGTTACTACTTTTCGGTATCTTCAGCACCTTTAGGTTTAGTCGGATTATCCAGTTAATCTATAGAATCGTTATTGGAATCGTTTTATATAGGTTTTTTAGTTAATTTATTAGACGGTTTATTGCTTAATCTTTACCTACTTAAATTATTAATTAAATATCCTTTTTTTATTAGATTTAAAGTTTATATTAATATAACCTGGAAGAAGAATATAAAATAGTTTTATGGCTTATAGTGGCTTTTAATAATCAGTAGGATTATAAAAGATTTCTTTATTAAAAGTTATATCTTTAACTTTTTAAACTTTATTTTTTTTAAAGATTTAAATTTTAAAGATATTTATAAAACTATATCCAATTAAATAGTTAACTTTTATATAAAGTTTAGTCTTTAAATTCCTTTATAATATACCCTATAATGCTTTCACTATTAGTAGATAAGCCCTGTAATTAAATGCTTTAAAATATATAATATTAGGCTGCTATTTAAAATAGCCTAAGTCTTTATTATTATTCTAAAGCTATTAATAAAGACGTTAAAAAGGCATTACCTAATTTATAGCCTGTTAAAGCAATCTATTATATAAATAGACTGCAGTTTCCTATACTTCTAGCTATAGATCTTTAAGTAAATTGGCATTAACTTTTATTATTTAAGACTAGGTTTTAATTACCCCCCTAAATTATTTAATTAAGCTATTTTAGGCTAATATATTTAAGGCTATAGGTTGATTTTTAATTCCTTATTCTATTACTTAGTTATTATATTGCTTTTTTATAGCAATATTATTATCTCGATACATTTAGCAGGTTTTTTAATTAAATTATTAGTTAATATATATTTTAAAGTTCTTTAATAATTTAAAGATACTATTAATATTTAAGGAATTTATTAAATAATTAAAAGTATCCCTATATATTTATTTTTAATTAACAGTATATATCCCTTTTTATTATATTTTATTAGTATAATAAAAATATCGATATAGATTTACTAAAATAGGCGTTAGGCTTAGATTTAAAGACTTTTACGTAAAATAACTTAAGTGGCCTTATTAATGGAATAGCTTTTGCACTTTATTTTAACTAGTCTTTTAATTTTCGACCTTGTTGTCTGGTAAACCAGTTATTTAAGAGTATTAGATCCTAGATAACCTAGCTGTTTATACTAAATTATAGCGTCGCTAATGGCAGTAGGTCTAGGTTTTGCGGATAATATGAAATTCAATGCATTAATTTCCTAATTATTATTTCCTAATACTTCAGAAAGCTTATTAAATTCGATAATAGGAATTTAATACTGTTAATATATATAAAAGATTATTCTTTTATTTATTAAGATTTTGCTAGTAGATAGATTCCAGTTATATCCTTTCTTTAAAAATAGGTTTAGTAAGGCTATATTTATATAGAAATTAGGAATATATATAATGTTTAATAGTTTAAAACTAGCTTTAGGACTGATTTTTATAATAATATTGCTATATCTTTAGATGTTAGGATGTGTATGCCTTTTATATAATAATTCTAATGCTGGTTAAAAGGTATTTTCGATAGATTTATCTTTATTATTGCAGATATAAAAGCTTGACCTGGAATTTAGGATAAATGAGTCTTTTAACAGATAAGTAGCTATTGCGAATAATGCTTTTATTATTTCCGATAAGGTTAATAGTGGTTTTAATATAAAGGAAGCACTTAAAATAACTAGTTCCTTTTATTTTTCTTATTTTTCCTGTTATTTTAAGTCTCTTTTAGCTAAAGACTTTAACTTTTAACCTATACTTTAGCCTTATCGATATATTCTTTAAGTTTACTGTTTTCGAGATTTTTATTATTTTTTTGTTATATTTAGGCGTTTAAAGCCTAGCTTAATAGTCGGATTGACTCGATAAGATAGTAATAGGCAAAATATCGATAATTCTGGCTATAGAGATATTAGGAATTTGTATTTAACTTGTTTTTTAATAAAGGAGTAGGTATTTCTCCCTAAAATATAGGAAATACTCCTTTAAATATATTTATTTTTAATTTATATTAACAATTAAAGATTTAGCTAATAGAAATAGTATTATATTTATCTTGCTATTTATTATTAGATTTTACTAGTTTTCTTCTTAATTTTATTAATTTAGTTACTTATAAAAATTAGGTTGACTTTTTAGATAATATTTAAGAGATTTTAAGTTAGTTAAAGGTTTTTAGTCTCTAGTAAGTTAACTTTAATAGTTTCTTTAAGTGCTATCTAATAATACCTTAGTTAATTTTGAATTTTCGTTTATTTAATGCCTTTAAAGGCTTTTAAATACGCTTGCTTTACTTTATCTTATATAGCCTAGTTATTTAGCTTAAATCAGTCTTTAAGAGTTTAACGTTATTTAAGGACTATTGCTTTCTTTAAGATTATATAATTCCAGGAATTAACTATCTCTTAAATCTGGATTATAAGCTTTCCTAAGGCCTTAAAGCAATTACTATACGGTCACGACCCAACTATATCGAAGACTAGGTTATAGGGATATAGGAGAATATTGGTTATATTAACTAATTATCAGTAAATAATTACTGCACTAAAGGTAATTACTTAAAACGCTTACTATATTAAAAAATGTAATTATTTATTTAATTACTATATTATTACAGTAATTATAGTAATATTTATTAAAATACTAATAATCGCATAAAGATTTCCTTTATATATATATAATTAACATATTACTTATTTAATATAGTTATTTAAATAGTTATTAATAGATTATATTTACTAAAACTATTTATTTTATAAAATTATAATTATATTATATTATTTAATATTTATCTTTAACCCCTTTATTAATATAAACCTATAAACTTTAATTTAACTATTAAGAATTAACGTAGATTATTATATATTAATAACCTTTATTTAAAAGGCTACTGAAAATCTTAAATAATACTATAAATATATCCGCTATAGTATCCTTTATTAATACTTTACCCTTTATTTTGGCTTTTTACTTAATATAAAATAAAAATAGAGATAATAATATAAATAAAAGCGAAAATAAAAATAAAGTTAATAAAATAAAATAATTATATATTTATATAAAAAAAAGCCTTTGAATATATAAAAGTCAATTACATAAAATAAAAGTAATATTATTTATATTTAATTATTAAAAACGCTCAGTTTAATTAAATAATTTATTAATAGTAAATAATTATTATAAACTTATAAAATTAAATATTACCTATATTTACTTTAAACCTTATACTAAACTATAAAGGGAATTAACCTTTAAAGGACTTAAAAGAATTGCTTAAAATATAGCCTTTTAAACCTTTTAATAAAAGTAGTATAGCACTTTAATTATTTTTGATTTAATGATATAATTATTTTATTTACTTTTCTAATTAATTTTAATATAAAGACTAGGAACGTTTTTTTAATTGCTAAATCATTTAAAGGAAATGCTTTAAAGTAGTTTAAACTTATTTAAAGGGATTTCTTTAATAATAAAAGTAGAGCTAATAAGTAAATATAGTTTATATTTACTAGCTATAATTAATTTAAAAAAGAATTAAAAGATATCTTTAATAATATTAGTAAAAAATATATTTTAAAGAATAAATGTATAAATTTAGTTTAAAAAGGAAAATACTTTAATTATATTATATACTTTAAACACTATACTTTTAAAGTTAAATAAAAAACCTTTGCCTTTATTAAACGCTTTTATAATAAACTTAAACTAGAAATTGAGAAAAAAGCTTATAAATGTTTTTACAATAAAGGTATAATTAAGTTTATTAAAAAATATATAAATATAAATAATTGACTTTATAAACTTTATTTAAATATAAAAAGAAAATAATAGTAATTTAAATAAATTTAGAAATATTAAAGATATATAAATTAAAGTAAAAAGTAATAGAAATATATTACTAGCTTTGATAATAAAAGATTTAGTTAAATAAATTTAAATGCTATTTAAAAAGGAAAAGTAAAAGTTATTTATTATAACTATAATAAACTAAAATATATTTTAAAAGACTGTAAAGTTTTATAAAAGCTAAGAATTAATACATTTTAAAAGCTTGCGCTAAAACTTAAATAAAAGGTTAATATAATTTTAAAAGCTATTAATTATATATTATTTAACTAGACTATATATTATTTAACTAGACTATATATTATTTAACTAGACTATATATTATCTAACTAGACTATATATTATAATAATAGCTGTTCTATTTATAAATCTAATAAAGATAAAAGTAAATAATATTTAAAATAATTTAGAAAGATATTTATAATAAATTAAAAGGGATATTAATTAAAATTTAAGTCTTTAATTCTTAAAGATATATTTAAAGAAAATAACGTAAATAGGTATTTACTGTATTTAAATAATTTAATAAAATAAAGCTTAAACTTTAATTATATAAAGTTAAATCAAAATAATAGTATTTTAAAGAAAATAAATAGTTACTGTAATTAATTATTAATCTTTTAATGAAATTACTGCAAGCAATAAAGGATGAATTAATAGTAATAAGTTTAAAAATAAAAATAAAAATAACCCTTTAAAATATAAACTATTATTATACAGTATTATACCTTTAAAATTAAGAAATATACTATAAATATATAGTAACTTTAAAAATAACTTAAATAAATATTACCTTTACCTAATTAAAAGAATTACTATAAGTATATAACTAGATAGGATATATTTACGCCTATATAAATAGCTTTACATATAAAATAAAGCTAATAATAAAATAGCTATTAAAGCAATTCTAGCTGCTTTAACTATATAAGCGGAACCTATATATATTTATAAGTAGTAAGATTATACTATAAATAACTTTATTTATAAACAGCACTATATTAAATTTTAAGTTATTTATATTGTATATAGCTATATAGTATACTTTTATAAAAAAGTAAAGTATAATGTATTTTTGATTAAAATCCTATTTTACGTTATAGAATAAATGTAGGATTGCAATACCTTTAAAAAATAAATATATAATATTAAGACTTTAAAGTTATTATTATTAAATTAAATAGTAAAACCCTACAAGAATACCGTTAACTATAAAAATTTAAAAAATGCAAGTTTAAAAGATATTATATTTACTATTAGGAAAAATTAATAAAATAGTACTTCTGCTATAATAAAAGGTTTAAGTGCAATTAATAATACTATTTAAAATGCAATAGCTTAAAGTATATTATATATAAGCGAAATAAATTAAAATAATAATATATATAATAAACTAATAATACCCTATACTTATTACTAAACTATATATATTATTAAAAGGATAAATGCGTGATTTACCTATAAGAAAAACTCTGAGAATAATAAATATAGAAGTATATAAAGTATAAACCTAATTTAGAAAATAGAGAGATTAATTAAATTATAAAAAAGCTATATTAAAATTAGTTTAACTTTATGACCTATAAAGGAACTGCTTATAATAAAAAAAAGTAGTATTTACTTTAAAGAACTTTAATTAATTGCGAAATTTATATAAAATAAAAAGCTTTAAAATAGCAGTATTATTAAAGTAATTGCAGAATATCGTTAAAGAATACTAGAAGTATAATAAGCTATTTAAAGAAATATTTAATATAAAGCTATTAGAATATAGCTAATAAAACTATATAATTAAGCTTAAAGACAATACTAGTATTACTTTTTATAAAGGTTATAATTTAAATAAAAAAAGCTTAAAAGCTTATATAACTATTTAAATAATATACTAGCTAAAAGATATATTTAACCCTCTTTATTGAAAGTAAGCTATTTTATTATATTTATATTAAAGAAAAAAGGTAAATTAGAGTTAATTATAAATTATTAATAATTTAATAAAAGAGTATTTTAATATTATTATAATTATTTATTTAAATAATATTTTAAGTTTTTTTAATACCTTTAAAAAATATAAAGAATATATTTATAAAGTATTATAAATATTATAAAATATTAAATTATTTATAGATTTAAAGATATATAAATTCTATATATAGAAAATAACTTTTTTAAAATATATTATTACCTTTAAAGAAATTTATATAAATCTATTAAAAGTATAAGCAGTACAAGACTAGCCTATACTTATAATAGTTAAAGAAGTCTAAAACTTTTTAAAATTTATTAACTATTATTAATAATTTATTAAAGGCTATAAAAGTATTATATAAACTCTCTATAAGCTTATTAAAAAAAATTAAAAGTTTTTATAGGCATTAAATATATAAAAAGCCTTTAATAAGCTTAAATAGCTAATTTTAAAAAAACTTATATTTATTATATTTAATTTATTTAAAGAAATAAAAGTTAAAATAAATACTTTAACTTTACTATAAAAGTTTAATTTAATTAAAAGGATAAAAATAATAAACTATAGTTTATTGCCTTTTACTTTAAAGTATTATATAGTATAAAACTAAACTATTTAATATATAATAAAGAATTCTTTATTATTATTTTTATATTTAAAGAATATTAATATTACCTATTAAAAGGGATATATAAAGTTAAAGTATATATTAACTATAAGAATATTATATACTTTATAATAGTTTAATAACTCTTTAAAAGGCAGATCTACTATATAGAATACCTTTTAAAATTCGATTATATTTGAATTTATTAAGAAACAATCTAAAAAGAAATAAGTAAATATATTTAATAAATAAGCTAACTATAATTAAAAAAACATTAAATATACTAGATAGATTTTAAAATAAACCTTTAAAGGATATTATTAATAAATAATACTTTAAGCTATATATAAAGTATTTAATCATAATACTATACTTTAATATATTAAAGAGTATTATATTATTTAAAATAATAATAAACCTTTAAAAGATATAGAGTTTAATAATAAAAGAATTTAATAATAAAATAAAAAGAATTGAAATTTTAAATAAACTTTTAAAAAATATAATTATAAAAGTCTAGTAATATTTAATATATAGATATAAAGGCATTTATAAAATTTATAAATAAATATAAAAGTATTTTAAGTTTTAAAGGCTTAAAAAACTAATATAAGAAATTATTTTTTACGGTATAATTTATAAAATAGTGAAACCTTTAAAATATAAACTATATAGTAAACTTTAACCTTTATTAATATTAAAATAATAATAAAAGTTAATTTTATTAAATCTCATTATTAAACTATTACTATTTATTAAATTAAAATTAAAAATTAAATATAATAGTATTTTAATAATTATAAATTAATTTATTAAATACTTTTACTTTTTTTTATATAAAAAAATAATAAATATAAAAATACTAGCTTATATACTTTTATAATTTATTACAGTTAATTATATAATTCCGGCTAAAATTATTTCTAATTAAAGGTTAACCTTTATATTTAAATTTTAGTAAATATTTATAAACCAGTTGAATATAAATTATAAATTTAATATTATATATTATTTATAGATAAATAAATAAATAAAATATATTAACTAGTTTATTAAAGCTTATTTAAAAAGTTATATTAACTTTAATTAAAATAATTAAATAAAAAAGTTATTAATTATACAAATATCTTATAATAGTAATATTTTAAAATTAATTAAATTTAACTTTATATATATTACTTATAGCTTTACGCTAAATATATATAAAGCATTAAAGAAAGGCTTATATATTAATAAGGTATAACTTAAAGTTAAAAATATAAAGCAGTTATATAAAGAAATATAAATATACCTTTACTTAATATAAAAAGAAATTAAAAAAATATTAATAAATATAAATTAAAAGGATTAATTTTTAAAAAAGGAAATATAGTTTATATATATTAATATTCGCTAAAAAAAAACTGTATATATTAAAATAATACAATTAAGTAATAAATTAAATTTTAAAAGACTTAAATTTTATTTAATTAAAAGATTTATTTTAAAGATTATTTATAAATTTCTACTATTTAATAATATTAAAATTTATTTAATATTTTATATTTTATTATTTAAAAAAGTATTATAAAATAAATTAAAAATAAATTAATTATAGCTTTAATTAAAGTTTTATTAGTTAAAGAAAAATATAAAGTTAAAGAAATTAAAGCTATAAAAATAAAGAATAATAAACGCTACTATTGAATAAAATAAAAAACCTATAAAAAAGAATATAACTTTTAAAACCTTAAAGAATACTTTAACTACTTTTAAATAATTTTATAGTAATTCTATTAAGATTTAAGCTTTTTAATAAAGGGTTTAATAAAGGATTAAAAGTAAAGAGATTAATACTTTAAGAGTCTTAAACCTTTAAAAAAACTTTTAATTTTTACTGCTTTAAATTCTCTAATTTATTTAAAGACTTTAACCTATACTTAACTATTTCTTTACCTTTTAGTCTATAGCTATTATTTTTAATAATAGAAATACTTTAAGTAATTTAAAGCTTTATTTATCTTTACCAAAGCTTTATAAAAGGCTTTATAATCAAGCAATAAAAGTTTTTCTATTAACTTTTTAATAAAATTAAAATATTATAATTTAAAAATAATGTTTAAGATTAAAAAATAATCGTAACTATAATACTAAAAGAAAAACTTTAAAGAAATATATAAAAACTTAATATAACCTTTATACTATTATATAAATAGCTAATATAAATATATTTATTATATTTTAAAAGCGATTATTTATATAATACTTTAGGTTATAAGAAAAATATAAAAATAAAGTATAATATTAAAACTATTTCTATTAATTAAATTTATAAGTTTATAATAATAAAAAGTTTATTTAATATAAATAGGCTATAAGTTATTAAATATAATAAATAATTAAGAAAAAGGATATTATATATAAAAAAAAAGGAAAAGATTAAAAATAGGTTTTAAAAAGAAAATTAATAAAAAGGGGATATTATATTATAACTTAACTATATTAAAAATTTAGTTATAGGGATATAAAAGAATATTAGTTATATTAATTAATTAATTATAAATAATTACTGCGCTAAAGATAATTACTTAAAACGCTTACTATATTAAAAAGTATAATTATTTACTTAATTACTGCACTATTATAGTAATTACAGTAACGCTTACTAAGACACTAGTAATTATATCAAGATTTCCTTTATATATATATAACTGGCTTATTACTCGTTTAGTATAGTTATTTAAACAGTTATTAATAAATTATATTTATTAAAACTGCCTATTCTATAGAATTATAATTATATTACACTACTTAGTATTCATCTTTAACCCCTCTGTCAATATAAACCCATAAACCTTGGTTTAACTGTTAAGAACTAACCTGGATCATTACATATACCGCTTATATTAGAAATTGTATTTTTCCCTAAGGAGCTTATGTTTAGATAATTCTTTAACATTAAGATTAGTCATATTTATTACTTCCGGCCAGATTATTTAAGGAGTGGGAGCTTTAAGCTTAATAACTATAAGCTTATTACTAGTATCTGGATTAATATATTTCTAAATATTATAGCTAGTGGCTTGCTGTTTAATAGAGTTAATTTAAAAATCCTAATTACTTAGTCCTTTTAGGATAACCTAGGAAAAGGTTAATATTATATTAATAGTATTATTGTTGCAAAGTGGAAGCTATATAGAAAACCCGATATAGACCAGGCTTATAACTATTAATTATAGCTTATTGACGAATATATAAAACGATAGAATTCGATACTCTTGCTTATCCTAAGTTAGGTGGGAAAAGCGGCTGCTTAAATACATAAAAACTTGCTAATTAATTGATCATAACTATCCGGATCTAGGAAATCTAGGAAATCTGACTGTCATAATATCGTCATTGACTTACGGATCCGGCTGTTATTGCAAGCTAGTTGGGAATTAAGGAATGTGCGTTGGAATGAAGGAATGTGTCATGTTGTGGAATGTGCCGTGATGTGGAATAATCCGTTACTGAGGTTGACAGTAAAATTCACCCCCTACAATTTCAGACTCCTGGTGCTATTCTTGATAGGATTTCAAGAATTTCGGATTATGACTAATACGTGGTGTACTCCGTAGATAAACCGCAAATTTTCTTCGACCCTAATTCTAAATTTGTTTAAGCCCCTGAGTAGGTTCTTGCACAGTATTTCAAGCCAATACCCGCCAATCAGTACCCCATCACCGGCTTCTCGGTAATACCATTAGTTACACCTAGCCCCTTGTAGTAGGGCTGCTCCTACAAAGTACTTCTTCCTACTAGTACTGTCCTGTGGGTTGCAGAGAAACGGCAACAGCCGTCATATTCACAAACTTTCTTGCAATTTCGACCCCGGCTACATTATGAGACCACAGGGCCATTTTGTTGCCTTTGTGCGTTGATTCCATTGTTTCTACACCAATAAGAAATCTCTGTTCATTATTGACCTTGACTTGCTGGCCTCGTGGTCAGACCAGTCTCACTGATGCGCGCCTTCAGTTTGATCAGCCGTTGGACTACCTTGCCGTGTTCTCAAGATTGTAGGATATTTCCCGCCTAAAAAAGTTTATTTTCCCAGTGTCTTCTTATAGAGTTACCGCCGTTCAAAGCTTAATGTTCGCACATTCAGAATTCATAGCAACATTGAAGGGTGGCGCATACTATTTCGACACTTGTAGCTTTAGCTCCCTACAAAATGCATTCTGGATCGGTACCCGGTTGTGAGCAGCTAGATGCAAAAGTATCATGTATCACACTGCGTTCTTCTGAAAGTCGATGTCAGGCAATGACTAGCAGTGGCGCGATGGCTAAATCCTCGCCGTTTCATAGTAAAAGAATAGTAGATGGTTGGTCAGACAGAGAGAGCATTAGTGAAGCCTCCACGCGCCGTCCTAGGGCCTGGACGCGCCTCGACCGCCGGGCTTACTCCTATTTCAGTCTGTTCAGGCCAGGGTTCAAGTCGTGCTATTCTCAGCTCCCTACCTACTTATATAACCCAAGTCTCCACTGTAGCATCCGAGAAATTTCTATTAATACATTCCATCCAACGAACCTCACTCCGTACTTTTGACTTAAATAAATATCTCTAAATTAATTTTCCAAAACGCCGTTGATATGGTCTACCTTGGACTGCAAGGAAATGGCCTTCTGGCTGGTATAACCATCTCTAGTGGGATGGGTTTTATTCTGTTTGGTACGATAACACAATAGATATATAATTTTAAAACTGAACATAGGGGTCGTTCTTAACAATTCTTCATTCAGATACTAATAAACTATATTCCATCAGGATACGATAATCGCGTCATCGGCGGCCTGCTTACCGACACAGATTTCCAATCAACCTTCGAACTTGATGCTACTCTTCAAGGGGTGGTCGCCTCACTATTTGAGCTAGGCTGCTTTTGTGGATCTCTCCTCACTGCTGCCGTGGGTGATCGATTTGGCCGTCGGAGTCTTGCACATCTGGGAAGCTTATGCATCTGCGGCGGAGCCGCCTTACAGTCATCCAGCTTCTCTGTTGGCCAGTTGCTTTCCGGCCGCATTGTGGCAGGTGTTGGCCTCGGTCTTATATCCAGCAATGTGGCGATTTGGCAATCAGAGACCGCCCCAGCAAGACTGCGTGGTACCCTAATTGCATGTTCCCTCAGCTTTCTCATCGTCGGTCAGCTTCTTGCCAACCTGCTGGATTATGGCATGAATTCCTATCCAGGGCCTGTTTCGTGGCGGTTTCCAATAGCTTTTCAGGCACTTCTTGCCATTCTGATGAGCTTTCTACTACTTCTCATGCCAGAATGTGTGTCTCGACTCCCCCTTAACCATTCTGGTTTTCTGTGTACTTCCATATGTGAAACACAAGCTGACAACACGGAATCTATAGCGCCCCGGTACCTTATGATGAAAGATCGTATCGACGAGGCTGCAGCTGTTCTTCAAGCGCTCAAAGGTGCCCCAGATGCAGAGTCAGTGGCTGCCGATATTGCAGAGATAAAGGAGGCACTTCTCCTAGAACTGAACTCTCAAAAGACTTGGAGAGATCTTTTCAAGAGTGACCGAGTCAAATCACGCCGTCGTGTGATCATTGCCTGCGCAGTTAACCTAATGCAGGACCTCAGTGGCGCAACGCCAATTGCATATTATGGATCTTATATGTATGTCAGCAAATGATTCCCATGAAATTGTGTCCTTCTGTCTCATTACTCTCTGTTATGCGACCCCCGTTTTTTTCCCCAGGGACAAAATCTTTTCACCACCCGAATCTCTAACATATTTTTACTCTAGATTTCAACACTCCGTAGGCTTCACACGCCATCTAGCGTTGCTCATGTCAATCTTCCTGCAATTATGGTTTCTTGTGGCGTCTACCTTGACATGGGTGCTGATTGAACGTGTTGGGCGCCGACCTCTCTTCATGCTCTCAGCCGCCTGTATGGGTATTGTTATGGTGGTACTTGCTGTCATGTGTTCAATCAACACACATACTTCTAGCATTGTTGCTGTCGTTATGATATTTGCGTATCAGGCTTTCTTTACCTGGGGATTTATGGGTGGTGTTTGGGTAAGTTAACACGGTGCTGCACCCGCTCTGCAATGACCCTTCGTATTATACTTTTCATTCATATAATTAGAGACTAACATAAATTTTCAATAGGCTTATGGACCTGAGATCCTCCCGCTCGAATATCGGTCCAAGGGAATGGGCCTCGCCACCGCTGTCCTTTGGATGTTTTGCTTTGTGATGGTTGAGATTGTGCCCTCCAGTATAGCTAATATTGGGTGGAGGACGTACATCATATTTGCTGTTTGCAACTTTTCCTTTATTCCCGTCATCTATCTATGGTTCCCGGAAACAAGGGGTCTTAGCCTTGAACTTGTTGATCTCGCTTTTCTTGATGATACGACGACTCCAGTGAAGTGCGCTAAAAAGCTACAGAGAATGATTGCTTCCGGCCAAAAGCTTACACTTCAAATAGAGGTAGGTGAGAAAAGTGTTGCTGTTGAAGTGACGCATTGAAGGAGACGGTTTTGCATACTAGGGTTGGTGTGAATTATCATAGCATATGTGCTGATTTTTACCACAATGGAATGGACAGTAACTAGGATACACTACGCTAGACTTTCCGATATTTGGCAGATAGTCTCAATAGAAGCCTATTCTGTCTACCTATCTCCTTCAATAACCTGTAATTTTTAAAAGCTCCATCTGTTCGCTCCAATACCCGTTCAAGACTCCAACCTCCGTTTAAACATTACGGGGAACAATACAGCAGTTTTAATACTAATAGCAGTCTCTCCTACAATTGATTAATATGGTGGGTTCAATAGTGAATCCAGGGCAAACACCGAAATTTTCCAATCCGTAGAGTCAGTATGGAGGTATCACAATGGCAACCACGAAAAATCCGTCGGTGCGACTCAATCGGGTATGATAAGGCATTTATACAAGGGAAAGGCATGGTGAACGTCAGCACACACAATAGAGAGTGGTTATAATACCAATATCCCGTGAGGTGCATCAGTCTGCTGTTCTGAACCAGCGTGGCAGAGTTACCCAAGAGACCCTCGTTTTTATGTGTTGGTAGTATATTCCTTTTACGTTTAAAAAACCTCACATTGACTTTACTGGATCTCAAAGTGTCTTGTGGTCTTTTATGATCATGATGTTCACACTTTTGCTCTGGATCCTCCTGATCCTCACACAGTCCTCATATCTACCTATAATCCCCGTTACTTTTCAATCAGCCCGTGAAGAAACATTCTCGGCAACGCCAACATCTCTTGGCCATGTCCCCCCTTCTTAAGAATCTCATCGGAAACAGCGACATACTTCAACACGAATGAATTCCACACCTTCATTTCAATTTTTGATCCCTTTCTCGGCTTTGGAAGATATGGGTCATTTAGTCGGACAGCTTCCACAGCTTGAGAAACGCCGGTTTCGTCTAAATTGATTGGTCGGACCTGGTTGAAGTCCAAGACCCAGAGCTCCGTGTGTCGTTGAAAAAAGTCGTCGTCCTTGAAAGAACGAGGGCCTGTATACTCAAATGATTGCATTTTGGCAAGGTCATCGGAGCGCATGGTGAGTGGTGTCTTCCCGTCTCTCGAACTTCCCAGCACAAATTCTACGTCTCGGGCGTCGGTCTTGGCTGCCCAATGCATGATTGCCATAGCGGTTCCCATCTTCCGGGCTAAATCTTCCACATCAAGTCGTAGGTCGGCCATTTGGTTTAGGTGTCGCTTGAAGCTTCGCAGAGAGAAGAATATGCCGGTGTTTTTGCCGTGCATGGACCCGAGATACGGTCTTACCAGGCAGTCCATATTGGCAGGATCGGCGATTGCGGCGTCCCTTATATTTTTCGGGCAAAATTTGTTGATCAGCAGACTTCGAGTAAGTTGTGACAAGGGCCAGATGCGCTCTGTCACAAATGCACTCGTGGGTAGGTTGCAAACGCGTTGAGCGATCTCAACAAGATTACGGCGCTCTTCAAACCACTGTGCAACATTGTCGGGTACGAAGTAGTAGCAAGCCGGGATCTTGACATCATCGCATTTAAGCATGCCGAACTGTTCTGAGATTTTTATGTGCTTGATATAGTCGTTCCATAGGTCATGCTGATTAGCTTTAGCGAGCTTGATAGCGAGGGATTCCCCATCTTGAGCGAACACAGCACCACAGGCGCCAGCGCCGATTTTTCTGAGTGATCGGTCACCTAGTGACTGGAATTCAGAGGCGGGAATACCACTATCCGAAGTGAGCATCTTGGCCAATTGTTGGTCGGCTCTCCCAGGGATAGCACCAATATTGGTGGCGTAGGCGACCTCGATGTCATCGTCCGAATGAAGGAGATTAGCCACTCTCAAATGGGCTGGAAGATGTCTGTCGAGCATTGCAAAGTAAGCCTTCTCAGTAAATATGGCTGTCATGACGGCTGGTAAATATTAAAGATGAAAGGTGGAAAATTGTGCGAGGACGACCTGGTCTCGCAATTTATATGAAGTGAAAACGGCAGGAGGCTCTTGATGTTGAACTCTGATGGGAAGCGACAGGAAAGAGTATTAGAAAACCCCGAACTTTAACCGTATTATGCGGTAGTATTACCAAGGACCCAATTTCTATGTACGCAGCAACTCAGTCTTGCTTCTTCAATTTTGTATATTTCCTTCGTCCCAAAACATTAAGCCAGAACACTTCTTCAAACTGCATACGATAAGCACGGCGTGACAGAGATCTAAAAGTAGATCATTATAGCCCCGCCTATGACAAGTGCAAGGGAACTCGTTGATAGTTGCTGTGTCGACACATTACAAAACTGGTATTATTCGTTGGGGGAGGTTCGTAAGTGCCAGATAGTGAACCCCAGACCTAGAATGGCTTTCGAATGGAAACACCACGTGAACATAAACTAGCACAATGTTGCTAGCAACTGAAGGAGCTTTCCGCCCCAACTGAAGTAGACTGGAATTTCAATCGAGAAATGAAGGATACTACCAATGCCTTCTCTCAATACATTGAATTTAAAGTGAGGCAGACCATGTACTCTCCTGTATTAGAGCTGTGGTCGACGCGTGCTCCGGATACTAACAATGAAGTTCATTATCATCTATCATATTCAGGGTTTTCGTCATTGTGCTACTGTAGAGAAAATGATTCTGGTCAATGAGAGTCCTGACCGGGTAGCACAAGAATCGTCGTCTACAATGGCGATTCACGCAAACGTTGACACGACTTATCCACCTTTGCGTTGATGTCCTTCTGAGGGGGGATCTCACTTATTAACCCGACCTGCAGAAGTTAAGCTACGTGAGGCCCGGTAACTCGGCTCACAAAGCCTCCGCTTCAAGGTATTTCTCTACTCCGGAGTTCCAATTAATAGCTCATGTGTGGATTGAGGAGAGGGAGTCTAGAAAACCATTTTGGCAGTCTGTTAGCCATACTTTCAGCATTTCAACACTTTGTCTAGGGGCCCACAGCGGCGCAAGTCGGCTTTCTCTGCACATCATGCGCATCGCCTAAATAGCTTCGAAGACCATCATATCGCTTAATCTATAAAGAAGCCATTCCCAGAGGTGAAATCCGTATTCCTTTTGACCCTTTGTACTCCGTACTAGTACTAGTAGTAGACTTTCAACCGCCGACTCCCTTTTGTCCTTAAACCCGTCGCCCCCTGACGCTAAGGATCCCTGCGACCGCATCAACCTGCCACCATTCCAAGCTGCCTAATTTGCTCACACACTTACGGAGTACATACATATCTATCTGTAGTCCTGAGGCAAACTTTGAAAGAATTGCCTAAGCATTCTCAATGCAATTCTCTGGCCTGGAGATGTAGATATTCATACTCGTGGTCTACCTTTGGAACCGGACCAAGATCCGAGGTGCAGTGTTCTGATCACCCTTGCCTTGGCTGTCATTTCCCGGCGGCGGAGAAAAAGCGACCGGATGCATCGGAGCATTTCTAAGACCGATCTCACCTTTACACAACCAAATGTCTGGTTATTAATACATGCAATTACTTATGCTGAAGCAATCGCCAATTCATGGTTCACGATCGCAAAAGTCCAAGTATTTTTTCCCCCCATTTCGATTAAAGACCCATGGAAAATGCAGTGAATAGGTACTCCTATCAATGGGAGGTATGGAGAGCAGGAAATGGTCCAACATTATAGACAACCAAGGGTCCAAACGTTGCGAGGAGAGAAGGATTCTGTCATCCCTCTTTGCTGTACCCGGAAATCTGGATGAAGAATGCCAAACAAGTTAGCCTCCATACCTTATGTAGCGCTAATTTTCCACCAGTATGACGCTATGTATCATATGATATAGAACCAAATCCTCTAGTAATGCCCTACGAAGTACGAAGTAATAAGTACATCTTGTTCCTCCAGACTTTTCTTTGACTAGTGGGATGGATCACAGCGGAAGGTTTCATTGGCAATATTTCCGCGCCGATTTTTGTTACTTTAGCCTATATGACTCAGTCAATTCCTTCCATACCATAGCAAAGACGCCGAGGATTTTGCCGAAAGTTTAGTAGGAGATAGTATTACAACTGTTTCATAGCCGTTGATGTTCGTTGCCACTCTGGGTAACAGCATAGCCAGAAAGAAGATGACGAATGAAGAATGTCTATAGCAATACCATTTATTAATGATTAAGAGAGGTGACACGGAAGGCAGCGCCCACAGCAAGGGCACTTCTCCTGAGTTGTGAAAAGGGCAGGTGCTTACTTACTCCGTATTAATACTCCGTAGTGAACATCCATATGTGTATGGCGCACTCCGTAAGACTTTGTCAGACGCCTTGTGCTATTAGCACTCCATTGCTAGACTGGTTATGGGCTTACACACATGCTAGTGGTCTTAGTGTTATCTAGATGGTGAAGGTTCAGGCTAAACGAGAAATCCGCTAACTTGCAGTCGGTATTACTGCCATCAGCTCAAAGGGTAAGCTTTTCCATTCAGTTCGGAACTTATATAATAAGAGCAGTGACACCCCTAGCCCTTTCGCTTCTCTACACCAATTAACGTCTTGCCACCATGAAGCACGTACTCCAGAGCGGTATCCTCTTTGCGGTTACGCTACCGACGCTATCATTAGCAACTTGCATCTCCTCTGGCGACCAGAACACCATCAATAATGCCTTGAGATCAGGGGGCGCTGGTACCGTCGTCCAGCTATGCCAGAATGCGCTTATCAAGATTACCGAGAAAATCAGCTTCAGTGCGGACGGCCAGGAAATCTCAACCCAAAACTATCCCACCGATCACACAAGAGCAACCATTCAAGTGGCGCCGGGTAGTTCTGCTAGCACGCTGATTTCCGGCTCTGGCTTCAACAATATTCGTATTAAGAATATCCAACTTGATGGCAACAGACCTGGAGCTGGATACCAGAAGGGTGGTGGCGCCAACATCGAGATTGGTGGTAGATCTACCGGCCAAGTCGTCTCGTACGTGGCTTCCAGGAATCCTCGAGGTTGGAGTTGTCTACACGTCATTGGTTCCGGAAACGATGCCAAACCCTGCAATAATGCCTATATTATTAACAATGACATTGGTCCATGCGGTCAGTCTGGTGTTGATTCTAATGGAAATGGACTATGGAGTGACGGAATTTCCCTCGACTGCACTAAGTCTCTCGTGCAAGACAACACAGTCGGTTACCAACCATCTCGCTGTCTTCAATTCAGGATGCTGACTTACCACAGATTACCGGATCAACTGACGGTGGCATTGTAATTTTCGGCTCACCGGGTAGTACCATCAACCGTAACACCATCATCTCCTCTGACCAATATCTTGGATTTGGAGCTATCAACATGGTTGATGGAGAGTATCGGGGCAGCTATGACGGCGTCGTGGTGTCCAATAATAAGATCCAAGGCAAGAAGTTGTTCAACATCGGCATTGGCATCGGTGCAAATGTCTGGTCGTTCAACGACCCATACATGCTCCATGGCCCTGCGACCATCACCGGAAACACCATCAGTGGTCAAGTCAGCTTTCCAATCGCGCTCAATGGGTGGGCAAACGGTATTATGGTACGTTATCTAGTTGTCGTGTGTGTTTTAGACGTGAACTAAAACGTTGTAGATCACGGGCAATAATGTTGCAGGTGTTACCTCGCCCAAGTCCAGCTTCTCCGATGCGTCACACTGCTCTCCGGCTATTCAGGATGCGTTCAACAAGAATGCCAACCTTATTTACTACCCTGCCGGAGTAATAGGCCCTCAAAAACTCCAGTCAGATTTCGTAGCTGCGTCTGGGAACATAACTAATTTCCTATGCTCGAGTCTTCCACTACCGAACTCAGTGACCTATACTAAAGGTCAACTTAATATTGTTTCCGACTCGTCAGCCTTTGCCGACCTTCATGGTGTTAGAGCTCAGTACCAAGGCGATAACAACGTTGTGGTTCTTCAAAATGGCAAACCGATCTGGGCCAGCGGCCACACTCTTCATCAGGGCTGTGGAAACCCTAGCCAGTGCCACTTGCAGTTCTCTTCCGACGGAAATCTCGCGAGCTATTACCAAGGCGCGGTCCAGTGGACCACTAACACCTCAGGCAGAGGGGCAACCATGGTGGTACTGAATCAGACACCATGGATTCAGATTAAGGATGCCTCGGGCCATGTCATCTGGGACACAACCAAGAAATCCTAAGTATGAACTGTCTTGTCGCTTTGCTCTGTATATTAAATTTGCAAGGACCGTGCTATAAGCTCACCAAGCCTTACATGCTCATATCATATTATAGCTTTAACTTTAATAAATTTCTGTATACCTACAGTTTCATCAATACACACGACCTAGTCTTCACTGACTAGCCTTCAGTGGTCATGGAATAACGGGTCACGGATTCGGCAGTCATCAAACAATGTGACTCATTTTGTGTACCATAATTCCAGCTTCATTTGCCTCTATGGTTGTTGTCATCGACCCCTTTATGTTACACCTCCGCCAGTCTTTGGAATGATGATCGAAAGTGTAGATGCTCGCCAACTTGGGGACACGGAATACTCACTTGCAAGTTCACACATTTATTTGATAATAGCACTAGGTAATACGATCAAAGATACACTCGTGGAGACTTCGGAAATTTTTGAAGATTCAGCCGTGTCTAGGTCACCACACAATATCTTTTAAGCGTTTGTGATCAAGCGTCATGGCCACGACGGCCAGGTTCGTTTGAGTACTGAAGCACTTCACTAAAGGATTTTTCATCCTTGAATGGCCCCATTAGGTCCGTGCTCCGAATGTGAAGGTCACAGATAACTTCACCGAAAGTGTTGCATATAGCTATATCTCGGTTGACTGACTTCGGAATACGTGGCAGCTGGGTCAAGTAATCCTTCACCAGGTTGCCAATTTACTCAAAGTCTTCATCTTATATCAGTTCTCAGTACAATGAGAAAGGTGCACCCGGTATTCTTGTGATGAGAAGATAGACGCCGACCTGAGAATATGGTGAGTTCGGATCACCCTGCTATAAAACGACATCTAAAGGTTTCGGAACTGGGATTCACATATGTTGGCGAACCATAGGAAGTTTGCTGAACTCGTTGCTATGTTCTGCAAGCACATCATAGTGCCTCAAGTGGCCTCCAAATAGAAGTCAATGAACCACCTCAATGCTGTTGGGATGTCCAGACAGAACCTTCCCGATGCGACGCAAGAATTTAAAGTACCCACTCGAATCCCGCTCAGGGACATGCCCCAGATGGTTCCAAGAGCCCCAGTAAAGAATCAACGATGGAGAAAATGGGTAGACGAAATCCTGGTCCTGACATAGATTGCATCTCTGCTGAGTAGCGTGTCGGAGGATGGCTCGGCACGTGTGGAGATTGAGTCGGTAGAAAGATTTCTGGTGCAGTTATCTTTTCAGGCTCGAGCAATCGAACCCTTCTACAAAAGCGAAAATGGGAGTTGAGTGTCGCCGGTCAATAGCCGATCATTCACATGACGTGCGGCCAGTTGAAGGCAGAGAGGGCTATGCTGATCTGTGAGGTTGACTCCTAAGGACTTTCCTTCATTACGATAGTCTCGGCCATTTTAATGAGTGATACCATGATCAATATTATCAGACCAAAATACAGCAAAATGTGAAGGTCCACATTGTATGCGTGGATAAGTGATCTTAAGTAATGCGACAATTATATTAGTAAGACTGCTCCAGTCACCATGTATCTATTCATGTGTCAAATAAGTCCGAGTGAGATCATGTCTTGACCTGCAGGCTGGACGTCAACCTAATATCTCGACTACTGGCTCCCACAAACACGGAGTGATGCCCTTCTTGAATGATCCATGATTGAGATACAACGTCCCATACACTCAGATCCCGCTTAGTGAGCTCGAAGTGGAGTGTTGCCGACTGTTGAGGGGTCAACACCACCTTTTCAAACCCTCGAAGCTGCTTCGGCGGACTATTCGGGATGGCCAAATAGAGTTGGACAATTTCTTCCCCCATCACTGAGCCGCTGTTAGTGATGGTAGCCTTAACTGTGGCTGCAGGATTCCAGAGATCATCCCCGATGCACTTGGAACGAGACAGGTCTGTCGACGGCGCAACTGAAACAGAGGAGTATTTGAAGGTTGTGTAGCTGAGACCATAACCGAATTCATATCGAGGAGTAATGTTCTTGGCGTCAAACGCGCGATAGTCCAAATACACGCCTTCAGTGTAATCGCATTGGGGATCAATGTCGTCTGGCGCGCGGCGCTTACATGGGGCATACACCGAGTAGTCACTCTCGTTCTTGGCCAATGTGTAGGGAAGTTTGCCCGAAAAGTTAGCCTCTCCATAAAGAAGCTTGACAAGTGCTTCCCCGCTGTCTTGGCCTGGCAGGTGAGCGATGATGGTAGCAGTGATGTTTGGGTGCTCAATCCATTGGTCAACGAGACGGATGCCTGCAGCATGAATGACAACAATGGTGTTGGCACACTTTCTTGCCACGTTGAGCACAAGGCCATCGCTGAAGTCATCATGCAAGCCTTCTCTATCCCAGCCTTCAGTTGCGATCGCATTGATAAACACCAGACAGGCGTCGGAGGCGGCATTGACTTCGGGATTGAAGGAATCCAAGTCCCAGTTCACCCATATTCCATCGTCACGGGCCCTACGTTGTATAGCACTGAGCGGCTATCTTGATCGTTAGATACCGTATATCTCTCCTACAACATTGAAGGTTGGAATGGATATCCTTACATCATCAATGTATGCTGGACCGTTTGCGCCCGCTCTTCCACCAGTCACGATGGTGCCTCCCCGTGCAGCCTGGTCAAAATGGGCCTCCTTGCCTAAGACTGCCTGACCCATCTCGGGCGATGAAGTATATCCGAGTTGGAAAAGTAAGTCGGTGTTTTTCGTACGCGGAATCGTTGAGTCATAGCCATAGACTGACAGCATGGTTGGCTTCTGTGAGAAGGGAAGTGTATGGTTGTGGTTCTTAACAAGAACATGTCCAGCAATTGCTCCCTCCAGGATCACTGGCTTTGACCGGGGATCTCGAGCATCAACCTTGGCATGGGGTTTGATCAGATTCTTAATTCCAATACCTGGAGTCGGGAAGCTGGGATCGTCCTGGTTAACAAAATACCAGGCGGCGACAATTCTTTGTTCAGCAAGTCAGTATGTCGCGTAACTACGATACTTTCATTCATTCGAATACCACGGAAAACTTACCTTGTAGCCATATCGGTTATTCGAGTTTCACTAACTGTGCCATTGTGAACAGCGGCCGTCAAGTTCGCGCCCCAGGAGCCTCCGAGAGGCATGACCATGTCGAGTCCAGCATTCGCACTCTCAACATTGTGCTGGGCATTCCAGTCAAGCACGACAAAGCCTTCGAATCCTAGCTCAGTCTTAAGGATGCCATTCATTAATTTACTATTTTCGCACCCATAGGTGTTGTTGATCCTGTTGTATGAGCACATGACGGAACCGACGCCGACTCTGACACCGTCCATGAACGGCCATAAGTAATACTCGTGGAGAGTCTTATCGTCAATATTGGAGGAAGCTGCTTCAACTCCAAAGTATGGTCGTCTGAGGGTTTCTTGTTCATTGCCGATGAAATGCTATTGTCCAACGAAGCCTTTAGTGCATCTAGAAGCCTGCGGCCATTATTAAAGCCAGAGTGCCGCTTTTTAGAGGGCATACCTTGATATTTGCAATGACACCGGCGTCCTGCATTCCGACAATAGTTTCTGCATTTAACTGACCAGAAAGATAAGGGTCAACAGTGAACCCCTCCCAATTCCGACCTCCTAGCGGGGAACGACCGAGAGGTCCTGCATTTGGGCCGAGAGGTAAATTGACTTGGGCAGCCTCATTAGCAATTGTACTACCACAGTCTCGTAGTAGACTTGGTAACGCTCACCTCCCTTGGCTTTGAACTCTTTGCCTATGTAGAACCCTCTGTGGTAGGTCAGGTTCTTATCCCAGCTGGCACCAACGTGGATACCCGAAGGATATGAGTTCACAAGATCAGTCGCCCGAACTCCGTTTCCAGCATCGTGAAGACACATCCCAGGCCAGCCAAGCCGGGGTACAAAGCCACTGTTGCCCGCACAAACGTTGTCGCTGGGAAATCCACGGGTGATGTTGGCCTTCTCTTCCAACGTCATTTGCTGCACCAGCTTCCGAGCATCGGTGTACGCCCGAGCCCACAGGCCATTGCCTTTCCCTTCTGCTTTTCCAAAAGTTAATATGGCGGCCAACAAGTTGCATATCCCAAGACGTACGTGTTGGGTAGAAAGGTGGTGATTCGGCTCTCGCCGCAACTGTCGACGGCAG
The DNA here is from genome assembly GCA_025331125.1 of Mycogone perniciosa. Classification (NCBI taxonomy): domain Eukaryota; kingdom Fungi; phylum Ascomycota; class Sordariomycetes; order Hypocreales; family Hypocreaceae; genus Mycogone; species Mycogone perniciosa. The sequence continues at coordinate 95,059 of JAOALB010000123.1, forward strand.
AGCTGCCACAAGGACGCAAAGGCCCACGCACCCGGACAACGGCCACATGGCTATTGAGGCGAAGTAATCTTCTGAACGACTGTCTTTGAATCCCAGCCAGACGGAGAAGCAACGTTCTCGATATCACCTGTAGGTCTTCTATGCTGGCACACCTCATAGCCAGCTGGCACAGCCTAATCAGGGGTTCCCCAACAATGGACTCGGCATTCCAGAATGACGTAACTTATAGATGGACCCGAAACACCCCTGCTATGTTGTCGAATCGGAACGACATCCGACGTATTAGAGAGCAAGTTACGTGGGAGATACGGAGTACCCCGCGCAGTATGACCCCCACGGACCGTTGCCACGGGGAAATACGAAGTTGGTACGTAAACAATGAGTAGATAGACCAACTAACCCTCCCCCCCCTTTGTTATCTGACCCCTACGGGGTAAGTACTTGACCTGACCTGGTCAGATGAACTTTAACAGGTCAACTTAACTTAACCTAACCCTTATAACTTTATTAAACCCTTTATTAAAATAGCTATATAACTTTAAAATAGATTATATTTTAAAAAAATATTTACAGGAAAAGTAAATAGTAACAGATTCTCTATAATAATTAATTTAAAATTCCTTTTTATAATTTAATAATTTATTATAATTTTATTTATATTCAATTATAAACTATTTTGATATTAATTATACTCTTAGTATATAAAGATAATTTCAGCTATCAAATATATCTTAATATTAATATATATTTATTAATCTTTCTGCTTTATATTAAAATTAAAGTATTTTATATCTTTATTTATTCTTTAAATTTATAATTAAACATTTTATAAAACATTATTATTGTTTATTGTAATAAAATATACTATAATATTGAAAATAAATTCAATACTTTTTATATTGAATAAATATAATTTAATTTAATATTTAGCCTGTAATTTTCTACTAAATAATATAAATTATAAATTATAAAGGTAAAACTTAAAATATTAAGCTTTAATTAATAAATATAAGCTATATAATAATATAAGTAATTTTTACTTATATAAATATATATATATATTAATATTTCCTTTATTTTTTTAATATAAATTAAAATTAACTTTAAATTAAATTTAAGTAGATTTTAGAATAAAGTTTATTACTTTACCCCTTTTAATTATATTACTTTTTTATATTTTTATTTAAAGAGTAAAGGAATTATTATAAAATTCAAAATAAAGTATTTATAGCTTTTATATTAAAAAATTAAAAAGTTTAATATAAAAGTAATATAAAAAGCAAATTAAATATAAGAATAAAATATTATTTATTAAAAAAAAAACCCTTTTTGAATATTATATATTTTTTAAATTATCATATATAATAAAGATTTTAAAATTTCATTTAAAACTAATAAATAATAAATATTAATTTCTTTTAAATACATTATACTTTATGAAGCGTAATTATTTAACCCTTTAATAATATTTAATAGTATAATATATAGTAACAAATATATGTTTATATTTATATTTTATATATATTATATAGTTTTCAAAATACTATAATATATAGCCTTAATATAAAATAATAATTACTTTAATAATAAAAAGTCTTATATAGAACCTTGATAATATATATATTTAATATTATAGTATTTTAGTCTTTAAAGGCTATAAAGCTATAAAATTAATAAATATTAAAATAAATATTTGAATTTAATGTATAAAGTATTTAATTATAAATCTGATATATTTTTAAAATATAAATTTCAAACTGGAAGTAAAATATTATAAAAGGATTTAAAAAGTAATTTTAAGTTATTTACCTTTTTACTTATTAATAATTTAATTAAAATACTTTTATAAAGTTATATTAAAAAGGATTACTATTTTAATATATTTAAAAGATAATCTTTTCTTTTTTTTATAATAATAATATTTAATACTTTATTAAAAGTAAATAAAGTAAAAGCAGATTATAAAGTTTATATATAAAGGTTAAAGCTAATACTGAAAATTAAAGCTTCCCTCCTATACTTACAGGTACCCTACCTTTTAGGTCCCTACTTATTAAAACTCTATAACCTTTTAACTAGCTATTAAGAAAATAAGCCTAATAATACTTTCTTGCCCCTTTTAGGCACTTAAAGAAAGATAGTGAATGCTATTAGACTTTAAGTAAATTAGGGATAACTAAACCTTACTGCTGCTAGGCAGGCAGTACTTTAGCAATTTAAAAATGAGGGCACTTTTTTACTTTTAGGATAAAAGGAGACTATAGTCCTTTTATTTATGCTTAAAAAACGCTATATTAAGAATAAATGTATTAAACTTAATATCCTTAGATTTAATTTTAGTTTTAATTTAAAGCTTAGCGTCTCTTTTTTCTTAAAAAAGGATTTAAAAAGGCCTCTCTTTTTCCCTTTAAAGTAGGCTAATAGAAGCCTTTGCCTTTATAAATAGAAAGCAGTTAAATATAGCACTTAAAATCTTTACTTAAATAAAAGAAATTAATTTAATTTAAAGGGTTAGGCAGAAAATATTACTTTTAGTAGTTTAAGCTATTAATAATTATTTAGCTAAATATTAAAGAAAGTATTATCTTTTAATAGCTATATTAATAAATAAAGCCTTTTTTAATACCTTTAAAAACCTTTTTTCTTTAAAGGCTTTTATAAACTTTAAAGAATTAAGTGAAAACCTCCTTTTTACTTAATTATTAATAATTTAATTAATTAATAAAAAGTTTTATTAAAATAATAACTAATAATAAATTAAACTTTAGCCTTTAAATAAAATTAATACAGGAACCCTTTTATTAGTTAATAGCTTAAAATAGGTTATATAGGCTATAGTTGCAGCTATAAGTATAAATAAAAACTTTTTAATATAAAGAAATAAAAATAAACTTTCCTTTTAAAGTAATAGCAGATTAGCCTTTATTATTTATAAAAATAAATAAAAATAAATAAAGACTACTTTAAAGATTAATAATAAAATTTTCCTTTAAGTCTATTTAAATTATAGCTGGAAAAAGATTACTGCTATTAGTATTAAATAAAAGGTTATTAGAATTAGTAACTTTAAAAGTAAAAATATTATTTATTTTTAAAAAGTAAAGTTTAAGTTTATACTTTAAATTAAAATAAAAAATATTAAAAAAAGATCTTTACTCTAACTTTAACTATAAAAGCTAGCAGCTTAAAGATTAAAGAAGTATATATATAAAAGAGTTTTTTTATATAAAGTGTTTTTAAATACTATACTAATACTTTAAATACTTTCCCTATTAATACACTAGTCTTAATTAAAGCTTAAAGGAGTATTAAGTTTAAAGAACCTTTAGTCTTTTACTAAAAGGCTACTTTTAATAAAACTATTAATATTTACTATTACTTTATCTTTTTTAAAAAGGAAATTAAAATAAGCTTTAAACTTTTTAACTATTTAACTTTAATAAAGCTTTAAACTTAAAAGGTATAAGTAATTTATTATAATAATACTTTAACTTTTATAATTTTTAAAAGTCTATTAAAACGATATACTATAAAAAATATAATAAACCTGCCTTTTAATATATTAATAGAGATAAAAACTATAATAACTTTATTTAATATATTAACTACTTTAAACTTTATTAATTTAGTGCTTTAAATTACTATATATATTTAACTATTAAAAATAGTATAAAAGTATATACTATTAAAAAATAATTTAAAGGTATTAAAGAATTTAAAATTAAAGAATTTTAAAAAAAAAACCCTGCCCCCTTTACCTTTAAGCTTAGTTTTAATATACTTAAAGGAAAAGCTTTTTAAGCTGCCTTAGCCGGATCTCCTGCTACCTTTAAAGCTTAGATTTAAAGACCTTTCCCTTTAAGTAAAATAATACCCTTTACCTTTATAATAAAGCCCCTATAAAATAAAATTAATTTAATAAATATCTTTAATAGTTTATTAAAGGAAATTTTACTAGTTTATTTTATAATAAAGGTTATTAATTTAAATAACTTTATAAATAATACTTAAAAGGAATCCTTTAAAGGAAATAAACTTTATAAATTTAATCTATAAATAATAAACTTTATTAAAACTACTAAAAAAACTTTAGCTTAAAAATCTTTTAAGTTAATATAAGAAAATAAAGATAATATTATAATATAGCCCTTTTATTAGCCTAAAAGATAGCTTTAATATTATATTTATTTAAAAGCTATAAATTTATTAAAACGCTATATTATTTAAAAAATAAATAAGAATTTACTTTAATTTTTAAGTATTTAATTTATTTAATAATTAAAAGGAGACTAAACCTTTTATCTTTATATATATTAAAAAATCACTAAATTTATTATATTAATAACTTTTACCTTTAAAATTAAAAAGCAATTATATCTATTAAGTAAAAGCCTACAGTTATATTATTATTAATATTTACTGTAAAGCTACCTTTAATACTATAACAGAAACCTTTAAAAGGTAGGGTTAACTACCTTTAAATTTAATTATTGCAGGAGACTTTAATATATTATACTAGATATAGTAACTAGGCTAAGTCCTAGATACTGCAGGTAGTAGACTAGTTAAATAGGTAGATAGGTATAACTCAATTTTAGCCTTTATAGACGCCTTTATAAAGGATTCTGGAAAGTATATTAACTTTATTTTCTTTAACTACTTTATATTAATAACTATTATAAAAAATTGAAATACAGGCTTAGATTACTATATAGTTACTATTATACTTTTAAGCTTTATTTAATTTATAGCTAATATAAGAAAGAAATATATCCCTTTTAAAACTTTATAAAAGTTTAGCTAATTAATATATATATACGCCTAGCTCTTTTTAAAGGTAAATGCAATTAATTTAATTAAAGGAGACTTAAATGCAGCTATATAAGCACTTTAAAGACTTTTCGCGGCCTATATATAGTTAATAGGCAAAAAGAGATATTAAAATAAATATAATGCCTTTTAATAGGATAAAGACTACTAGATAGCCTACTTAGCTTATATTGCAGTGCCTTTTAAGATTAATAAATAGTTTAAAATAAAGAAAATACTATATAATACTATTAAATACAAAAAATGCAATTACTGGGATAAAATTATAGCTAAAGCTAGTTTAAATAAAGATATTTAATAGGTAATTAAGTAGCGTAAAGTTATAAACTATTTTTAACCCCCCCTTTTAATAGATAGCGATAAAAGTATTTTAAACTTTAAAGAGTAAACAGCCTTTTTTAAAAAATATTTACTGTAGTAAAAGGGAGTTAAAAAAGATATTAAAAACTTTTAAAAACTTTAAATATTAAAGAACCTTTAAATATTATAAAATAAAATAATTATTAAAAAGGAGGCAAAAAAGGCTATAATTAAAGTAGGGAATATTGCGTTTAGTGTAGATAATATATTGGTTGCCTTTTTATATTATATATAGTTTATTATTAAAAAGTTTATTATAAATCTCTTTAAAGGTTACTTTAAATTAAAATATTACCCTTTCCCTTTTAAAAATATTAAAGTTATTATTATATTTAAGCCTAGTAAACTTAACTATATAACCTATAAAGCCTTTAAGCCTTTTTTACTATTATCTTAAATAGGAAAAGGCTTTAAAAGGCTATTTACTAAAAGGGTATCCCTTTTAGTATTTAAATATAAAATCCTTTTAAAATAGTATTTTAAAGCCTTTTTTAAAAAAGCAGCTATAGATTTAATCGCTTATTTAATTTATAATATTAAAGTTACTTTAAATAAAAGGGAAGTTATAAATTTATTTACTTTTAATATCTTTAAGGCCTTTAATATTATTATAAAGAATAAATTAGTTTTATAGCTTAAATAATAAAGTTAGCCTATTTAGTTTATAAAATAAATAAAGTCTTTTATAAATAATAAAACTGCTTTTATTTATAAAAGGGATAGAATTAATTTATTAGACTTTACTATTAAATACAGTACTTTATAAAAGTCCTTTATCTCCTTTATTATATTAATATTATACTTTAACTTAATCTTTTAACTTAAAGGCTAATAATTTTACTTTAGGCATATTAATAATATTACTATATTAATTATAAAGGGGTTTACTTAAAAAATAGCTACCTTTATATAATAAGCGTTTAATAAAACATTAAAGTAAAGAGTAAAAAATATAGTATCCTTTAATTATATTAAAGCTAAACTGCTATACCTTTACTATATAAAAGGCTAGACTTATAAAAAAGGTAATATAATAAAAGGAAAACTACTTTAATTAAATAAGGATATTTAATAGTTAAGGGTTTACTTTAACTTAAAGCTCTCTTTTAAGAAATATATAAAAATGCTTATAGGTAAAGTATATAAAGTCTAACTTCTTTAAGTCGCTTAATAAAACTTAAAAGGGCTTACTTTTTAAGGCTATAGTATAAGCTATAAAGGCCTGCATTTGCCCTATTGCCCTATATAGGATAAAAATACAATAGTTAAAGTATAAATAATAATTATAAACTAACGTTATTAGGCAGGTAAATATAAAAGTGTTTAGCTTAATAAATAAAATAAATAAAGCTTTTAAAACTGCAGTAAAAGCAGTTTTCTTAATTTAAAAGATTATAAGTATTCCTATTTTATATAGAGAGTTAAAAGTCTTTATAGCTAGTATTACTTTAGTATAGGCTTAATTTAAATACACAGCAAGATTCGCGGGATTAAATTAAAAGTACTTAATTAATTAATATATTAATAAAAAACTCCCTTTTTAACTACTATAAACTAGACTTTAACGCATTATTGCCTTAATTAATAAAACAATTAAATTTACCTTTTTCACTAAAAAGTCTTTATATATTTTCCCTAATCTTAACTTAAAAGGTATAAAAAGATTAACTGTAGTAAAGAAATATTTAAAGTTAATTAACTCCCTCCCCTTTTATTTAATTTTAGCTTATTTTAATAAATTTTAAATAAAAGGGAATATAGGTTGAAGAGTAGTCGCCTATTATAAAGTAAAAGTAATTATAAATATTAAATGCTTTAATAATATAAAGGTTTATAATATAAAGGTATAGGCTGCTTTAAAGGCTATAAAGCTAATAGTTAAATATATAGAGGAAGACTATATAATTTAAATAGCTTTCCTTTTTTTAAATAATTTATTAGTTATTAATAAGCTATTTAATAAGCCTTTACTATCTATATAAAAAGTATATATATATTTTTAAAAACTAATATAAAGTATTTTACCTTATAAGACTATTATTTTATAGGTTTTAGGATATAAGGATATTATAGGCTATAAATAGTAGGGATTTAAAGCCCTAGCCTCCCCTTAAAAGCTTAAACTCCTATACCCTATCCTCTATAATATAACAATCCGGGTTAATTCTTAACAGTTAAACCGAGGTTTATAGGTTTATATTAACAGAAAGGTTAAGGATAAATACTAAATAGGGTAATATAGTTACAATTCTATAGAATAGGCGGTTCTAGTAAATACAATTATTAATAACTATTTAAGTAACTATACTAAATAAGTAATAAGCTAGTTATATATATATAAAAGAGATCTATATACAATTATTAATATTTTAGTAAATATTATTGCAATTACTGTAATAGTACAGTAATCGAGTAAATAATTATATATTTTAGTATAGTAAGCATTTAAGTAAGTACTTTTAGCGCAGTTATTACTTTTTAATAATTAGTCGATATAACTAATATTCTCCTATATCCCTATAACCTAGTCTTCGATATAGTTAAGTTATAATACAATATCCCCCTCCTATTAATTTTATCTTTAAAACCTATTTAATCTCTTCCCCTTTCTTTATATATAATATCCTTTTTCTTAACTATCTGTTATATTTAATAATTTACAGCCTATTTATACTAAATCCACTTTCTATTGTTATAAACTTAGACTTAATTAATACTAACAGTTTTAATGTTGTACTTTATTCTTATTATCTCTCTCGCGGCCTAAAGTATTATATAAGCGATTGCTCTTTAAAATATAGTAAATGCATTTATATTAATTGTCTATATAATAGTATAGGGGTTGCATTAAGCTTTTATAGGTTTTCTTAAAGTCTTTCCTTTAATATTATAGCTAAAAGTATTTCTTAGTATAAAATATCATTTCTAAATTCCAATATTTTAATTCTATTAAAGAATTAGCGGAAAAGCTTTTATTACTTTATTATAAAGCCTTTTATAAGGCCTAGGCAGAAATAAATAAAGCCTTAGATTATTTAAAGCGCCTTTATTGTTAAAAATAATAGCTATAGACTAAAGGTAAAGAGATAGTTAAGTATAGGTTAGAATCTTTAAATAAATTAAAGGATTTAAAGCAGCAGGAATCGGAAGTTCTTTTAAAGGTTTAGGACTTTTAAAGTATTAATCTTTTTACTTTTAATGCTTTATTAAACCTTTTATTAAAAGGCCTAGGTTTTAATAGAATTACTATAAAGTCGTTTAAAAGTGCTTAAAGTATTCTTTAAATTCCTAAAAGTTATATTTTTCTCTATAGTTTTTCTACTTTATTAAATATTAATATTTATTGCTTTTGATTTTTATAGCTTTAATTTCTTTAACTTTATACCTATATTTAAATAATAAAACTTTAATTAAGTCTATAGTTAATTTATTTTTTAATTTATTTTATAATACTTTTTCAAATAGTAAAATATAAAATATTAAATAAATTTAAATATTATTTTATAGTATAAATTTATAAATAACTTTTAAAATAACCTTTTTAACTAAATAAAGTCTAAATTTCTTAAAATTTAATTTATTGCTTAATTATATTATTTTAATATTTATAGTCTTTTTCTTTAGTAAATATTAATATAAATAAACTATATCTCCCTCTTTAAAGATTAATCCCTTTAATTTATACTTATTAATATACCTTTTTATTTTTTTTTATATAAAGTAAAAGTATATTTACATTTCTTTATGTAATTGCTTTATATCTTTAACTTTAATTTATACTTTATTAATATATAGGCCTTTCCTTAACGCTTTATATATATTCAATATAAAGTTATAGTTAATATATATAAAGCTAAGTCTAGTTAACTTTAAAATATTACTATTATAGGATATTTATATAATTAATAGTTTCTTTATTTAATTATTTTAGTTAGAATTAATATAACTTTTTAGATAAACTTTAATAATTTAGTTAATATATTTTATTTAACTATCTATCTATAGATAATATATAGTACTAAGCTTATAATTTATACTTAATTAATTTATAAATACTTGCTAGAATTTAAATATAAAGGTTAATCTTTATTAGAAATAATTTTAATTAAAATGATATAATTAACTGCAATAAATTATAAAAATATATAAACTAGTGTCTTTATATCTATTACTTCTTTATATAAAAAGACATAAAAGTATTTAATAAATTAATTTATAATTATTAAAATACTATTATATTTAATTTTTAATCTTAGTTTAATAAATAATAGTAGTTTAATAATAAAGTTTAATAAAATTAACTTTTATAGTTATTTTAGTATTAATAAAGGTTAAGGTTTACTATATAGTTTATATTTTAAAGTTTTAACTGTTTTATAAATTATATAGCAAGAGATAATATCTTATATTACTTTTTTAAGCCTTTAAAACTTAAAATATCTTTATACTTATTTACAGGTTTTGCAAATACTTTTATATCTATATATTAAATATTAATAAACCTTTATAACTATGTTTTTCTAAAGTTTATTTAAAATCTAAATCTTTTTATTTTATTATTAAATTCCTTTATTATTAAACTCTATACTTTCTAGGAATGTATTATTATTTTAAATAATATAATACTCTTTAATATATTAAAGTATAATATTATTACTAAATACTTTATATATAGTTTAAAGTGCTATTTATTAGTAATATCCTTTAAAGGTCTATTTTAAAATCTGCCTAGTTTATTTAATCTTTCCTTAATTATAATCGGCTTGTTTATTAAATATATCTGCTTATTTATTTTTAAATCCTTTTTAGTAAATTAAAATATAATTAAAATTTAATAGGTATTCTATATAGTCAATCTACCTTTTAGAAAATTATTACACTATCGCGAAATATATAATATTCTTATAGTGAATATATACCTTAACTTTATACTGTCTTTTTAATACGTAATATCGCTATTCTTTAAATATAAGAATAATAGTAAAGAATTCTTTATTATATATTAAGTAATTTAATTCTGCGCTATATAATACTTTAAAATAAAAGGCAATAAAGTATAATTTACTATTCTTATCCTTTTAATTAAATTAAGCTTTTATAATAAAATTAAAAGTATTTATTGTAACTTTTATTTCTTTAAATAAGTGAATATAATAAATATAGGTTTTTCCGAGATAAACTGCTTAAGTTTATTAAATATATCCTATATATTTAATACTTATAGAAACTTTTAATCCTTTTTAATAAATTTATAAAGAGTTTATATAATACTTTTATAGCCTTTAATAAATTATTAATAATAGTTAATAAATCTTAAAAAGCTTTAAACTTCCTTAACTATTATAGATATAAGCTAGTCTTTTACTGCTTATACTTTTAATAAATCTATATAAATTTCTTTAAAAGTAATAATATACTTTGAAAAAGTAACTTTTTATATATAAAATTTATATTTTTTTAAGTTCTATAAATAATTTAATATTTTATAGTATCTATAATACTTTATAGATATATGCCTTATATTCTTTAAAGGTATTTAAAAAAATTAAAATATTATTTAAATAAATAACTATAAAAATATTAAAATACTCTTTTAATATATTATTAATTATCTTTTAAAATATTGCAAAGGTATTAATAAAGCTAAAAGGTATAACTAAGTATTTAAATAAACTATATTTAATTTAAAACGCAGTTAGTTATTTATATCCCTCTTTAATTTAAATAAAGTTATAAGCGCCTTTAAAGATTAATGCTATAAACTATTTTTTCCTATATAGTCTATCTAGCAATTTTATAATTAATAGTAATAAAGTTCTGTTTTTAATAATAGCTTTATTAAACTATTAATAGTCTATAATTAACTATCATTTACTTTTTTTTTTTAATATAAATATAATATAATAGCCTACTTTTAATAAAAAAGGTTAAATATATTTTTTAGTTAATATATTATTTAAATAGTTATATAGGCTTTTAAGCTTTTTTTTATTTAAATTATAAATCTTATAAATGGTAATATTCATATTATCTTTAAGTTTAATTATATAGTCCTATTAACTATATTCTAGTAATTTAATATTAAATATTTCTTTAAACAGTTTATTATACTTTTAGTATTCTTTAAGGATATTTTATAGCTCTTTTAATAATACTACTATTTTAAAGGTTTTTATTTTAAGCATTTTATTAATATTATCAAATACTTTCTATAAAAAGGCAATTATATTTTAGATTTATTTATTTTTCCTTTTATTTTATTTCAGTTTTATTTTTAAATAGATTATTTTTATAATTATATTAAAGGTAACTTTTTTAGTTCCTTTTTTTAATATATTTAAAGGTTTTATATAAGATTTCTGCCCTGCAGTTAAAGCCTTTTTAATAGTTTTAATTGTTAAGGGAGCTTTATTATTACGCTAATAAAGCTAGCTATTCTCCTAGTTAATATTAAGGTTATTGCATTTTAACTAAAAGTAATTAAAAATAATATTATATTTATTAATATTCGCTATATTATAGGGAACTATTCCTTTATATTTAATAATTTTAAGTTTAAAACAATTCATCTTTCGCTTAATTTATTTATTATTATATATAAAAGCTCCTCTTTCTGCTTAATAAAGTTAATATAGTTTAGTTTTCTCCTTTTAAGGTAATTATAAGCGATTTATAGTTATAGGTGCAATAAAATTGCCTATTACTCCGCTAACTATTAATATATATAGCTAATATCCTTTAACTATTATCTTTAATTTAAAATATAGTAAATATTTATTATTACTTTTATTATTTAATATTTTAAAAGATATAATTTATTAATTATTACTTTATAGCCTTTTTAACGGTAATATTAATTATTTTTTAATTCTTTTCTTTTTATATAAATTTCGCAGTTAATTAAGGTTCTTTAAAGTAAATGCCACCTTCTTTTATTATAGGCAGTTCCTTTATAAATAATAAAGTTAAATTAATTTCTATATCGCTCTTTTATAATCTAATTAATTTCTCTGTCCTTTAAAGTAAGTTTATACTTTATATACTTTTACACTTACTATTTTTAAAGTTTTTCTTATTAATAGGTAATGCATTTATCCTTTTAGCAGTATATATAGTCTAATAATAAATATAAAGTATTATTAATTTATTATAAATGCTAATCCTGTAATTTATTTTATTTATATATAATACACTTTAAGCTATTATACTTTAAATAGTATTATTAATTACATTTAAACCTTTTATTATAGTAAAAATTCTACTCTATTAATTTCTTTTAGCAGTAGATATAGTATCCTTTAAACTTATATCCTTTAAGTCTTTCTAGCTAATAATATTCCTTTAAAGTTTTAGTATTTAGTTTAATAATAATAATTTTAAAGTTTTAATACTATATAGTTATAATTTATTCTTTAAAAGCGTTATAATCCTATATTTATTTTATAAAGTAAAATAAAATTTTAATTAAAAATGCATTATAGTTTACTTTCTTTTCAAAATATACTATATACCTATATATAATATAAATAACCTAAAATATAATATAGTACTTTTTATAAATAAAGTTATTTATAGTATAGTCTCTTTATATATAAAAATATATAGGTTCTGCTTATATAGTTAAAGCAGTTAAGATAGCTTTAATAGCTATTTTATTATTAGCTTTATTTTGCGTATAAAACTGTTTATATAGGTATAGGTTTAATCTATTTTACTATATACCTATAGTAACTCTTTTAACTAAGTTTAGGTAATATTTATTTAATTTACTTTTAAGGTTACTATTTATAGGTAATATATTTTCTAGTTTTAAAGATATAGTATTATATAGTAATAGTCTATATTATAAAAGGTTATTTTTATTTTTACTATTAAAATTACTATTCTTATTTTATCTTTTATTGCTTATAGTAATTTAATTAAAATATTAATAGTCGATTATAGTAATTATATATTTATTTAAAATACTATTATCTTTATTTAATTTTATATAATTAAAGTTTAGGTTTTATTCTATTAAAATATCTAAGTATAATAAATACCTATTTGCTTTGTTTTTTTAAAGATACCTTTAAAAGTTAAAGATTTAAGTCTTAACCAGTATCCTTTTTAATTTATTATAAATATCTTTTTAAGTTATTTTAAACACTATCTGCTTTTACCTTTACTAGATTTATAACTAAAGCAGCTATTATTATAGTATATAATCTAATTAAATAATATATAATTAATAGTCTTTAAAATTATATTAACCTTTTATTTAGGTTTTAGTATAGGCTTTTAAGGTTTATTAGTCTTTAGCTTTTATAGAGCTTTATAGTCCTTTAAAAAGTATCCTGGCTTATTATAATTATAATAAATAACTTTTACCTTTCCCTTTTAAATAGCATTTAAATTTATTTAATTAAATCTTTTATTATTAAAGTTAGTAATATATTATTATTGCTTTTTACTTTAAATTATATATCCTTAATATTTATAAATTTATCTAAGTTACTATTATCCTTTTTCTATATTTAAATAGAGTTTATAAAGTAAATTATTAATATTTATATATATTTTTAATAAACTTAATAATACTTTTATTATAAGAGAATTTATAAGCTTCCCTTTTAATTTTTAACTTAAATCTATTATAAAAGCATTTAATAAAAGTAAAGTTTTTTTATTTAACTTTAAAAGTATAGTTTTTAAAATATATAGTATAGTTAAAGTATTTTCCTTTTTAAACTAAGTTTATAAGTTTATTTTCTATAATATATTCTTTATTAATATTATTAAAGATATTTTTTAATTCTTCTTTAAACTAATTATAGCTAGTAAATATAAGCTATATCTGCTTATCGGCTTTACTTTTATTATTAAAGAAATCCCTTTAAGTAAGTTTAAACTACTTTAAGGCATTTCCTTTAAGTTATTTAACTGTTAAAAGGACTTTACTAGTCTCTATACTAAAGCTAGTTAAAAAGTAGGTGAAATAGTTATATAGTTAAGTGAGAAACAGTTAAAGCGCTATAGTGCTTCTATTAAAGTACTTAAAAGGTTATATTTTAAGTGACTCCTTTAAGTCCCTTAAAGGTTAGTTCCCTCTATAGTTTAGTATAAAGTTTAGGTTAGGTGCAGGCAGTATTTAATTCTATAAGTCTATAATGGTCGCTTACTATTAGTGAATTATTTGGTTAAGCCTAGCGTTTTTAGCAATTAAGTACTGGTAGCGTTACTCCTATTCTATACAGTTGGCTTTTATATATTGGAAGGCTTCCTTTATATAAATGCAAAGTTGTTCCGTTTTATTGACTTTATCTTTATCTTCGCTTCCACTTATATTATTATCTCTATTGTTATCCTGCGCCTGGCAAAGAGGTAGAATGGAGGGTAGAGTATTAAGGTTATTAGAAGAGGATACTGCAGCGGATATACTTGCAATATTATTTAGGATTTTTAGTAGCCATTTAAATAAAAGTTATTAACGTATAATAATCTAGGTTAATTCTTAATAGTTAAACTAAGGTTTATAGGTTTATATTAACAGAGAGGTTAAAGATAAATACTAAACAGGGTAATATAGTTATAATTCTATAAAATAAGCAGTTCTAGTAAATATAATTATTAATAACTATTTCAATAACTATATTAAATAAATAATAAGCTAGTTATATATATATAAAGGAGATCTATATACAATTATTAATATTCTAGTAAGTATTATTACAATTACTGCAATAGTGCAGTAATCAAGTAAGTGATTATATATCTTAGTGTAGTAAGCGTTTAAGTGATTACTCTTAGCGCAGTAATCACTTCTTGATAATTGGTCGATGCAACCAATATTCTCCCGTGTCCCCGTAACCTAGTCTTCGACATAGTCGGGTCGTGATATATAGACTCCTGGCAGAGAGATTAGGATATAGGGACTTCTAGGAATACTATAAACGCTTTAAATATAATAGAGAGTTTATCTATAAATGCAGTAAATTAAAGAGGTAAAGCTACTTTGCAGAATATAGAATAGTTCAGCCTTTGCTTTTAAATATCCCTTTAAAGAAACCCTTTTCTTTTACCTACTTGGACTTGCAGGAAATAAAGCTTTCTAGAAATTAATAGAGGAAGTAGACCTTTATAGTCCTCCCTTAGCAGAAATAAATTAATACTATTTAGATTAACCCTTTTTCCTTTAAATCGAAACTCAGTAAACAGCAGCATAAGCCGCTAGCTCTTAATATCCTATTGCCTATAAGGAATTTATATAACTAGCTTACTTAGTAGACGTAAATAATAAAACAAATAAATAAACAAACAATATTAAAAATTAAATTAAGAAAAATATAAACTAAAATATAATTTATAATAATTTATAATTATTTTAAATTTATTTTAATATTAAATATAGCTATTTACTAATAATATTATTATATTTTTAATTAACTAATATATAATAAAAGTAAATAAATGGAATAATAATATAGAGGGAAGGAGAGGAAAGGAAACAGAAAGATACCCTTTTATATATATTATTAACTATTATTTTAATTACGCTAGTATTTTTAATATACTTTTATTTTATAATAGAATAATATGCTTTAAATATTAAAACTACTGTTTAATATATAAAAGTTATATTTATATATTTATTTTAATTTATTTTTAGAAAAAGTATTTTACTTTTGTAATAAATAATACATATAGCTATTTTAAGAGTATTAAAAGGTACATATATTATATAATATTTTATATAATTTAAAAAATTAATATAAGTTTTAAATAAGACTTTATAATTATATTTATTATATAAACTTTATAATTAAAGTAATATTAAAAATAGAATTTATAAATATAAATTAAAAATCGTTTTTAAATAATAAAAGTATAGTTAAAAATATATAGTGCAGTATTTTTAAACTTTTATATTTTATTTAAAAATAAATGATATTATTAATAATATTAACGAAAGGCTTTTGGAATAAAGGCAGTAAATGAATATATATACCATAAAAGGGAATAATAATTTATTTAATTAACGTTGAAATTAATATAAAAGAATAGTAAAATATAAATTAAGTGTCATTTTAAACTTTATTAATTTCATAATATACTTTTTTATTATTCATTAAATGAATATGTTTTAAAATAATTATACTTTTTAAAAAATCTGTCTTTTTACTTTTTAATAATACTATTTCTTAAATAATAGAAATTTATAAGCTTTCCCTTTTATATTAAAGTATATATATTATAAATAAAGTATATTACTAAAAAGTGCTATAAAGCTTTTTTTATATAGTATATTTTGAATAAAGTTATATTAAATTTAATTTAAATTTAATAAAAATTTAATTTCAAATAAAAGCAAATCAAAAAGTATTATATTAATATGTATAGCTTTTTAGTTACTTTTTAAAAAAATATTACTATGAAAATAATATATTTTATATTATATTTACTTAACTATAAATGTCTTAAAATACATAGTGAATAAACTTAATCTTTAACTTAGACTATGAATATAAAAAAGGTATTTTTATTTATATGATTTAAACTAAAAATAAAAGGATAATATAAGTAATAATAAAAATACTTCAATTAATTAATCAAGAAATTAAATTAAAATCAATATTAATATTAATATTAATATTAAAATCAAAAGCTTTAAGTAAATAAAACTATTACTTAATAAAGTTATTATAAAGATTATTATTATGAATTAAAAATTAATTAAAACTTTAAAGTTAAAAACTAATAAAATAATATATTAATATTTTGAAAATATAATTATTAAATATATTTTACATATAAAATAGTATATTATAACTTTAAATATAACTTAATAAAAATACGATATTACTAAATTAATTTAACCTTATTTTAAAATAAAATAAAGGATTTAAATTTAATTTTATATAAGATATTATAATTATTATATTTTAAAACAAAAAGAAATGCTATAAAGTAATAAAAAAAAGTAAAAGAAATAATATTCGTTTAAAACCTAATAATAATATAAATCTTTAAATAAAAAGTAAAAGAAATTAATTATATAAAAAGTATAATATATTCATTTCATTATATTCATAAAGTTTAATTATAAGTTTAATAATAGTTATTAATAAACTATATAAAATATATATTTATACTTTGTTAAAATCAAGTTTTATATATTTATTAATTAATTCATAAATATTTATAAATTATTTTATAAAAGTAACTTTAATTATTTTTTTATTTTCCTTTAATTTATCTTTACTATTAAAAAGATTATAGTAATACTGCTATATTCAATAATCTTAATTATAATATTTATTATTTTAATATTTTATAAGTCAATTAAAAAATATTTCTTAATAAACCTAGATTTATTTTTATTTTTAGGTTTCTTTTTAATAGTAAAAGGCATATTTTTCTTTTATAGTTAAATTAATAATATAGTTCAATTTAAGAATTTCAAATCTACTGCTACTAATATAATATAATGCCTCTTTTAATATAAGATTATTATTTCATTAAACACTATTAATAATAACTTTTAATATTATAAATATATTTATAGTCATTATAAAATATTAATAAATTCATTTAAAATTCATTCCAATTCTAAATATAAATTATATAAATTTTAAAGTATATATAAGTACATTTTTGTTATATTCTATATATATCTATTATTATATATAGGTATATTGCCTATATATAAAGTATCTTTCAAATGTATTAAAGGGTCTACTAAGGTTATAGGGGCTAGGTTAGGTTAAGCTGACCTGTTAGAGTTTATCTGACTGGGTTAGGTCAGGTACTTAGACCCCTGGAGGGGTCGGATGACAAAGGGGGGGGGAGGCTCAGTTAGTCTATATCCTCATAAACAATAGCATAAAGCGACGAGTGATCACAGACGGGGAATTGGCAAGAAAGGCCCTTTATCCCGTAGAACTTCGCCCCCCGCATTAGCAGTACCTCGTACTCCGTATCCTCTATCTAATAAGTAGTATTTTGCCGTTATAGAACTATCTATCACCCCCCTGTTTAGGCTATGCATATGTATATTCTACGTATGCTTGTGGAGTCGGTTCGTTGAAGAAAACCTTTACCAATGAGCCAGGATACCTTCTTCGACATCTTCAATATTCGTCAAGACGATCAGATCAGCTTTGGCACACACCGTGCCTACGGGTGTATATGTGAGACCAAAATCCAGCAAAATGTGAGCTCACACTTTATGCATGGATAAATGACCTTATATGTTATGCGACATACTCTTATCAAAAGGCAGAAAGGTACTCCTAGGTCATACGTTCAAGTAGGGAGATTGCTTGCTATCGAGCAATATTACCATAAGTAAGGTTGAAGATGGTAATCTCTAGTTATCAATCTATGTTTTTCCCCAGCACTTGGAATGCAGTGCCGTGCCAACAGTAGCATATCCTATCTACAGAGTCAGCTCAACCATCTGTCTCGCTCTTGTAACGTGTGAGGGTATATGCGGATACTATATTTTATGATTAGGGTCACCTCGCAACATCCTCTAATCCTCCCCACAGCCCTCCCGCACTCCTCTAAATATCAGAAAGTGGACAGTGCGAGCTTGACAATGCCTTCAAGGTGGATTTTTTTCGATTATTTAAGATTCGGGACTCGTCTGACTGCGAATTGGGTAGTAGGTTCGTTTTTTAATACAGAGGTGAATAAATCTGTGGTATATATTGTAAAAAATCTGGCTATTACATACCTTAGTATGTATTTGCAGTTGAAGAGAGATCACGGTGCGCATCGTTAACAATAAACACATCGCGAAGACGTTAAACCCTAACACACCCTCTCATCTCTTGAAGGTACTTTATATAAAACATAATGGCCCAGTTGCACCGCCTCGAGTTTGATTATTTGGGGTTCGCAAACATCGTTAGTTAGAAGTGCTTTCCAGGTAATTTTCAATACAGTAGTCGCAAAACCCACTGTTTCAGATGAGAAATGACCATTGGCGCAATCTCTGGATCAATAAGTCCATTATTTACTTATTTATTTAGTTAAAGAGCACGTTATTCATGAATCTAGGTCGCCCCATAGTATGCCGAACATATGTTCATCCAGCAAGACCCCGAGCTTTTCTGCAGCATGAGCAACCACTTGTGAGTAGATATCCGGCTTGGCCACCCTTCTAACTCAAATTTCGCGAAAACTACCAAGGAGCTGAAGTGCAAGGGCCGGTTGGCAATATATACCCGCGTGGTAAGAAGTACATACTATCTATTCCCTGCGCATCACAGCCACCCCCAGACACTAACAATAAGAATGACAGGCTCTTAACGCCCCGAAAGTCCTTACTTCGGAGGGGATCTCTACTCTTGGTACAGCCCTGCTCGGTCTCCACCAGGCTATTGCGCAGGTTGGTATGCTCTACATCAGCCCATACTACAATGGTATATCCAAGACCACATCTCGGTGTGAAAGATTGGTAATACGGAACTGATAGATTGTCCAGAGACATGAGCACATAATCACCACACCCTCTGGCCCGATACCGATAACCCTGCAACCCAGCATCCCATAAGTCCTCCACTCTACCAAATCGTTGAGACGAACTGATGCCTGTACAAAGAGACTGGCAAGGAGCAGCCGTTGTGGAGGAACACCAGGTAAGTGACCCGACCTACTTCATATTTCTGCCTTGGTTCATGGGTCTAACCCTGGTGAACTTCTTCATCTCTACCAAGGAGGCCATGGCTGCTGGAGAGCTTGGGTGCCACTATGTGCTGAACCAGCTTGCCGAGGTCAAGTGTAACGCCATCAAGTAGCTCGGAGAAGGCTTACCGAAGCCAGCCCGTGTCTACAGGAACCCTGCCCCCGTTCCGGAGCGACTCAAAAAGCTAGCGAACATCGATCCTCTTGTACCACGAATTGGGATGCCAAGTTGGCTAGCACTGACTATCTCTCTAACGGCGGAGAGGAGCTGACGAAAGCCAGTGAGGCTATCCCTACCCCGAGGAGGATCTAGCCACTGATCTGGAGCTCTTCACAGGCGGCTGGAACTGGAGCAAGGACAAGATTGAGACGAGGCTCCAAGTCGTTTACATGGATGATATGAATCGGGTGTGGAATGGTTGTATTTAACTGTGCGATGTCCTATTGTACCAGGGCTCAACCATCATACATGAATGAATTGCCTGGAAAGGATAATGGATCGGCAATTGGAACTATTGCCCCAGCGTCGTAACGTGAAGTTTCACCGCGCAGTTCATTTGCCGGTACATCGAAAGGCATCGGTAGTTGCATAAAGTCCGGTGATTTGACAGGGACCATGTCATGGAATGTAGGCCCAATATCGAGTGAATTAGGCAGATTGAAGTTCAAATCGGGAGAAATCCAAGGCACATCAACAGGTCCTGGTGGCACCTCTGGCGCCGCCGTTGGTAGCAGGATTGAATCCACAGCAGTAACATGATCCGAAGTAATGAATGAAGCCTGCTCCTCGATATATGCCTGTCCGCTGGGTCTCCTGTGATTTTCTGGAAGACCGTCTGTAGAATCACTGCTTCCCAGGGCTGGTGCCCTTGAGCTGGCTGAAATGGAGGTGCCCTCGTGATCGTCGGGTACAAAACCCGCTTGTCGGGCCTCAAGGCCCGCACCAGCTCTCCAACTATTCAGTTCGGAAAGGAGCTCATCTCGCTCTGCAACAAGTCGGTCGACTTGCTGGAGTGACTGTATAATCTTCTGCTGCTCCAGCTTGTGCAGTGCAACGCTCTCGTCAATGACAACATGCTTCGAGAGTCGATTTGGATCGGTACTCTTGAGTGTCGGAATAAGCCTAGACAGAGTCTGCACTCGATTGTCGTTAGGAAATGCTCCACGATGCCCCTCAGGCTTGCTTATCCAAGTCCAGACTTCAACATACCGTCAGCCGTTCCTTGAAGGCCTCTCTACGTGACTTTTCAAAGACACGGTGAGCTGCGCGATCATCTGCGGTCCAGTTCCTGATGCGCTTCTTCTTTCGCCTCTCGGGTGGCGCATTCGTGCCTGTCGCGTTCGATTGACTCCCTGGAGGAGATGACGGATTCTCTGTCGAGGACATGTGCTTGGTGATGGGGTATTGGTAAACTCAGGCAATCTCAGCGACAGGGCCAGCCCATGGCAAACCAGGACATGTCATCGTCTGGCCACATAGATTGGAGATGCTCCCACATGTATAGACAATGAAGCCTCATGAAGGGAGAAGAGAGGAGGCAGACGAGAGAGAGGAGGGGGAGGCGAGGCTATTGGCGCCATCAGTTTGGGGTCACGATTAGTCTGGGGTAGCGAGCCGCCACCCACATTTAGCAGCCCCCAGCTCACCCTTTTAGGCTTCTGATGGCCTGGAGTCCAACTGGGGGGGCGGCCTCAGGACCCTGGATTCATTGCTGTGAGTACTCCGTACCTATTCTCCAAACCAAGGTCCATTGATGGAGTGATGATTTAGAGCAATACTCTTGTTACATACCAGCTTCACATCCCTCAGATGTCTTCTTTTTCAGCTTTGAAATATAAATATATCTATCTTGGCGTGTTCGGCATGGCGTTGAAGCTCCCAAGCCCATCCAGACCAGTGTTCCCATACTCCCCCGAACTCATAAAGTACGACAACCAATCCGTGGACATGAAGGAATCCAACGACCCGGAAGAATAAGGAGGGAATTTGACTGGCATCCCGACAGGAATATCCGCCATTGAAAAGTCCTGCGAGGCAAATTCCGCATCCAAGGCATTACTTTGACCCCGTTCCTGTCCGACGGCATTAACTACAGGCTCCATGGATAGAAATGATGATGACCGCTGTCCGCCTTGATCTTGTCTCTGCGAGAAGCGCCTCATCGTCGCAGCAAATATGTGATCCAAAACATCGCGACTTCGCGTCGCTTCCGGCCAATACTCTCCAGTTGCACTGAGGATATCGGAAGCTGACTTGAGCGCGCCGGTCAGCGTGTCGAAATCCACCTCGTTGGTGACACCGTTCGGTGTCCAGACGCAGTAAAATATCGTTATTACACACAAGAAGAGCGAATGGACGCTTATCCAACCATATTGAAGTTTGTTTTCCCGGTACAGTTTGGCATATATTCTGATGCAGTCAATGGCGCTTACAAAACAGTCGTGAATGGCCGCCCTGGTCGGTTGCTGGAACAAAGGACTTGGACGAAGTACCAGCATGATGAGCTCGTGGTATGTTATCTCACAAACATCGTTCATGAAGCGCCGTGGATCGCCCTCAGAGTGCTTAGGGATGTCGTGTCTCCACACTCGCAAGCGATTCAAAAAGTCCCGATGCCATGCACTGATATCAGTGATAGATGGCGTTGCGTAAGGCGGATAATTTCGATCAACGCAGTACAGCACGCACTTAATCTCAGATCTAAATCTCGCCATTTTAAAGAGGTGGATAGCACTGGTCATGTTGGTGAGAGTCCCAGCATCTTGCGTAACTGGCCCAACTCGTTCTCGTGCCTCATTATCGTTTAACTCCATTGGCAGCTGCAGTCATCGTATTAGCGGGCAGTGTCTGCTTGAGAGACATGGCGACTCACCCTCATATCGCATTGCTCATCCAAAATTCCGATCGGTCGTCCCATTGTTATGGCGAGCAAACGATCCATACAGTACACTGACCAGAACACTCTCGTCCGAATGTCCTGTTGAAGGGGGGAGAAGTGCCGAATCCCCTGGACATCACGTTGCAGTCCCAACTCCAAGGCAGAAGACAATGAGTGGTAGTGGAGTGTCCACAGATTCAAGCCAGATGATGGGTTATGCATGGTATACATTTCCAACAGCAACATGCACTGAACCCCAGCAAGGGAGGCCACCCGGAAGACCGAATCCAGTCGTTGCATAGCGGAGGCGTAAAAGCCTTCAGCTGACAGCGGTCTTCTAGACCGACGAGATAGAAGTGTTGCTCCAATAGCCAACACCAGAAGGATATGGAACTCCTCTTCGGGCTCGAGATTGACACCGTCATAAAATTTGCGAATGGCATCCATATATATAGGTTCATGCAAAAACGGATATTGTAGGTGGACGGATTCGAAATAAATTTTAGAGAGTAAAGTGGTGTGTCTCCTGTCAGCGGGGATTTCCTTTGCTTGGACTTCAACCATGTCGCTGGGAATCAACGTATCATCATGCGATTCTAGATCGTGGCGATAGAGGTTCGATGCTTCAACCTCTGCTGCTCGGGACAGACCCTCGAGGACAAATCTCGTGAAAAAAAGACCGCTAGAGGGCCCCAGGTACCGCAATTCAGATCCTGCGGCGACAGATATCAGACCCATCTGTTCCGTGATTTCGTGTGTCGGGCTGTTTCCCTGTGAAGAATGGGAAGACGGACGTTCTGAAGGCTCAGTCACTCGCGCTTTTGTTTGTGAAGGCCGGCCAGGCCCTGCAGTGAGATCAACATCAGGGCATCTGTCGCAAACGATGGATTCCAGCCACGCAACTCGCGCTTCCAGTTCTAAGAGGTAACTGCAGATGCATGGTCAACCGAAATATAGACCAGTTTTACTATATGTATGAGACTTACTTTCGCGGAACCTCACGCGAGGTTCCACCATCAACACAGCGCACACCAGCCTTCTGACAGCCACCACAGGATGGAAGTATACCGTCGCACTATGAGCATATTGGTCATTCTGTCGGACATGTATGATGGGTGTGGCTTGCATTGCCAAGTAAAGTGGAACATACTCGAATCTTCCGCCTTTGGCATCGAACGCAGGCAGCACTGATTCTGGATCGAGTTTTGAGCCTTCGATGCTGAGGCTGATTGGACTGCGCTGCATCTGCCATTAGAGAGGTCGCCGATGTTCCCCCGTCCATGTTGGTGACTGAGAGACTTTGGGAAATGTTAGGAATTGAAGCAACAGTCCAATTACATTCAAAGCTCTTGAAGCGCGACGCCATCCCTTATATCGGCTGAGGCCTATTTAGTGGCGTCATGTGATGGTGGCAGTGGCAACATGACATCAATATATTTGTCAGCGCGAGCCCAAAATACGGAGAAACGCTTAATTAGCTTCAACTTACTCCATGCTTCCCACATAATTATTCACTTATATATCTATTGGATGGAGGCATGTTACACACAATTGCTGAGGTATACACTTCACCTTTGCTGGCCTGGTACAGTGGTTTAACAAGGCAAACAGACTTGGTGCATCACTATAATGGGTCTGATCACGAGCTATCGACATGGATCTGGCCAATCGGTTTCTATCATATCGTTTCATTCATCAAATGGTATCTACTAAGTGCCATCTTAACGAACGTCACGAGCTGTTAACGACATAATTCACTGCGCAAAATGGACGAGTCATCATGCAATCAGCCGTCTAATTGGTCTTATTCGGTTCATTTATCCTCGATACCATATTCTAAAATACTTGTCTCAACAGATGTCCATCAGTTTTCTGCGACGAGGACGGCACGATACCTCACGACACCCTCCTTCAATGACTGCATAGCGTTAATGATGCCAGTCTCGTTCAGAGGGAACTTCTGGATCTGGGGCGTGATGGAATGCTGGGCACAGAACTGCAGCATCTTCCGCGTATCCGCTGATGAAACCACCAAAGAGCCCTGAACGCGGACAGCATTGAGAGACAATAAGAAGAGCACCACCTGGGAAGGATCAAGGTCGGCCGTGAGAGGGTAGATGGTACCGTTTGCGGCCATCAGGGGAATCAGTCTATACCAGAAGAATATGTCAGTCAAAGGTCCAATTTAAGAAATCTGCTTTCGCTCAACGTACGTATTATAATCAGCATTGGAGCTGCCACACAGCAACAGATGGTTAAGCGGCGCAATCTCTTCCTTCAACTTCTCGCCATTGCGGAGGACATGAAACTCCTTGGCACCAAACGCAAAGGCCTCTTCGCGCTTCGACTCACTGCTTGATAAGACAACAACATGGCAGCCCATGGCGGCAGCCATCTTGATAGCCAAGTGACCCAAGCCGCCAATTCCCATCACGGCGACGCGGTCCGTGGGTTGGATGCCATATCGAGCAAGGACAGTCCAGACGGTGCCGCCACCACACATGAGAGGGGCGGCGAAAGCAGGGTCGAGACCATCTGGAATGCGGAAGACCCAGCGAGCGTCAAGAACGGCACCCTTAGAGAAGCTTCCGGTATCGAAGTCGGCAAATCCGTAACGAACGACATTATCACAGTACTGGTCCCAGCCTGGAATGATCCACATTAGCACTTTCTACCAGGACATGAAACATTTCAGATCGCTTAACTGTGTACTTACCTAACAGGCAGTTGTCGCAATGACCACAGACCTCATGAGTGTAACCAAATCCGGCGACATCTCCAACTTTGAGATCGCGCACAGCTTCGCCAACCTGTCGGACAATACCAACGCCTTCGTGTCCTAAGACAATGTCCTTGTGTCGGAAGTGAAGGTCGGTGCCGCAGACGCCAGAGTGGGTGATCTCGAGGAAGACATCGTTGGGACGAAGTTGCTTGGTGATGATCTGGCGAGCAGGGGTGATCTCCGTCGTTCCGCGATAAGCTTCATATGTGACTTGACTCATGATGATGGATTCGAAGCAGGAAGTTCTATTGATGATAATGTTATGCCTTGGCGACTGTGCTTGTGTTGGGATGGATGTTTGTTGATTGATGGGATTCTACCCAGGCTGTCGGACGCCTTTAATACCCATTGTCGACGTGCAGATTGACGGAGAGATTTTGCTATTTGCCATCAGTTCACGGTTGGTAATCACGATTAAGAAGTATCTTGGCTGTTCCGAATATTCCTGTGATGGTGGAAATGCTGGAGAAGATGATTTACGCGGTCCGAGAAAATCTGTGGAAACGGGTGTTTCAGAAACAAGATGCGGGATGTCCCGCCCTATGTACCAACAACTTGAGTCACTCAAGCCAATTCAGATTTGTCAAATATTACCAGGATGACAAACTCATTCAGGGTTTTTTTGTTTAATTTTCCTTTATTTTCAAATCCCTTCAATTCATTTCGTACCGTGAAGAACCTGAATCTTGCTTGCCCACATAATAGCGGCTGTAGCCGGTCATGGCGGATATGCTTCCGTCTCCAAGGAGATGGCCATCATCGTGACCACAGCGTTTGATTGGACCGCGGGAAATATTAAATCTCGGCATTACTGTGGCAGAAAATACAGAAAAAAAATTAGTATCTGGAAGAATAGTTTCGCTCAGTTGGTGCTGGCTCGGTCACGTAACCCTTGGATTTTTTTTACACGGAGTGTATATTAGCGATAGGTTACAAACATCTCGAGCTACAAGCCACCACGAATAAAATACGACTAGATCGACATGTATACTGTCAAAGATGGAAAACTTCACCCAAGGTTGCTGGTGTTACCGTCAAAATGCATTCATGAGCCAAGAATCACAATCAGTAATCGCCCCGTCTACATCCGAGGCTCAGCTGGAGAGTGGGCGGGAAGTCCCGCTTCCCTTCCAGGCGGACTACTCTGTCTCCTTAGATTTGTTTTATCTGCTTTCAACTCTACACGTTAGATTTAATAATCGTGAGAACCTATGGTCCGATGGTCCGAAACTTCATCACATCACTAATCAGGAAGGTAACAGGGTTACTGAATAATGTGCGTACGTGGCAATTCTGGCTTGCTCTTTGTCGGGGTTCTCAACTGCCGGGGTTATCAGACCTATTAGGTGGCCAAGACCAAGTATAAAAGGGTATCAAGCCCGAGAGAAGAAAAAAGACCTTGGAGATCAATAAAATCACCTAGATACGAGCTTCTTCCGTGTGGCCGGCTAGTAGCGATCTTGTCCGGACCCCTATACACACCGAAGTGTCCGGTACTCTTCTGCAACGAATCTAGGCACCCTCTGACACATCCCACAGGAGATGTGGTGAGATTTTGCACCTTTATCAAATCCAAATGGCTAGAGATGCCTGACTGTCGACTCGCTCGGATAGTCGACGAGAGACAAATTTGTCTCAAGTTCCCAATCGAACGTCTGCATAAATGCACCGGACATGAATCGGATTGAAGCATGCCGAATCCCGTCCCAGGCGGCATTGCCAGTCTTGCCAATGCGATTACGATTGTCTAGACACCCTTGACTACTTGGATCAATCAAGCCTTCACAAAACAGCAGTTTAGAAGTTGCGTAGAACAAATCATATCGTAAAGATGAATTTTTTCCATAATACACGATCATCAATCATACCGTGTAGGCTCTATTCAACCTGCTTCCACATTGTATCGAGTTGCATAATCTGCATCCACTCGCCCATTCGATTCGCGTTCGCGTTCGCAAAGCCAGATTGCATATCCTAGAATAACTGTGCTCCATGCGCCCCCTGCCACGTCTCATGCCAACCAATTTGGCTGTTGCCATGCATGTATCCATCCGTTGTGTCCGATACCATCGCCATGCCCCCCCATGCCGTCGTACATAACGCTCAGCAGACCTTGATGCATCGCATTCTGCATCTTGAGCTCTTCATTTTCCGAATGAACTTGATTTGCGGCACTGCCGCCAAGTACACCTGCTGTCGGTTCGTGCCAAAAGCTTGGAACTCCTTGAGTGCAGCCTGAGGCTCTTCTGATCCTGGGTCACCAGCAGCACAGACTTTCAACCACATCTTGCGCATACGAGGCAACCAGATCTGGCATATCTGAGCGCGCTCGTCGTACTCCCCCTTGATCGGCACCGACTCGCCGAGTGGAGTGTCGACCACAAAGCTCAGGTCACAGTCTTGACAGAAGAAAGCCTCCAGATAACCCCACCACTTTCGCTTCTCGATAGCCCCGAGACCCGGACAGGCATGGACTGTTGCAAATTTCCTGACGTAGTCAGTGTAGTAGCTGAAGACACCTTTGTCGATTGCCTCCGCATACTTCGCGAGATATTGGCTAAATCGTGGACTCGCGGGGCAAAAGTCGCATACCAGTGTCGCATCGGCTGGGTGCTGTACGGGCCCAAAGAACTTATCTAAACCGCCAGTACCCAGAATGCTTACATAACAGGCCTGGCATATGTCGAAGTTTTCGCATCCTCCGGACAAAGTCCACCAGTTCCCGCGGATGATACCGTTTGCTGTGCAGGGGACGAGACTGCAGATGACACTTGCTGCATTCTGGAACACTGAAAAATTACGCTGTTTAATTGCACTTTCTACAGCAAACAACATTGGGAGGTTGGACTCCGTCAATTTGCAGTCCCAGAACTGATAGGCCTGGGTGAGCTGAGAGATCAAAGCATCGAAAGAGTCTAGGCTGCTCCCTGGTATCGCGTGGGGCCCAAATTCACTCTCAAATCTGGTCAATTCCAACCTGTCCATGTAGCAAGCCTCACAGGCACGCACATTCGAAATTTTGTGACGTGCCACAAACCACCTGCAGTTGTTAGATTGTACCTCCTTGCCCTCACACTTGGGGAGTTGCAAACGACGGGTTGAGGCGGCTACAAATCCGGACCAGTCATTGTGTTTGACCATCTTCAGGACAGCGCGTGAGATGAACGGTATGGAGTCGTCACACATCCACTTCTCATCTTCTTTCTGCTTGCGGTAGGGACTAAACTTTGACTCGAAGCTAGTGTTCACCACCTTGTCCTCGTAGCAAGCCTCACATGAAATAAAGCCGACTATTTCGGAGTCGGTCATGCCAAACCACTTGATGCTCTTGGAAGCGGGCACGAGAGTTTGTCCCTTACAAACCCGGATGTCTAGCCGCTTCGTTACGAATGCGCGTAGAGCGTCCATGTTCCCGCTCCGAACAGCTTGGGGCCACAAGATTTCTTTGATACGTGGAAGCCAGAAACAACAGGTAGAATAGGTGCCGTCGGGTTGCTTGATACGCTCAAATCTATCCTCCAGCTGTGTACCTTTGACATAATCGGCGTGGCATTTCGTGCAGGTCAGAAAATCCAGTATGCCAGGCAACTGATATCAATAGAGCCAATAGTCCACGGCCCTCGATTACGGGCAGTAGGGCACAGTATCAAGCGGAACGCCAGTGGCACGAACAGGATAGGGAGGCCTGGGGACATCGTCATTGATGATTCCCCTGCTGGACTGAGATGCCGGACCCTGAGTGGCAGTGCCAATGTCAAGGTTATCCATCTGTGCAAAGAGTCCAGCAACAGGATCCTGAGGAGCAGCGGCCGCAGTGTAAAAGGGCGGGCCCGCCTGCCTGGAATAAGCTGTTGCATCTGTTGGTGGTACTTGGGTCTGTGGCAGTGGCGTTGTGGTTGTGTTTGCGGTTGTGGAGAGAGATATTGGTTCTGCTGTGGCGGAGCGGTTGGCGGGCTTGGTTGCTGTCCTCCCGATGAAGAGCCTGCTGGTGGAGGGAGGCAGAGGATAGGGAGCTTGTTGGTAGTCCGACCTAGGTGTTTGTGGATCTGGAGCGCCTGTTGATGGTGGAGGATAATGTGCTTGGTGGCTTGATGCCAGGGGGTGGGGGCGCTGTTGCTGTCCCGCTGATAGCGGAGGAGGAGGATAGTAGTAACCTGTCGTGCTGTCATGGGCCAAAACGGGAGGGCGGCTCGAGGGTGGCGCAGGTGGTAGTGAAGCTGGTTGTCCCGCTTGCTCTCTGGTACCGGACATGCGGTAACAATAATAGACGATGGCCAAGTCTAGACTCTTCAATCTAACAAGAGGGAAAGCGCATGTTGCAGGAGAGGAAGCATCTCGGTTGGTTGTACCAGTTAGCTTTGTGCTAGGCGTTTCGGGATCTTTCAGTCTTGAGTCTCGGGTTGGTATTGTCCTCCATGACAGTTGGGAATTGTGATGCAGGTCAGGGTGGCATAGGGTGGCATGGGGCTGCTTTAGGAACGCCGCCCCGGATCCCGCCTCCCGCCTCCTGCCGTTTCGTTTAAGGGAAACGAACGGAAACATTTAACCTTCTTTATTCGTCACCTATCCTCTTGGGCTAATACGAGTACTGGATAATAGAGATTAACCGGACAGAGATGTGTCTCGGATAATCAGTATTCCCGAATTGACCCGAGAGCTCCGAAGCTTGTTCTATTCAAAGCCCACACACAATTTCGGCAGACCAAGTCAGGTGTTACCGGGGTGAGGGTACTCCGTATGTAGGTTGTTTCCCTGTCTCTCAATACCCATTCACCGTCTTGGACAACTCCTCAACGCCTGTCCCACGTGATATCAAGCGGTCCTGGGAGCATGTTAGATTGTGTGTGAAAATGAACGCCATTTTGTGTTCGATGTGTTGAGGATGCCACTTACGAGGATAAAGCTGGGAAACCATTCTGATATAAACCTGATAAAAGGAACATTTTTACCCCTCCACACTTGCCCATTTCTTCCCTCGTTGAGAATGTCTGGGATCAGGGATTCTGCCATCTCCTCCGCAGTGCTACCTGCAACGCCTATTTCGCCTTTACTCCAGGGCATGATGGCGTCTAGGCTAGTGCTATACCGAGATGCAGGCGGAAGTTCTAGCGCTGGCAAATTGCTGTAGAATGGTGTATCGACAGGCCCCACCATGACCGTGATGACGCTGACGCCAAACGGCCGCAGCTCCATGCGTAACGTATTAGAGTAACTTGCTAGTGCTGCCTTGGAAGATGCATATGTTGCTGCAGATGTGATTAACGCTGTAGCTCACTCAAGTGAGGAGGTGGCCAGGGAGCAGCTTACAGATCCACGGTGAGTTGAATATGGCGCCAACACTGCTCATATTTACTACTCGGCCTTTCTTTGCGATCAAAAGGTCAGCGAACGCCTGAATGGTCCTGATGGACCCCCAGACGTTGGTATCGTAAACCTTCTGCGCGCTCTCCAAGTCGATATCGAGGATCGGCATGGTGTACCCGACACCGGCATTATTTACAAGCACATCCAACCCACGAGTGCCCTGCTGTTCCGTGGCATCGCTGATGGCCTTTGCGGCAGCCTCGACCGAAGCAGTAGATGTGACGTCTAGCTCAAGGGTTGAAACCACGGAAAGTTGCGTTAGCTCTGCGGGGATTTTGGACGGGTTCCGCGCCGTGGCAAAGACGTGATGACCTTTGTGAGCCAGAGCGAGCGCGACGGCGGCGCCGATGCCGCCGGCAGAGCAGCCTGTTACCAAAATCACCTTCCTGGAAGCCATAGTTGGGACAGATAGTGGCGATAGAGAAATGAAAATCCGAACGCAGAAGTCATTAATAAATGGTAGCTTCGGAAAACACCTCAAATTAGTAGAATTCTCCGACCCTCCGTATCTACATACGAAGCCTATCTCTATTATATGGGGCTCTTTGGCCTGAAGACCTCACTCTCTCCACTTTTGGTCGTCACATCACCGTAGCACATTTGTTGCACTGTTTTGCATGTCAAGCTTCTTTGCTGACAGAGACGCCATATGCCAGAGTAAAGTGTTATCGCCATACCAGGAAGGCGGTTCGCAGGGACAAGAAAAGACAAAAGAGAGAAAAAGCCAAGCATACGTCATTGGCATGATCTTTCACATGATAGCTTCGTCAACACCTTGATGACAGTGCTATCTTGAGCAATATGTCCTTGTTCGGTTTCGTTAATATCAAGTATTAGTACCATTCTTATTGCGGCAACGCCAAAAACCTCTATCTGCTGCTTTGCAGGGCCAGATGAGTATGCAGGGTGGTAGAGTATTCTCTTAACACAGCCAGTCTGAATCAAAAAGCCTTTTTTTCTGTGCTGTAAGTGTGGCAAAATAGTCTTCATAATATTAGCTTTGGCATCAACCCCGCTCACCATTCAAAGGCCTCCCGCATCAATGATTCGACCATTCTCGTGATCTGCATGTTCCACCATCTATCCCGGCCTTGTTATACTAAAGAAATATTCTAATGAATGTTTTTCTTTTTGGAATGTGATATTGAGGTTCACAGCCAGCATTTATTATTGCGCATGCATTGCAGGCATCTTGCTACTGTGTAACCACCACGAACCTCTGCTTAAGCTGGCCAAATATTAGTCTTCATATAGATGCCATGCTTGAAAAGTGAGATCTACATGTCCCCCAAGACCAACCTACATACTCGAGGGTAAAGGACCTTTATTTAGTGCCATATGCCTAAACTTGAGCATAATATTGGGCAAGTAACGCTAATAGAGCGTCGAGTTATATGTATTTTTGATGATATTCTGTAGGACGACTGTATCTGACAATGTGTATTAAGCCTAGTTTCTTTGGTATCACCCCAGACCTGGAACACCAGTATTATCCCAAGTTCATGTTTCTGCCAATAATTATTTGCGTGTGGCAGCATTATCTTATTACTGGGCCTCCCGCAGAAACAGGCAATTGGTGCCCGCTTTGCCTCGGTCGGGATGGTCGTTATCCGGGCGTGATTGACACGATGTGCCTGGAGCTGGGACCATGTATAAAACCCTCACTCTGTACATGTTATTATCATAAGATTCACACTCTTCTGATCATATTGCAGTCTCAGCTTTCTTCAGTCCATCTAAAATTCTACGCGCAATCTTTGACCAAGTCCTACACAATCAACCCTCAACATGCTCAAGCATGAGATGACCAAGTCGGATTCTTCACGAATCCAGGCTTCGCAGGTAATGCGCCATACCACCACTGATCGCAAACCCTTTTTGACAAGACGTTGAGTTTCAGGCTAAAAGTGGTGGAGATATCTCCTCTGGTGGGTTTGCTGCTCGTGCACAATCCACAGGTGACCGCTGGGCAAACTCGAATATTGGGGCTGGTGGCGACTTTGCGAAGGGTGGTAACACTGGTGCTGGATCAGTCAACTCGGGCACCAAGAAATGATTTGAGGAGAGAATGTATCAGCCAGTTATATGAAGAGTCTTCGTGTCTCGCCGCTTGGTTGACGTAAGAAAAGCGCAGGGGCAGTTTGTCGAGGGAAATAACACGGCCAAGAACGTTGGTTAAGTAGTTCATTTGGATGAAACAAATTGTGGTATCGGAATCTAGATACAAACTATTTCATTCATTGGATGAACAATGAGCAGCACATGGTGAGCATTTGCTCACGGCTGCTCTGATACCTTTAGTGTCCCTCTTTGGCATAGGAATGACAAGGTCGAAGGCCATTTCTACATCGCTGCTGTCCGTCTCAAAGAGTTTTAACTCATGTCTGCGAAATACTGTAGCAAGTCCAACATAGATTTCCAAAAGTGCTAGGTTTATACCGAGACACATTCCATATCCACGATATATAAATAGAGTTTTTATATATATTTAGCCTTTAAATTTATATTATTTAAATATATTAATAAATATTTTAACTTTCCTTTATATTAATACTTTTATATATCTTTTAATATTATTAAAGATAATTTTAAATAAATTTATATGGTTTAAATTATTGATTTTTATAAACGTTAAAAGGAGGCTAATAATATTAATAAAATTAATTTTAAAGGTAAATAGTAATAGTTATAGGTTATAATTTTAGTTATTACAAAAATAGCCTGTTAAGTGTTTCTTTAATTATATTATAAACTTTTATATTTTAAATAATATATATTTAAAGTTTATGCATTATGTATAATATTATATTAAAAAAGTAAAATATTTTATATAGTATGTATATCCTTTAATTAAATAATATATTATTTAATAGCATAAATATTGTTTTAATAAAAGGCTAAGTAGTTTAGTTTTGATTATTAAATTACCTTTTAATTATATTTTTTAAATCTTTATAAAAGAAAGTTAAGGCTTATTTAAATTTTTATATTAATAATTATAAAATTTAGATTTTAAGTAATTGATATAATAATAGAGTTAATAAAGATATTAAACTTATATAGGTATATATATATATATAGTCTTTAATTAATAAAAGGAACTTGATTAATAAAAAGAGAGTTAAATATAAACTTATCTTTCATTTAAATTTACTATTTTTCAATTTTATACTTTATGTTTATATTAAATATAACTTTGCATTGATAAAATAATCTTTTTTTAATATAGCTTTATTATTAATAATTTCCATTTAAAATATTAAATGAGGTAATTCCTTTTCTTTAATATATTTATTACTTTTTATTTAATTTATTTAAAATATTTAAAAGTTATAGAAATCTATATATAATATAATTATAATATATAAATTCTTTAATGTATATTTTAATTTAACTTTAGTTTTAAAAAAAATATATATTTTTCTTTTTTATAATAAATTGAAAACAACCTTTTTAACTTTTTAACTCTTATTTATTCTTTTAACTTTTACTTTATATTAATAAGACTAACCTTTATACCTTTTTAAGGTTTTTAGTATATATTTATAAAATGGTTTTTAATTAAATATTAATAACTCAAGCTATTATAATTTATATAGGCTTTATATAAATAATTTATGAGATAATCAAATATTATATAGTAATATATTTTATATTAAACATTCTTTTTAAAATAAATAAATTAAGGAAATAGCTGTAACTTGAAGGAAAAGTAAAGGAGGTTAAAAAGCAGTTACTTAAAAGACAAATAAATATTAATAAATAGGTAATAAACAATAAACTAATAGTTAAATATAATAATAGTAGTTTATTAATTTTCAAAGTTTAATATTCTCAAAGATTATAATTACTTTTATATATTTATTTTAACCTATATAATATTATTAAACCTTTACAGCTTTTAATCTTTTAATAAACTGCTTTCCCTTTATAATATTAACTTTAATATTCATAAAGACCTTATATTAAGTTTA
The DNA here is from genome assembly GCA_025331125.1 of Mycogone perniciosa. Taxonomy (NCBI): domain Eukaryota; kingdom Fungi; phylum Ascomycota; class Sordariomycetes; order Hypocreales; family Hypocreaceae; genus Mycogone; species Mycogone perniciosa. The sequence continues at coordinate 129,918 of JAOALB010000123.1, forward strand.
TTTCTTTTTAGCTTTTAATACTTTATTATTATATTAAATAGTATTTATACTTTCTATAAATATATAATTTTAACTTTTGAAATTAAATGTGTAAAATTATATTTAACAATTTCAAAAGTTTAACTTTATAATATAAAAGTATCTTTTTATATAATTAAATTTAAGAAATAGTAAAAAGGCTTTATATCATATATTAATTATCTATTATTAATATATAAATAACGTAATTATTTTTAGTCTTTTTATTTACTATAATATTGATATATATCTTTAATTTATTATTTCTTTTATTTATAATTCTATTATTTATTTATTCAATTTTCCTTTAATCTTTTTTAGCCTTTTCCTTATATAATTATTTTCTTTTATATATTTCTTTTTATATATAATTATTTCTTTTTATAAATCTTTTCTTTTATCTGTTTTATTAATTAATTTATTATATAATAAAAGTAATACTATTAAAATAAATATAAATTGCAATTAAAATAAGTAATTTAAATACTTATATAGAAATCTTCCTAGCTTTTAATTCTTTAATTCTTTATACTACCTTTAACTCTAATAATCTTAATTTTATATATTATAATAAACTTCCATTTAAATTTATTAATACTGTAGATAACTTTAGGCTGCTTAGTTCTTGTTACGACCCAACTAGGCTAAGGCCCGGGCCTAAAGGAATATCGAAACAACAGGCCAATAAGAATATAATCACTAAGGTATATACCAAATTATTAATAATTAAAGATATATATAAGTGATTATAAACTTTAAATTATTAAAAATATAGCCATATTCTTTAATAATTGTTATAACTCTCCTTTATATATATATAACTAGTTTATTATTTATTTAATATAGTTATTTAAATAATTATTAATAATTGCATTTACTGGAACTACCTGTTCTATAGAATTGTAAGTATATTACCCTATTTAGTATTTATCCTTAACCTCTCTGTTAATATAAACCCATGAACCCCGGTTTATCCCTTAAGAATTAACCCGGATCGTTATATGTTAATGACTCTTGTTTAGAAGGCTACTAAGAATCCTGAGCAATATCGCAAGCATGTCCGCTGCAGTATCCTCTTCTAACAACCCCAATACTCTACCCTCCGTTCCACCTCCTCGCCAGGCGCAGGACGATGATGGAGACAATAATATAAGTGGAAGCGAAGATGAGGATGAAGTCGATAAAACGGAACAACTCCACTTGGACACGAAGAAGGGACAACAGCAACCCGGACAAGTTCATAAGTATCGAGTGTATATGAACCAAGGCAAAAAGCGACGAGAACACATCGCCAGCTCTAACGATAAGAGACCTGGTCGAATGGATCTAGACGCTATCTAGAAGGAAAAGGCAAAAGTCGTCTATTATAACTGTAATAAGCTAAGATACTTCTTGAGGGACTGTAAAGCTTTATAAAAGCCGAGGACTAATAAACTTTAAAAGCCTGCGCTAAAACCTGGACAAAAGGTTAATATAGTTTCAAAAACTACCGATTATATATTATTTAACTGGACTATATGCTATAACAATAACTGCTTTATTTATAAATCTAATAAAGATAAACTAGATAATAACTGAAATAACCTAGAAAAATATCTATAATAAACTAAAGGGGATACCGGTTAAAACTTAAATCTTTAACTTTTAAAGATATCTTTAAAGAAAATAAAGCAAATAAATATTTACTATACCTGAATAGTTTAATAGAATAAAATTTAGATTTTAGCTATATAAAGTTAAATAGGGATAATAGTATTTTAAATAAATAAATAATTACTGTAATTAATTATTAATATTTTATTTAAATTACTATAAATAATAAAAAATAAACTAATAGCAGTAACTTTAATAATAGAGATAAAAATACCCTTTTATAATTTAGACTATTACTATATAGCGCTATACTTTTAAAACTAGAAAATATATTATTTATAAATAATAAACTTAAAGGTAAATTAAATAAATATTACTTAAATTTAATTAAAAGAGTTACTATAAATATATAATAAAATAAAATAAACTTATACCTATATCAACAGCTTTATATATAAAATAAAGCTAATAATAAAATAGCTATTAAAGCTATTTTAATTATTTGAGCTATATATAAAGAACCTATATATATTTATATATAAAGAGATTAAACTATAAATAACTTTATTTATAAAAAGCATTATACTATATCTTAAATTACTTGTATTATATATAAGTATATAGTATACTTTTAAAAAAAAGTAAAATATAATATATTTTGAATTAAAGCTTTATTTTACTTTATAGAATAAGTATAAGATTATAATGCTTTTGAAGAATAGATTATAATTATATAATATTAAAACTTTAAGATTATTATTATTAAACTAAATACTAAAACTTTAAAGGAATATTGTTAACTATAAGGATTTAAAGGATATAAATTTAAAAAATATTATACTTACTGCTAGAAGAAATTAATAAAATAGCATTTCTGCTATAATAAAAGGTTTAAATGCAATTAATAATATTATTTAAAGTATAATAGCTTAAAATATATTATATATAAATAAAATAAATTAAAGGATTAATATATATAATAAACTAATAATACCCTATATTTATTACTAGACTATATATACTACTAGAAAAATAAATATACTATTTACCTATAAGAAAAACTTTAAAAGTAATAAATATAAAAGTATATAAGATATAAACCTACTTTAAAGGATAGAGAGATTAATTAAATTATAAAAGAACTATATTAAAATTAATTTAACTTTATTACCTATAAAAGAACTGCCTATAATAAAAAAAGGTAGTATTTACTTTAAAGAACTTTAATTAACTGTAAAATTTATATAAAAAGAAATTAAGAAATAATTAATATTACTTATAAAAGGGCTATAAAGTAATAATTAAGAAATTATATCTTTTAAAATATTAAATAATAAAGTAATAATAAAGGTTTATTATATTTTAAATTAAAGATAATAATTAAAGGATATTAATTATATATATTAATAGATAGTAGAGTAATAGGCAATTTTATTATATTTATAACTGTAAATTACTTATAGTTACTTCAAAAAGAGAAAACTAGGACTATATTAACTTTATTAAATAAAAGGGGGAGCCTTTATATATAATAATAGATAAGTTAAATAAAAGTTTAATTATTTTAAACTTAAAATCGCTAAATATAAAAAAGTAGTTTTTTATAATATAGTAAATATTAATAGGTATAATATTATTTTTGGTTATTTTTAATTAAAATGCAATAACTTTAATATTAACTAGGAGAGTAGCTAGGTTTATTAATGCAATATTAAAGCTCTTTTAGCGATTAAAACTATTAAAAAGGCTTTAGTTATAGGGCAGAAATCTTATATAGAACCTTTAAATATATTAAAAAAAGGAATGAAGAAAGTTACCTTTAATTTAATTATAGAAATAATCTACCTAAAAGAAAGACTAAAATAAAATAACGGGAAGGATAAATAAATTTAAAAAATAATTGCCTTTTTATAGAAAGTATTTAACAATATTAATAAAATACTTAAAATAAAAAGCTTTAAAATAGCAGTATTACTAAAATAGCTATAAAATATCCGTAAGGAATACTAGAAATATAATAAGCTGTTTAAAGAAATACTTAATATAAAATTATTAGAATATAGCTAATAAAACTATACAATTAAACTTAAAGATAATATAAATACTACCTTTTATAAAATTTATATTTTAAATAAAAAAGAGCTTAAAAGCTTATATAATTATTTAAATAATACATTAATTAAAAGGTATATTTAACCCTCTTTATCGGAAATAGGCTATTTTATTATATTTATATTAAAGAAAAGGGGTGAATTATAGTTAATTATAGACTATTAACAGTTTAATAACGCTACTATTAAAAATAAAACTCTACTACTATTAATTATTAACTTACAGGATAGACTATATAGGAAAAAGTAGTTTATAGCGCTAAACCTTAAAGGCATTTATAACTTTATCTGAATTAAAAAAGGATATAAATGAATAACTGCATTTTAAATTAAATATAGCTTATTTAAATACCTAGTTATACCTATTAGCTTTATTAATACTTTTATAATACTTTAAAAGATAATTAATAATATATTAAAAAAGTACTTTATTGCCTTTTATTTTTAAGCACTATATAGCGCAAAATTAAACTATTTAATATATAATAAAGAATTTCTTACTATTATTCTTATATTTAGAGAATAGTAATATTACTTATTAAAAAGAATATATAAAGTTAAAGTATATATTAACTATAAGAATATTATATATTTTGCGATAGTTTAATAACTTTCTAGAAGGCAGATTTACTATATAAAATACCGTTTAAAATTTAATTATATTTTAATTTACTAGAAGGGATTTAAAAATAAATAAGCAGATACATTTAATAGATAAACTGACTATAATTAAGGAAAGATTAAATATATTAGGCAGATTTTAAAATAAACCTTTAAAGGATATTATTAATAAATAATACTTTAAGCTATATATAAAGTATTTAATAATAATACTATACTTTAATGTATTAAAGAGTATTATATTACTTAAAATAATAATAGATTTTTAAAGCATATAGAGTTTAACGATAAAGGAATTTAATAATAAAATAGAAAGATTTAGATTTTAAATAAACTTTAGAAAAATATAGTTATAAAAGTTTATTAATACCTAGTATATAGATATAAAGGTATTTGCAAGACCTGCAAATAAGTTTAAAGGTATTTTGAGTTTTAAAGACTTAAAAGAATAGTATAAAATATTATTTTTTGCTGTATAACTTATAGAATAGTTAAACCTTTGAAATATAAACTATACAGTAAACTTTAACCGTTGCTAGTATTAAAATAACTATAAAAGTTAATTTTATTAAGCTTTATTATTAAACTACTACTATTTATTAAATTAAAATTAAAGATTAAATATAATAGTATTTTAATAATTATAAACCAATTTATTAAATACTTTTACTTCTTTTTATATAAAAAAGTAATAGATATAGAGATACTAGCTTATATATTTTTATAATTTATTGCTGTTAGCTATATAATTCTAGCCGAGATTATTTTTAATTAAAGATTAACCTTTATATTTAAATTCTAGTAAATATTTATAAATTAGTTAAGTATAAATTATAAGCTTATTAAAATAACAAGGTTATACTGAACCTTATTTATATATACAGCTTCTAGGAAACTGCGTACAACACAGCAATAAAGAAATAACTAAAAGTTTAATTGGGTTAACAATAGATAAACAATTAAATTGTAACTAATTTAATAGCTGAAAAGCTATAGAATATCTAGTGTATATACAGCCAGTATAAAAGTGATTGTATAAACAATAGCTTTATCTTCTATAATAGTCTTCCGACTAAATAATAGGAATGCAGTAGCAGAATTAGGTTTGTGGCCTTATTTCTATTTTCCGCAAAATTCATTTATATAGGAAATCGTCTAAATCGACTCACAGCCATACAAACAGGAAACCATTTTAGTCAGATTTTTCACAATAGCCATTATGCCTATTGTATTAAGTTTAGGGTAGGCGGGGTAGCTGGTCCTAGCTTAATTGTTATCGTTAAAGATAACAGAAATTTCCTGACTTATACTAAAGTTCCTTTAGAGCTCGGTCCTAGCGTCGGGCCTGATTCCGGGTCTGGCCAGAATAGGAAGGTTACCCAAATACACTAAAATCCTTGCTTTTTAGCCCTCCTTTTTAACAAAGCTTTGTACTATATATTATTTATAGATAAATAGCTAGATAAAATGCATTAACTAGATTATTAAAGTTTATTTAAGAAGTTATATTAACTTTAACTAAAACAATTAGGTAAAAAAGCTATTAATTATATAAATATCTTATAATAGCAATATTTTAAAGTTAATTGGACTTAGCCTTATATATATTAACTATAGCTTTATACTAGATATATATAAAGCATTAAAGAAAGGCCTATATATTAATAAAGTATAAATTAAAGTTAAAGGTATAAAGTAATTATATAAAGAAATATAAGTATTGTTATAGTACTAACTATAATGCAATATTAACGCCTTATTATATAAGCTCTGGTTATATAACTAGGCCTTAATATGTTCCTAGCTATAGCTTTCTATAAAGCCTTAAGGCTTCCTTACTCTCTACAGTATAATAATAATATTTACTTTAACCTGCCTTCTTATACTATAATAGTTTATACTATCCTTTAACTCGGCTGCGCTGTTATAAGGCATATACTTAACTAATTATAAACTTCTTTAAATTCCCCATTTATTCCTAAACTTATAATAATGCCTTTATGGCCTACCCTTTACCCTTTTAATCCTATACTTATAGGAAACTAATTATAAATAAGATAAATATAAATGCCCTGAACCTTACCCTGTAACCTAACCTGGCCTAATAGATTATAGTCTTTGCTATAAAGCTAGCGCCTTTCCCTTTTCTCTTTAAAACCCTATAAAAATCTAGTATTAACAGTAACTATATATATTTAATAAACGCAATTGTTAAAGATAACAACTTTTATTACTAGTTTTATATTTTTAATTAAATAATAAATAAAGGCTTAGCTTAATAAAAAAAATAAAAGTAAACCTTTAAATAAGAAATCTTAAAATAGGCAGCCGAAAACTAAAACTTTAAAGTATAAATTAAAGCCTAGGTTAAAGCTTTAAATATAGCTTTACTGCTAAACTTTAAAAATAATAACCTACTTAACTGCCGCTAAACTAAAGACTTTAAGCAATTTAATAGTAAATAAAAAGATATTACTAAACGCTAGTAAAAATATATTAATTAGCGCTTTTAAATTAATATTACTTTTATAGGTAACTAGTTAATTTCTTTAATTAAATTTAAAAAGATCCTATATATTATAGGCCTTTTAAAAAGGGATATATATTAATTAAAATAAAAAGACTTTAATACTATTATTAAGAATTTTAATAACCCTGCTTAATAGTATTAAAAAACTAATATAATACTCTTTATTAATTTTAATAAATAATATAAAATAATTAATATATCCTAAAAAGTATTACAGTCTTTTAATAACCTATATCTATTAAATAAACCTTTTTAAAACTTTATAGTAGAGTTATTTATATTAAGCAGCAACTATAGTAAAACTGTTAAATAAATAGTAAAGGCTTTAAATATAAAGGTCTTTTAAAAATTTACTGACGCTATAAAGACTTAAATAATTAAGCTAATAAATTTAACTTTATTAAATAGTGTTAACTTTATTAAACTATTTATAATAAACTCTAGGAAGCCGCCTACTATAATACCTTCCGTGCCGCCTAAATAGGCCAGTATTAATAAAGCTATTAATAACAGCAATAATATTATTAACGCCAGTAAAACAACTAAATAAATAACTAAGCAAATAACTAAGCTGCTGCTTTAGCGCTAACCAGTAACCTAATACAGCTAGATACTATATATACTATACCACCTCGCCTTTAAGTGTTTTGCAAAAAATATATTACTAAAGGATTATACTTTTACTATAAAAAAGTAAATTATAGCTTTAATAAATACAATAAAAAAAAGCAGGCTAATATATAGTAGAGAAATCTATACTAAATATAAAACTAAAATTACTAAGTCTAGCTATACTAGCTATACCTTAACCTAGCAGCACTTTAAAGCTAACAGTAAAATAGCTTAATAAAGTATAATAACTAAACCTTAATAATATATTAATATTACTTGCAATACCTAGTTAACCTATAAATCTAGGCTTTAAATAATATACTTTCCTTTAATATTAATAAAAATAATAATAATAGCACTGCTTTATTAACTTTTAAGTTACTTAAATTTAGCCAGCTATATTTATTAAGAACCTAAACTTAACTTATAAATTAAAGAAAAGATTAACCTTTACTAAAAGTCGCAAATAGAGGTTAACTGTAAATAATACTATTATCTTAAAATAGATTTACTACTGCCTTTTTAATTAAAAGCCCTTTAAACTTAAATTAATAAATAGTAAATCCCTTTTAATATAAACTATATAATCTTTTATATATAATATTTATATTAATATAAAAGCCTTAATAAATAGCGGCTATATACTTTAAGCTTTTACTAGCTGCGCTTTTATTAAGCAATTTAGTATTATTATTTAATAACTACTATTTACTAAAACCTCTTTTTTATTAATAAAAGTATAGCTAATAGAATTTTAAATTTCTTTATTATATAAACTGTAATTAGCCCTTATAAAAAACTTTACCTCCTTTTTATTATAAATATCTTTAATAATATACTTATTATCTTTAGCCTTTTATAGCTAAGAAAATATAACCTTAATATTAACTAAAAAGAATTAACTATTACTTTTAAATCCTATTACTATTATAACTATTACCTTTTAAAGAATATAGCTAGCTTTATATAAATTTTAATAGTAATTAAAATAAAAAAACAACTTCACTAAAACTAATATAAAGAATATATATTACTAGTAACTAATAGTTAAAAACGCCTTAAATAAAGTAAAGCTTAACTTAACTAAACAAAAAACTAGATTATACTAGCAACTATTAATTAAAAATACCTAAAAAAAGGAAAACTATAACTTAATTAAAAAGGGAGCTTATAAACTATATATCCTATAAGCCCTAATATTAAACTGAGATTACTATATAACCTATAGGTACAGTAAAATTAATAATAAAGAAATATAGGTATAAATAATCCTAAATTAAGTATATATAAAGCCGCTGCCTGCCTTTATAATTTACAGTTAATAATAAAAAGGAAAACCTTTATTAAAGCTATTATTATTACCTTTTAATATATTATTTCCGCAAAATTAAATTAAACTTAAAAATTAAAAGTATATTTAAATATAATAAATATATAAATAATAGCAGCTATAAACTTTATTACCTTTTATTATTAATTATATATCCGCGCAATAAAAATAACTTAAAAAGAGGTTAATTAAGCTATTAAAACTAAAGAACTAGCGCCTATTAGCTTACTAAAGCTTTTAAATAAGTTTTTTTAATAAATAGTTATAAAATAAAGAGACTATATTAAAATAAAAATAATATTATTAAAAAAGAATATAACTTAATTAATAAATACTATTTTTTAATATAATATAAAAAGACTACAGCTATTAATATAAAGAAATTTATAGTAGGAAAACCTAAATTTAATAAATTAAATATTTTAAAAAAACTGCTATCCTAGCTATATAACCTATATAATACCTTCCTATTAAAGACAGTAAATAAGCTTCCCTTATAACAGGCCTAAAACTATAAAATTAAAATATTACTAGGAAAAGACCTTTTATATTAAAAGAATAAGTTATTTTTATTTAATAAACTGCAGGTAATAAAAAAATAGTTATATAATAATTTAATAAAAGGATTTATCTGCAAATTACAAATATAATACACTACTCCCCTCTTTTTAACTGCAAAACTAAAAGGCAGTATTTATATTTATTAAAACTATTAAAAGTTAAATAATATTACTATTAAAAATTAATACCTATTACTATTAATCTAAGAAACCTTTAACGCCTTAAACTATATAAAGTTATATATAAAACTTAATATTATCCCTGCATTTAATAACTTTTATATTACTAAAAAGATATATATAAAAAAATAGCGTTTATTATAAGGTTTAGCCTCTTTAAAATATTAGTTATACCTTTTAGCCTTTGCAACGCGCCTACTATATTCTAATACTATATTAACTATACTCTTTATAACCTCTTTAACTATACCTATATAATATACCTTAATAATATCTTTATATACTCTTTAAGCTAAAAGGAATACTGAAAATATATCTATAAAGTAATAGCCTGCCTTTAAAACACTAGCCTTTAAATTAATATTATTAAATATACATTTAAAACAATAAAAATAAAATACTTTAACTTAATTATTACCTTAAAGGGATTAAAGATAAATCTTAAAAAGGTTAAAGCTATATTAAACTAGCAATTACCTATAAAAGTAAAAGACTTATAAAAGTTCTTTAACTTTATAAACTTTTATTGCTATTTTATTTAAAAATACTTTAAAATAGCTGCATTATTAAATAAACTTTTAAAGAACAACTAATTATATATTTAAAAAGAAAAATAAGAAAAAGCGTTTAATTTAATTGAATACACTTTTAAATTAGCCTTAATCCTAGCCTTTTTTAACTATAATAAATAAATAGTCTTTAAGATAAATGCCTTTAATTAAGTATTAGGCAGTATTTTATTGCAGTATAATAAAAAAGGCATTTTACGCCCTATTATATTCTTTTCTGTAAAGTATAACACTTAAAAATATTATTATAAAATTTATAATAAAAAACTCCTAGCTATTATTAAAGTAATAAAGGAATAGTACTTATAATTATAAAGCTTATAAGAATTTAATATTATTATAGACTATAAAAACTTTAAATACTTTACCTTAACTAAAGCTTTAAATTAGCGATAAATCTAATAGTTTAAATTCCTTTTTGACTTTAATTTATATATTATCTATTCACTTAACTTTAAAGCTATAAAGCGTAACGCTTTAAGTAGAAAAGCAGAAAATAAGCCTGCGAAATTAGATCCTTTTAATAATTAAATTAAAAATAGGTAATATACTATCCTCCCACAAAGTTCTTTTAGCCTTAAATCTTAGGCAATATTTTAAGAAGAAATCTTATTAAATATAGAAATATCTATAAAGGCTGCCCCTATAGCTATAATAATACCTGCAGAAAATAGACTAATCGATAACCTAATCGCAGCAGTATATAAATAAAATACTATAATGAAAGAAATAGTAACTGCGCTTTAAAACCTTAATATTTACTAATAGCTAAAGCAGCTTTACAGGGAACTCTAAATCGCAATAAACGATTACTAAATAATAAACAGCAGAATCTATTACTAAAAGCAGCTCTTTATTCCCCTTAATAATAAGGTTTATATATAAATCCTATTCAGAAACTACTTTAGCGGCCTAGCTAGATACTTAAATAGGTTTAAAACTTTGAAATTTATTAGCCGAATATACTAATAGCTATAAATCTTAAAAGATATTAAAGCATTTATATAAGCCTATAAACTATATATTAAAATAAAGGCCTTATAATCCTTACTATAAGGTTTCTTTTAACTATTACTAGTCCTATTTTATATATAGTTAAATATCTTTATCGACTATAATATACTGTTACTTAAATCCTACTACTATAATATTACCTATAAGTATTTACTAGTAATAATTTACTGCTTTATTAAAATATATTATTTTATACCTATTACTTTACTATTAGTAAAAGAGCTGGCTAATATATTTATTAATAGGATTTACTGCCTTTACAATATATTTAATAATATTATATTAAACTGCAGTATATAATTTATATTAAGGTTCTAGGAATAACCTTTAAAGCGATTAAGGGTTATATGAAAATAATTATTAGCTTTCTACTTTAAAACCAATAGCTAAACTAAATCAATTAATATAAATATAAAATAATACCTGCACGCTTTTATTAACCTTTACTAGGATAACTAGGTTTATTAACTCCTATTAGCTGAATTTACTGTAAATAATATAGTATCTAAAACTACTGGTATATCGCTATTTTTTATTAACTATAGTTTTAACCTTTGCTTAAAGATAAAGCCTTTATAGCCCTGCCCGCTAAACCTTTCTGCAGTAAAGAAAAGAAAGTTTTTCTGCGCTAATACTATTACTGATTGTATTAAAATAACAAGGTTATACTGAACCTTATTTATATATAGCTTCTAGGAAGCTATATATAATGCAGTAATAAGGAAATAACTAAAAGTTTAATTAGGCTAATAATAGATAAATAATTAAATTATAAATAATCTAATAGCTAATAGCTATAGAATATCTACTGTATATACAGCTAGTGTAGAAGTAATTATATAAATAATAGCTTTATCTTTTATAATAGTCCTCTAACTAAATAATAGGAATACAGCAGTAAAATTAGGTTTATAGCTTTATTTCTATTTTCTGCAAAATTCATTTATATAGGAAATCATCTAAATCGACTTACGGCTATATAAACAGGAAACCATTTTAGTCAGATTTTTTATAATAGCTATTATACCTATTATATTAAGTTTAGGGTAGGCGGGGTAGCTGGTCTTAGCTTAATTGTTATTGTTAAAGATAATAGAAATTTCCTGACTTACACTAAAGTTCCTTTAAAACTCAGTCCTAGCGTTAAGCCTAATTCTAAGTCTAGCCAGAATAGGAAGGTTACCTACATACATTAAAATCCTTACTTTTTAGCCCTCTTTTTTAATACTCCCTTTAAAATAGATACTATCTTATATAACTTTAAAGTAAATATAGGATCTAGATATAGGAAAGTAACTAGAATATAAAAATAAAACGGATTATTAATATAGTTAAAAATAATAAAGATAGTTAATAGCTATAAAAAGGGTAAAAACTTTAAGTATATACTTTAGGTAAAGTTTTAAAATTAAGGAGATTTATAAAATTCCTTAATTTTGGACTTAAAAGAGGCTTAGTAAGCCTGTCAGTAACCATTTTACTGGTTTCTAGATAGCTGACTATAATAACGCTATTTTTGACCTATTCCCTAATATAATTAAACTATAACAGAGTATATTTTATTTAATTATAAAGGGTAGGGTTATTTAAGGTAAAGATAGTACCTTTATTATCGTTAAGTAAAGAGATTAGCTGTTTAATTGGTTGATCTACCTCTTTATATAGGCTAATAAGCTATTAAACCTCTTTAATAGCTTCTATAAAAGCTATAAACTCTGCTTTTAGTATAAAAAGACGAATAATTAAGCCCCTTTTTGATTTCCAGCAAATTAGCCTATTAATAACTATAATAATATAGCTATAAATCGATTTACTTAATTTTTTATCTTTAGTAAAATCACTATTGTAATAGCTAATAGGTATAGGATTAGATTTTCTAGTATATTGAATAGCTAGATCCTAGGTATTAGTTAAATACTGTAATAGGTTGCAGGCTGCGTTTAAGTGCTTTTTATAAGGGCCTTGAAATTGTTTAGCTAGCTATTAGACTAGAAAGCTAGTATCTACTCGAGTATAAGTTGTTAAGTAGATAATACTATTAATAATAGCTTAAAAAAGCTTAATATTAGCTTTATCCAGTTTAGTTATAGTTTTATTAGCTAAAATAAAGGGCTGTAAAGGTAATTGGATAGGCTTAGAGTTTTAAAGGTTAAAAAACTCTTTAGCTTTAATAATATACTATTTCTAAGAAAGTTAAAAAAGGCCTTTTTTTTATCTTTAACTATCTAAACCTTTAAAAAGAAAAAGGTAAAGCCTTTATCTTTTATAGTATAGACTTTATTAAAAGTTAGCTTTAACTGGGCTATAGCTTCTTTATTTAGTCTAATAAAAAGACAGTTATCTATATAAATAATAATAAAAATACTATTATTTAGATTATAGAGAATAGCAGAGTTAGAAATTAAAGGATTATATTTTAGTTTATTTCTTAAGGCTTATAAAGCCTGTTACTATTCTCTAAGAGACTGTTTTAGGCTATATAGAGCTTTCTATAATTAAATAACTTAATTTATATTTGGGCTATAACCTAGCTTTCTAAGAATAGACTTAATCTTAAAGGAAGCTTAATTAGTATAGTCTTTAAATCCTTTAAAGAAGTTTAAAAAAATCGTTTCCTTAAATATCCTGTTAAAGAATATACTAATAAAGTCGATTTATTTAATTTCCTAGTTATAGATAATAGCTAAGGCTAATAAAAGCCGCTAAGTAAAAGGAATAACTATTAAAGTAAATATTTAATTAAAATTTATTCCTTTTAGTTATTAGAAACCCCTAATAACTAGTTTAGCTTTAAATTTTACTATTTTATTATTTTAGTCTTTTTTAGTCTTTAAAACTAATCGACTAGTAATAGGATTCCTGCCTTTAAGAATACTATTACATTTAATAAAGGTAAAAGTATATTATTTAATTAGTTAGTTAAATTCGCTATAAATCGCTTTTAGCCACTTAGTCTTATTAAGACTATAAAGTATTTACTTAAGCGTTTATAGGTCTTATACTGCAGTAGCTAGAAAGGCTAGCTTTTTAACGCTATTATAAAGAAAATAAAATATATATATATTTATAAGATCTTCTATAACTGCAGAGTTTTATATAACTAGTATAGAAATAAAGGGAATAGTAGTGGGTACTCCTTTTAAAATAGAGTTAGGGAGTAAAGGATTAATATCCTGAAAGCTTAAAATTATGTAATATATAGAATATAGCTCTATTTCTCCCTTAATTGTTTATTATCTTAACTTATAGTAAGCTCTAGGATTTAAAGCTTAGGAATTTTATCTTTATATAGCTTTATAGTTAATAATTTAAAGACTATATATCTAGTTAAAATATAGATAAAGTAGGTATTACTGTTTAAGACTGCTAGTAGTCTCTTAGTTTTAGTTTTAAGGGCTAATTTATAGCTTTTACCTTTCTATTTTTATAGAATAAATACTTTACAATAAAAGCCAATAATCCTATATCTTCACAGATTAGGTTTATAATCTTTATTAAAGTCTAGGTCTATATAATTCTTAATAAAAGGTAAAGTCCCTATTAGTAACAGCTATATAGTTAACTAATTTAAGAACTGCAGTAATAATAAAATTCCAGAAATATAGCAGCAGGTTAGCTGCTATAGTCGTAGCCTATAGCTTATTTAATAAAACTTTAATAAAGCATTGTATTAAACTATTCTGTTTATAAATATAAAGGCTGCTATAGGAATATATAATTTTTAAAGAAAAGAACTAGCTTTAAAGTTCCTAATTAATTGCCTTTCTGCTATTGTAATGAAATTCTTTAAGATACCGGTTATACTGCGTTTTCAGGCTATTTATAAAGCCTTATATAATAGCTAAAAGGGTAAGTCTACTATAATCTTTTAAAAGGAATAGCCACCTATATTTTGATTTTTTATTGATAATTAAAAGATTAATAAAGGCCTTATTATAAGGCACTGGCTTTATAGAGAAAGTATTAGCTTTTAGACAATCTAGAGAGGCTAGTGGATCGGGAATTAGCTTTAAATTAAGCCTCCTAATAGCTTTTCCTTTATTATATACTAGGCAATGGAATTTAGTCTCTTTAATAGAATTAAAGTTAGTAATTCTAGTAGTTATTTTAGCAGTCTTCTTTAATAGACTTAAACTAATATAACTTAGTCTTTTATGCTATAAGAGGGCTAGCTTTAGTAGCTTTTAGCTAGGACTAGTAATAGTCTCTCCCTCTAGTTTAATTAACTTAATAACCTCTAGATCTTTAATAATAGAGGATTCCCTAGGCATATAGGGCCTTTCCTTTATAAAGGTATCCTCTATAGGCTTATTCCCCTCTATTTCTTTAGGCAATAGGGGTATACAGGGCCCTTTATCCTCTATTTGGCCTAGGGTTTTAAGGAGTGTTAGGTTAGGTAGGCTAAGGACCTACCACTTATTAGCGCTTATCAGCGCTAGGGAGCTCTTATCTGTTTACATAGCAGATACCAGCTGACATACATATCGCGTAAGCGATATATCAGACTGTATAGGCGCTTACAACGCATACATTCTACGTTTTCCTTTATATTAGCTATATATATATATAGCGAGGCCATTATGGTATATTTATTACTAGAATCAAGCTTTATTCCTATTTCTCTCTATACTCTATATAGCTGTGCTGCGCTCTGCGACAAGGAGTTTAAAGAAATCCTTTCCTTTAAGATTATTCTTTTTAATAAGCCTAGGACTAGATCTAGTTGGTTGTTTTTTTAAAGCTATTGCTTCCAGAATAGCGATATATTCCTAAGCCTTTTTCTTGCTAATTGCAGGAATTTAAACCTATATAAAGCTATAAGCTCTATAGCTATTTATATAGCTATATAGTATAGTATATCCTTTAATTATAAGAAAAAAACTATATTTTAAGGGATTTAATAGCCCTATTAACTATATAGTTTTTATAAAAAAAATATTATACTATATTTATCCTTTAACTTAATAATACCTTAAACTACTTATAAGGTTTATATTTAACTATAGGCAATAAAGGGTATTTAGCAGTATTATCTCTTTATACTAATTATCTTTATTAAAGATATTAAAAGTAGCTATACTTATTCCTTTAAATATAATAGGACCCCCTTTAATATAAATAACACTGAGTTCCTTATTATTAGGTTTATAGTCTATAAACCATTTTCTAGAATTAACTATATAAACTATAGATCCAGTATTATATAATAGATTATCTTAAATAATAAGTCCAAAAGAGTTAAGGGATATTAAAGACTTTCTTCCTTTTTTAGTATTTAAGGCTTATTAAAAATTTCGATTATTATTTAAGCTAATAATAGATTCAGTAAAGGAATCTTTTAATAGCTCTATTAAGCTATACCCTCTAATAGTTAAATTATATATACTAGTAAAAGCATAATCCTCTTTAGCTTATTTCTAATTATTATTTTAATTCTTTTAATTTCCTTTCCTTTTATAGGAGTTAAAAGCTGGCTTTCAACCTTTAGATCTAAGAGGTACCAATTAATCTTTAAGGGGTTTAGAAGGCCCTAAGGCCTTATTAACCTTATATACAGTAAAAGATAGATTCCTAGTCTCTTCTAGTATATCTGCTATAAGAAACTGAATATTAAAACCTTTAATTGGTTGCCTGATAACTCTATTAGATGTAATAGTTCCTTTGATTCTCTTAGCCTATTAAAGATAAGTCTTTTCTAGGGAATTTAAATATTAATTTACTTAATCTAGCATATTAATATTAACCTTTAAAATAGCTAACTTAGCTAATAAACTATTAAAAGTAGTGTTAAATTTAATTAAAGATCCTTTATAATTACAGTAATGTAAGAAGTGAAATTCCCTAAAAAGGGAATCTCTTTAAAGTGTATTAGAGTAACTATATAGTCTCTATAATACTAAAAATGCTTCTTTTAGGCTTTAAATCCAAATAATAAATATAATAGGAATAACTGTTAAGTTATCTTTAATTAGTATAAATAATAAAGCCTGTTTTAAGTTAAATAAAAAATCAGTAACTATAGGATTTTCTATAAAGGTATAGTAATCTATAGCCATTAATATAATATTTAAAGACTATTTCCACTAATTAAAGTTATTAGGACTTACTAGCTTATAGCTTTCTGGAAAGTTATAAACCTTTTTTAATACCTTTTTAATAAAACTATTATTTAAAGTTAAAATAGTGGTTTAAGGTTAAGGAATTAATAAAAATAAAACTTAAATAGGTATAGGAATAAAGGTAGGAGTTTATATTAGCACTAAAATAGGGGCTATGAAATTTACTTTTATTAGACTTATAGTCTATTAAGGTTAAAGACTTAAAATAGTAGCAGCTAAGCTAGCTAAAGTATTAAATAACTGAGTTATAGTATTATTCTAACCCTTTAACTATACCTTTACTGTCTCAGTAAAAGCCCTCTATACCTAAAGCTTTTTGTTTATATTCTGCACTTAAGTCAATAAATCCCTTTACTGTTAAAGAGAGCTATTATCTTTAATTAAGGAAATAGGACTACTAAAAGCCTTAATAGGTTAACTTATACTGCTAATATCAGACCTATATCCTATATAAATAAGGAATATACTATATAGTATATAAAGGTAGTAATATAAGTAATATTACTATAACTGCAATAGTATTTGCAGTAAAAGCCTAAAAATAGCTTTAGGTAGTCAAAATCCTAAAAGTGCTAATGTAAGCACTAGGATAAGCACTATAAAAAAATAAAAAAAACCTGCTATAAGTGCTATAGTAGCGTTAAAGGAAGTGCTGTAACCACTAAAAGAATCCACTAATAAAGACCTAAGGAAAACTTTCCCAGGCTTATAACCTATTAAAATAATAAAGTTATACTGAACCTTATTTATATATAGCTTCTATAAAGCTGCATATAACGCAGTAATAAGGAAACGACTGAGAGTCTAATTGGGCTTATAATAAATAAACAATTAAATTATAAATAATCTAATAGCTAGAAGCTATAGAATATCTAGTGTATATGCGGCCAGTATAGAAGTGATTGTATAAACAATAGCTTTATCTTCTATAATAGTCCTCTGACTAAATAATAGGAATATAGCAGCAGAATTAGGTTTATAGCCTTATTCCTATTTTCCGCAAAATTCATTTATATAGGAAATCGTCCAAATCGACTTACAGCTATATAAATAGGAAACCATTTTAGTCAGATTTTTCATAATAGCCATTATACCTATTATATTGAGTCTAGGGTAGGCAGGGTAGCTGGTCCTAGCTTAATTATTATTGTTAAAGATAACAGAAATTTCTTAACTTACACCGAAGTTCCTCTAAAACTCGGTCCTAGCGTTGGGCCTCATTCCAGGTCTAACCAGAATAGGAAGGTTACCCGAATACACTAAAATCCTTACTTTTTAGCCCTCCTTTTTAATATAAATATTAAATATTTAATATTATTATAGCGGAAATAATATTGAATGTTTATATTTTAAAGTATAAATATACTATTTAAATATATTATAGTATTATTATATTTATAATTTATAAATATATTATAATTAAATTTCTAAATATATTTATAATAAAAGGTTAAAAGGCTTAGCTTTTTTTATCTCTTTTTTTAAAATAACTTTTTTATATTTTAAAAATAACTAATAAATAAAACTATTTCCTTTTTAATATTAAAAATATCTTTATAATATATTTTAATTTAATTTTATAGTTTTACTTTAAGCTTTATATAAAAGCTAAAAGGATATTTATATTTTAATTTATATAAAGATTACTTTTTAATTAAATTTAAATAAGTATAAAACTTTATTAACGTCTAGCCTTTATATCAATAAAGATATTTAAATTATATAATAAATAAAAGCTTTTAATTTTTAAAGTCTCTAAATATTATTTTACTTTATTTTATATAATTTAATTAATTATCTTTAATTTCCTTTTATTAAATAAATAAATATTTATTAAATTATTGCTATTATTTAAACTTATATTTAAAATCTATATTATTAAAGGCAAGTAAAATATACTTTAAATCCTTTAAAAACTTCTTTAGCGCTTTATTAAAGGCTTATTTTAAGTCGCTAAAGTATTTATTTTAAATATAAAGGTTGCCTTTAAAGTAAAGCTAAATAATATTTTTAATATAGATTTTTCTTTAACTATTATTTAATAATACATTTAAGCTTTAGCAGCGTTTTAATTATAATTTATAGGTTAAAGATATATAACTTAACTAGCGCTTTATTATAACCCGACTATGTCGAAGACCAGGTTATAGGGATACAGGAAAATATCGGTTATACCAACTAATTATCAGGAAGTAATTACCGCGCTAAAGGTAATTACTTAAACGCTTACTACACTGAAGGGTATAATTATTTACTTAATTACTATATTATTGCAATAATTATAATAGCGCTTACTAAAACACTTATAAGTATATAAAGATTTCCTTTATATATATATAACTAGCTTGTTATATATTTAACATAGTTACATAAATAGTTGTTAATATAATTATTTACTTCAACTACTAGTTTTATAAAATAGTAACTATATTCCCCTATTTGATATTTATCCTTAACCTCTCTATTAATATAAACCCTGCAAACCTTAATTTAACTATTAAAAATTAACCTGGATTATTATATATTAATAACTTTTATTTAAAAGGCCATTAAAAATTTTAAGTAATACTGTAAATATATCCGCTATAGTATCCTTTTTAAATACTTTACCCTTTATTCTGCCTCCTGGCTTAATATAGGATAATAATAGAGATAATAATATAAATAAAAGTAAAGATAAAGATAAAGTTAATAAAATAAAATAACTATATATTTATATAAAGGAAGCCTTTTAATATATGAAAGTTAACTATATAAAATAAAAGGAATACTATTAATACCTAATTATTAAAAACACTAAATTTAATTAAATAATTTACTAATAATAAGCGACTATTATAAACTTATAAAATTAAATATTGCCTGCACCTACTTTAAACCTTATATTAAACTATAAAAGAAACTAACCTTTAAAAAACTTAAAAGAATGGCTTAAAATATAGCCCTTTAAACCCTTTAATAAAAGTATTATAGTATTTGAATTATTTTTTACTTAACTATACAGCTATTTTACCTACTTTTTAACTAGCTTTAATATAAAGACTAGTAAAATCCTTTTAGCTGCTAGATCACTTAAAAGAAAGGCCTTAAAGTAATTTAAACCTATTTAAAGGGATTTCTTTAATAGTAAAAGCGAAACTAAGAAATAAAGATAGCTTATATTTACTAGCTATAATTAATTTGAAGAAAAACTAAAAATATCTTTAATAATATTAATAAAATATATACTATAAAGAATAAATTTATAAATTTAATTTAAGAAAATACTCTAGGTATACTATATAGTTTAGAAACTATACTTTTAAAGTTAAATAAAGAAACTCTACTTTAATTAAATGTTTTTATAGTAAATTTAAATTAAAAGTTGAAAAGGAAGTTTATAAATTCTTTTATAATAAAGGTATTATTAAATTTATTAAAAGATATATAAATATAGATAATTTATTTTATAAACTTTACTTAAATATAAAAAAAGGATAATAATAGTTTAAATGAATTTATAAATATTAAAGATATATAAATTAAAGTAAAAAGTAATGAAAATATATTACTAGCTTTAATAATAAAAGATTTAGTTAAATAAATTTAAATACTATTTAAAAGGGAAAAGTAAAGGTTATTTATAATAACTATAATAAACTAAACCATATTTTAAAGGATTATAAAGCTTTATAAAAGCTAAAAACTAATAAACTTTTAAAACTGAGATTAAAACTTAAACGAAAAGTTAATATAGTTTTAAAAGCTATTAATTATATATTATTTAACTATACTATATACTATAATAATAGCTGCTTTATTTATAAATCTAGTAAAGATAAAAGCAGATAATACTTAAAATAATTTAAAAAGATATTTATAATAAATTAAAAAAGATACTAGTTAAAACCTAAATCTTTAACTTTTAAAGATATTTTTAAAAAAAATAAAGTAAATAAATATTTACTATACTTCAATAGTTTAATAGAATAAAACTTAAACTTTAGCTATATAAAGTTAAATAAAGAAAATAGTATTTTAAATAAATAAATAATTACTGTAATTAACTATTAATATTTTAATTAAATTACTGTAAATAATAAAAGATATATTAATAGCAGTAACTTTAATAATAAAAATAAAAATAACCCTTTATAATATAGACTATTACTATATAATACTATACTTTTAAAATTAGAAAATATATTACTTATAAACAGTAACTTTAAAAGTAAATTAAATAAATATTACTTGAATTTAATTAAAAGAATTACTATAGGTATATAATAAAATAAAATAAACTTATACCTATATAGACAGCTTTATATATAAAACAGAGCTAATAATAAAATAGCTATTAAAGCTATCCTAGTTACTTTAACTATATATAAAAAGACTATACTATAAATAACCTTATTTATAAAAAGTATTATACTATATCCTAGGTTATTTATATTATATATAAATATATAATATACTTTTAAAAGAAAGTAAAGTATAATATATTTTTAATTAAAATCCTGTTTTACTTTATAAAATAGGTATAGGATTATAATGCCTTTAGAAAATAGATTATAACTATATAGTATTAAAACTTTAAAATTATTATTATTAAACTAAATACTAAAACCTTAAAAGAATATTATTAGCTATAAAGACTTAAGGGATATAAGTTTAAGGGATATTATATTTACTGCTAAGAGAAATTAATAAAATAGCATTTCCGTTATAATAAAAGGTTTAAATATAATTAATAATATTATTTAAAGTATAATAGCTTAAAATAGATTATATATAAGTAAAATAAATTATAGAATTAATGTTTATAATAAGCTAATAATACCTTATATATATTATTAAACTATATATACTACTAGAAAAATAAACATATTATTTAATTAAAGCAAAAACTTTAAAAATAATAAATATAAAACTATATAAAGTATAAATCTGCTTTAAAGAATAGAGAGATTAATTAAATTATAAAGAAACTGCATTAAAACTAGTTTAACTTTATTATTTATAAAGGAATCGGCTATAATAAAAGAAGGTGGCATTTACGTTAAGGAACCCTGATTAATTGTAAAATTTACGTAAAAAAAGGAAATGAAAAAATAATTAATATTACTTATAAAAAGGCTTTAAAGTAATAATTAATAAATTATATCTTTTAAAATATTAAATAATAAAAGTAATAATAATAATTCACTATATTTTAAATTAAAGATAATAATTAAGGGATATTAGCTATATATATTAATAGACAGTAGAGTAATAAGTAATTTTATTGCACTTATTACTATATATTGCCTATAATTACTTTAAGAAGAGAAAGCTAAACTGTATTAACTTTATTAGGTAAAAGGAAGAGCCTTGATATATACTAATAAATAGGTTAAGTAAAAGATTAATTTAGAATTTTAAATTACTAAATATAAAAGAGTAGTTTTTTATAATATAGTAAATATTAATAAATATAATATTATTTTTAGTTATCTTTAATTAAAATGTAATAACTTTAATATTAACTAAAAAAAATAATTAATTTTCTTAATGCAATAATAAAGCTGCTTTAATAATTAAAACTATTAAAAAGGCTTTAACTATAAGGTAGAAATCCTATATAAAACCTTTAAATATATTAAAGAAAAAACTAAAAAGGTTACTTTTAATTTAATTATAGAAATAATTTATCTAAGAATAAAACTTGAAAAAAGTAAAGGGAAAAATAAATAAATTTAAAACATAATTACTTTTTTATAGAAGGTATTTAATAATATTAATAAAATACTTGAAAAAGAAACCTTAACATAGCAGCGTTATTAAAATAGCTATAGAATATCTTTAAAAAATATTAAAAATATAATAAACTATTTAAAGAAATACTTAATATTAAGCGATTAAAATATAGTTAATAAAACTATATAATTAAGTTTAAAGATAATATAAATACTACCTTGTATAAAATATATAATTTAAATAAAATAAAGCTTAAAAGCTTATATAACTATTTCAATAATATATTAGCTAAAAGGTATATTTAACCCTCTTTATTAAAAGTAAGCTATTTTATTATATTTATATTAAAGAAAAAAGGTAAATTATAGTTAATTATAGATTATTAATAGTTTAATAAAGCTACTATTAAAGATAAAACCCTATTACTGTTAATTATAAAATTGCAGGATAAACTATATAAGAAAAAGTAGTTTATAGCGCTAGACTTTAAAGGCATTTATAATATTATTTAAATTAAAGAGGGATATAAATAAATAACCGCTTTTTAAATTAAATATAGTTTATTTAAATACTTAATTATACCTTTTAGCTTTATTAATGCCCCTATAGTATTTAAAAAGATAATTAATAATATAATAAAAGAATATTTTAATATCTTTATAGTTATTTACTTAAGTAATATCTTAATCTTTTTAAATACCGTTAAAGAATATAAAGTATATATTTATAAAGTATTATAAATACTATAAAATTTTAAACTATTTATAAAATTAAAGAAATATAAATTTTATATATAAAAAGTTACTTTTTTAAAGTATATTATTACTTTTAAAGACATTTATATAAATCTATCAAAAGTATAAACAGTAAAAGATTAGCTTAAACCTATAATAATTAAAAAAGTCTAAAGGTTTTTAAGACTTACTAATTATTATAAATAATTTATTAAAGACTATAAAAGTAATATATAAACTATTTATAAATTTATTAAAAAAGATTAAAAGTTTTTATAAGTATTAAATATATAAAATACATTTAATAAATTTAAATAGCTTATTTTAAAAAAAACTATATTTATTATATTTAATTTATTTAAGGAAAAGAAATTAAAATAAATACTTTTCATTTTACTATAAAAGCTTAATTTAATTAAAAGGATAAAAATAATAAACTATACCCTATTACTTTTTACTTTAAAGCATTATATAGCATAAAATTAAACTATTTAATATATAATAAAGAATTGCTTACTATTATTTTTACATTTAAAGAATAGTAATATTACCTATTAAAAAGGATATATAAAGTTAAAGTATATGTTAACCATAAGAATATTATATACTTTATAATAGTTGAATAACTCTTTAAATGGCAGATTTGCTATATAAAATACCTTTTAAAATTTAATTATATTTTAATTTATTAAAAAAGACTTAAAAATAAATAAATAGATATATTTCATAAATAAGCTTAATATAATTAAGGAAAAATTAAATATATTAGGCAAATCTTAATATTAACCTTTAAAAGGTATTATTAATAAATAGTCTTTTAAACTATATATAAAATATTTAACAATAATACTATACTTTAATATATTAAAAAGTATTATATTACTTAAAATAATAATAAATTCTTAAAAAATATAAAGTTTAATAATAAAAGAATTTAATAACAAAATAAAAAAATCTAGATTTTAGATAAACTTTAAAAAGATATAGTTATAAAAGTCTATTAATACCTAGTATATAAATATAAAAGTATTTATAAAACTTATAAATAAATATAAAAGTATTTGAAGTTTTAAAGGATTAATAAAGTAATATAAAATATTATTTCTCGCTATATAATATATAAAATAGTTAAACCTTTAAAAGTTAAACTATACAGTAAACTTTAACCTTTATTAATATTAAAGTAACTATAAAGTTAACTTTATTAAACTTTATTATTAAACTACTATTATTTATTAAATTAAAATTAAAGATAAAATATAATAATATTTTAATAATTATAAACTAATTTCTTAAATACTTTTACTTTTTTATATATAAAAAAGTAATAAATATAGAAATATTTATTTATATATTTTTATAATTTATTGCAGCTAATTATATAATTTTAACTAAAACTATTTTTAATTAAAAATTAACTTTTACATATAAATTCTAGTAAATATTTATAAATTAACTAAATATAAATTATAAGTTTAATACTGCCTATTACCTATACATAAATATATAGATAAAATATATTAATTAAATTATTAAACTTTATTTAAAACATCATATTAACTTTAAATAAAATAATTAAATAAAAAAACCATTAAATATATATATATTATATAATAATCATGTTTTAAAGTTAACTAAACTTAGCTTTATATATATTAATTACAGCTTTATATTAAATATATATAAAGCGCTAAAAAGACTTATATATTAATAAAATATAAATTAAAGCTAAAGATATAAAGCAGTTATATAAAAACAATATAAGTATACCTTTACTTTATATAAAAGAAAATAAAAGAGTATACTAATAAATATAAATTAAAGGGATTAATCTTTAAAAAGGGCGATATAATTTACCTATAGTATTATTTACTAAAAGAAAAGACTATAAATATTAAAATAATACAATTAAGCAATAAATTAAAATTTAAAAAACTTACACTTTATTTAATTAAAAAGGTAATTTTAAAAGTTATTTATAAATTTATACTATTAAATAATATTTAAATCTACCTAATATTTTATATTTTACTATTTACAAAAGTATTATAAAATAAATTAAAAAATAAACTAAGTATAGATTTAATTACACTCTTATTAGTTAAAGAAAAATATAAAGTTAAAGAAATTAAAGCTATAAAAATAAAGAAATAATATATACTAGTATTTAATAAAGTAGAAAAACTATAAAGAAGAATATTACTTTTAAAAACTTAAAAAATACTTTAAGTACTCTTAAATAACTTTATAGTAATTCTATTAAAATCTAAGCTTTTGAATAAAAGGTTTAATAAAGCATTAAAAGTAAAAAGATTAAGACCTTAAAAGTCCTAAACCTTTAAAAGAACGTTTAATTCCTACTACTTTAGATTTTCCAGTTTATTTAAAGATTTTAACCTATACTAAACTATCTCTTTACCTTTAATCTATAGCTATCGTTTTTAATAATAAAAACACTTTAAATAATTTAAGGCCTTATCTATCTCCGCCTAGGCCTTATAAAAAGTTTTATAATAAAGCAATAAAAGCTTTTCCGCTAACTCCTTAACAGAATTAAAATATTATAATTTAAAAATAATACTTAATATTAAAAAATAGTCTTAGCTATAATATTAAAAGAAAGAGTTTAAAAGAATATATAAAAATTTAATATAACCCCTATACTATTATATAGACAGCTAATATAAATATATTTATTGCATTTTAAAAAATAATCGCTTATATAATACTTTAAGCTGTAAAAAAGGTAATAAAAATAAAGTATAATATTAAAACTGTTAATATTAATTAAATCTAGAAATTTGCAATAATAAAAAGTGAATTTAATATAAATAGGCTATAAATTATTAAATATAATAAATAGTTAAGAAAAAGGATATTATATAAAAAAAAAGATTAAAAATAGGTTTTAAAGATAGGATTAATAGGAAAAGGATATTATATTATAACCTAACTATGTTAAAGACTAGGTTATAGGGATATAGGAAAATATTAATTATACTAAGTAATTATTAAAAAGTAATTACTGCGCTAAACGTAATTACTTAAACGCTTACTATATTAAAAGGTATAATTATTTACTTAATTACTGCACTATTACAGTAATTACAGCAGCGCTTACTAGGATACCTGTAAATGCATAAAGAGTTCCTTTATATATATATAACTAGCTTATTACTTATTTAATATAATTACTTAGATAATAGTTAATATAATTACCTAAATAATAGTTAATATAATTATTTACCTAAACTACTAGTTTTATAGAATAGTAACTATATTACCCTGCTTAATATTTATCCCTGACCTCTCTGTTAATATAAACCCTGCAAACCTTGGTTTGACTGTTAAGAATCAACCGGATCGTTATACGCTTAAAGGCCTACTTTTTTTCTTTAAAGTTAAAGAGTAGCTTTAATTAATAGATCCATTTATTAATATAAGTATATTCCTTTTATATATTGTTTTATATAAGGTTATTTTATATTTTATTTTATATAGGGTTATCCTATATTTTATTTTATATAAAGTTATCTGCAGTATTATTAAGGCCTGCAGTTAAATTAGTAGGTAAATATATATTAATTATAAAGTCGCTAATATTTTTCTTTATATTTACTAACATATTGGCTATAGCAGACTGCTTTATTATTACTATATCAGCCTAAATAACCTATAAAAAAGTTTAAGAATTATCATAAAGGGTTAAGTTAAATAGGCATAATATAGGTAATAAGGTATTATAAAACTTAAACTTGCCGCTTTATAAATTTATATATAGCTAGGTTAATATAGTTAAGTAAAGGGCTAGCGTTATATAAGGGACCCTATACTGCCTATCCTTTATAACAGTATATACTCCTTTAAATATAGTATATACCAGGGTATATACTCTTTAATGTTATATAACCAACCTTTATTTATTTATATATATAACATTTAAATTTATTTTATTTCTTTTTATATTTAAATAAAGCCTTTTAAATAAACTATTATTATTTATATATTGTTTAATAACTTTCAAAATACCTTTATTTTAAAGGAACTTATAGGCTTTTTTTTAAATATTTAATTTAAATTTATTTTAAAACCATTTTATAAACAAAAACTTTCTTATTTGTTTGTAAAAGTATAGCCTTTAAACTATACTATATAATAAAAGACTTTTTTTAATTTAATTTATATATTCACTTTGTATAATCCTTATTTTATTTATATTATTAAAAGTCTTTTTTAATCTTTTAAATATTAATTATTATTAATAAGTATAACTTTTAATTATTTATTAAGTTTAATTTTATTATTATGAAAATCCCTTTCAATAAATTTAAATTACTTTAAAATATTACTTTTAAATTACGTAATTATTAAAAAGTAACTAAAATATTATAATATATTTATTGAAAGGCTTTAAAAACTATATTATAAATTATATTTTTAAATATTTTAAAACTAAATTCCTTTTAAAATTTAATATAAAATTAAATATAAATCAAAGTTTAATTAGTTATATTCAACAATATTTATTCCTAAAAGCTAGTTATATTATTAAAATTATTAAAATTACTATTATATAATATACAATAAACTAAAAAGCAAAAAATAATAATAAAATAAAAAGGAAAAAAAGAAAAGGAAAAATATACCTTTATATATATATAACTAATTACCATAGTATTAATAATAGTAAATCCTTTACTATTAAATACATTTACTTTAATAAATAATTATATAGTATTAAATAAAGCATTTTAAATACAATACTTTAAATTATATAGAAATATTAATTTCTTTATTTGGGTAAACAAATATATACTTATAGTATATAATATAAAGGGGTAGCTGGTTTGTTGCTAACTATTAAAGAGGTATATACCGCTCTAATAAGTGTGTCTGGGTAGTTTAGTGTAGAAAATTCAGGGTATAGCCTATACTCCGTAATCATAGTACTTAATTTAGTTAATTTAATGTAAGCCGGGCGTATACTATGTAAATAACCTCCCTACCTAACACTCGCCTGCTAAGAAAAAATATTTATCTGTCGATTGGCTTTTTGTTCTTATTCCCCCCCCCAAAAAAAAAAAAAAAAAAAACTGCACCTAACTCAACATGTAGGCGCTGTCCGGGCAAAGTGATTAGTTGTATAAGTTATGAGTAGACTATAGGAAAGGAATCTGATCGCCATTGTTCATTTATTTATTTACAGGTGTCTCAACTGTCTCATTATTTGCATAGCCCATTATTTTATGGTTGGCTTGGTACACAAACTGACGATAAAATTGTCATATACACTCGTCCGACACGCCAGTTCAGCAGTTGGCAGGGTTATTAGGATAGACATTTTGTGTATTGCAGGTGTTAGGAGCAATAAAGAGAGGAGCGCCTATTCGTGTATTAGTCACAAAACTTTCTCAGCATCTAGGGAAGGAGTCCGTACTGTTCACGCCGTAGTTGGTGGGTGGGTTTCGGACAATTGAGTATCGACCTCCAGGGGTGAGTCTGTTCTCACAATTGATCTGGTTCTGGCCGCCGTTTACGCTGTTGGAGCCAGTCCAAACATCGATGTGGTATTGACCATTGGCCCAGTCAGTGACTAGGAAACACATTAGATTTATATCCTTCATCTTATCGCTCGGTTTAGACCTACTGCACTGTGCACAGTCATCCTCGACACGACCGTACTTGGTCAAGAATGGCAGATAAACGATTTCGCAAGGATTTAGTTCGCCAGGAGCAGTGGCAATGGTAATGGGGTCTTTGTAGGTGCCAGTGCCTGAACATTCCATTAGTCGATATTTACAAACACGCCAAACTTCGGAGCAATGAGGGCTACGAACCTCCGGCCACATAGTTGCGGCCGCCACAGTTGTGAGCAACACCGGGTCCCGGGGGATCGTTGTCGGGGTAGCCGTAGAATGTAACGATGAAGTTGCCGGGGGTGGAGCAGGCCGAGCTGAGGCCGGCAAGGGCCGCACCGATAATGGGGAGAGCAGTAGTGCGTCTCATTCTGAGGGATTGGTATAAAAGACCTGGTTGGAAGAGAAAGTCCCAATCCAAAAGGACGGACAGTCGCCCTTTATCAATTCATGGGACTTGTCACACCAATCACAGAGTGGACGTAGGCCTTATCGGAAACCACAAAAAGAGCTCTCGGAAAGTCATTCCGGCTTTCGTACTGCTATGGTAATGGTGACCGGACCGATAATATAGAGGCTAGTGTCCAGGGCTGTCATTTTGAACTTCTCTATTGGGAATCGGCGTGGAGAATTCTCTTTCTGAAACGCACGAAGACAATTCAAAATAAATCTTAGGAGGGAAGCCGCCACCCCTGTAAGGTCTGTGGTAAGCAATACAGGTGTGCATTGTATAGGAGGGAAGTTGCTTGATGCAACTTTTTTTCCAGTCGTGTTGAAACTTTATCCAGCTTGGTCAACTTTCGTTTGCAAAGTACCATACTTGTGTCCAAGTAATTACACCGAGTAGCAACTTTTATTACAGGTCAATTCTATTTGAGTTCACCCAATTATGAAATATGGAATATATCGCTCAATTTTGTTGAGACTATCTCGTAGATCACTTACGTGAGGATCGCAACAAATGCGCAGCTGTCAATTTCCCTGAAATTGGTAGGTGGATAGTTCAATCGAGACTAGTACTAACTGCTAGTACTACGGAGTACTAATACCTGTATTACTAACAGCCCACGTTTTCCCCAGATCAGGTTTCCCGTCGGTGTTTCTGTCAGCGTTGACCTAATCCTCATCCTCTTGACTGCTCTGTCGCGATCAATGTCAATCACCGATGCGTGGTAGGAGTCCAGCAATTATCGCTGGTGGAACCGGGATACTGGAAGAATCCCACGTGGCGGAGATTGCATAATAGTGACTGGCCTGAAGGGCAATAATAAATCATATGGGCGGCACGCATAGCCGCCCTGTGGGGGGAAAGCAAGGAGGTGCCGTGCTTACTGCCGTGCTGTTGTGGTCAGGTGAGATACGAGGCAGGGGCATGAGGCCGGTGATCCGTGTTTACAAATGCCGCTATTGATACGGAGTAGACATAAATGAACTACGAACGGAAGATTGCTTGGTTGCTTGCTCGTTAGCTTTCGAGTAACTATCGCCATCCGTGGAGTATTATGACATAACATTGGCAGCGTTTATATTCGAGTGGATGGTGGATGGCCTGTCGCAAAAGCCACCAAATATCACAAATAACGATCCTGTGAAGAGGCGAGGCTCTCTACACAAACGTGAATCGATGGGTTATTGAATAATATGCCGAATCATTCTCACAACTGCCTTCAATGGCTTCGTTATTTGGCCCACTTGAGGAGTCCGAGCGACTGGTGCCTAACAAACTAGGCCAACCAAAAGACAATCCAGGGGTTCGTTCCCGCACCTCCTTCTACGAGTAGGAATCATCAAATTGCCACGTTTTCTCGTTAACATGGGAAGACCGGACAGAGCTGGCGGTCGGTCTACAACCTCTCTGATCTTGTCTCCATCCATATATCTTGGACCATGCTCAGCAGCCTCATCCAGGCCATTCTTGCAAGGCAACTCCATATCACACGTCTTGAGCGTCGGTGCGACCCCAGCAGAAAAAGTTGATGGGGTGGTGTACCACCGCATCTCCATCAGCGACTCCCCATCCGCACCCATCACAAAGGTTTGTGATTTGGCCTGCGACATCATCGACCTCGCTCTTCAATCCAATAATGGCAGTGGTAAAATCCTCATACATTGTTCGGCAGGCATCTCGCGCTCCCCTATGGTCGTCGCGGCGTATCTCATGAAGCGCCGTGACCTGTCGCTCAGAGCAGCGCTTGGGCAAATCCTGCAAGCACGGCCGCAGGTGTCCCCAAACTCTGGTTTCCTCCAGCAGCTCAAGGAGCTAGAAGTGCAGTTATTTGACGTGTCATCGCTGGATATCGACGAGTTGCCCAAGCGGGAGAAAGACCGCCTTGCCCTCTTTCAAGAAGCCACAGTACATCAAGGCTAGAAAGATCCAAGCTTGCAGCAAGAGATGTGGTCAACAGCACTCTGGAAAATGGAACATCTGCCCCAAGATTGCTGGCATTGGTGGAACATTGTGTGCATGGTAGTTCTTCCACGAAGAACTGTAAATGGTACTTCATCTATTGCAGCTAAACATTTGACTATCACTGCTCCCCCCAGTTATGGAGACACCAATCACACAGACACCGGCTGCGGCATATCTGGTGTTGCGGCGTAGGAAATTCGGCCTGCAGGAAGGAAGAACAAGGCAACCAAAGCGCCGCCACGAACTTGCGGGTAATGGTGGGTTCCAGGCCCAGGAGCCGTCCACCCAGCAGCCTGCCATCCCTGCATACCCTTCAGCTCAGCCGTCGGGTCAATCTGGACAACACAGTTGATCTCCCCATAGGGATGAGCATGGTATTGGCCAGAATACTCATCCTGGCTATCCATGAACACTGTGGTGATACTAAAATATCTTGTGTCTGCTGTAGGCAAGGCTATCTTTCCCCTGCGATACTTTCGGCCATCAAGCTCTGTCTCGGCCACCCAGCCTTCCTCTAATCCCTTCCTGATGTACGAGCAGAAATCCTCATAGTAGGGGTTGCCAGGGCCGTATTCTTTATTGAGTCGAGCCTCCAGATCCTTTCCTGGCGTCCTGTGGTTTGCTTAGTTCTAGAAGATAAACGGTGCAATAAGAATATGGGCTCTTTCTTACAGGTCCTGGACTTCTTGGAAGAATTCACAACATCTTGAAACGAATTCTTGTGCTGTCGGCCACTTAGAGAGATCCAAGACACTCGCTTTGTCTGCTTTGCTCATGGTGGACACAGGCGACTGTGGATACTAACTTGGCCGACCACTTTGAGAGTGTGATAATTTGAGTTAGAGAGAGAGAAAGAGAGAAAGAGAGAGTCTCTGTGTGTGCGTGTGTGTGTGTAGATATTGATGGTTGTGCAGTGGTATTTGAGAACCACGACGATGCGGGGAAATGTGCTGAATAAAGAGCAGATTGGATCGGTGATATGATGTCCGGTGATCCGGTAAGCCGGTTAGCTTGCGCGGGTTCTCTGTGCCGATTGAACTGCCGATACCACCTCGTCCAATAGCACAATATGCATTAGTTTTCTCAAAGTTGATCCGGAATACTATTACTAAAATCTGGAGTCCCAAAATGACTGTTTGCTCTGCCGGTCTACACCCAGATTCTGCAGGAACGCTTCTTTGCACAGGTGATGGCGTTTCGTCCCGCCCAGCGGAGTGCAGACAATGTGCGCTATCACTGTTGCCAGAAATACTTCACGAGTAAGAGATTCCGATCGTATTCAATATAATAGATTATTTACGTGCAGCTCACCCTCCCTTGCCCTGGCCAAAGTTATCGTTGGTGTTATCTGCAGGGCCGCTCCCGTTGTCCCCCAATCTTGCCGTCTCTGTGAGCAATCTAAGCATCGCTTAATAGCGTCTCGATCCACACGGGGACCTGTCTTCTTGAGGCTGGCAGCTTGTTAAACAAAAAGCTTGCCGTGCCTGAAATTCTAGCTACTCAATTGCCCCCCCCAAAAAAGGGTTGGAAATAGAAGGCGATATGCCAGCGTCACAGGCCTCTGTTACTAAAATTTGGAAATATGCCCCCCCTTTCATAGAACTGGAGTGTCATGTAATCATAAGGGGAGCATGAGAGCGAGTGTGAAGGGCGCTGG
The DNA here is from genome assembly GCA_025331125.1 of Mycogone perniciosa. Lineage (NCBI taxonomy): Eukaryota > Fungi > Ascomycota > Sordariomycetes > Hypocreales > Hypocreaceae > Mycogone > Mycogone perniciosa. The sequence continues at coordinate 163,330 of JAOALB010000123.1, forward strand.
ATGTACCTTGTCTGTAAGGACTGATTTGATCACTTGAAGGCTCCTAGAGAATTGAAGTTTGCTAAAGCGTTCCCATCCATGACCTAAAGAGAGTGAAATATGTACATCAGAAATGTCCTACAAACCACTGTATGACCCCTTTGTATGTACAAGAAAAATATAGACAAGAAAGTTATAGACAGAAAGAAATATGGACAGGAAAAATATGGACAGTTGAAAAGGTGGACACAAAAGTTTGTTCGAAAAACAAAAGAGAAGTGAATATAGAAGAAGAGAATTGTGGGGTCCGCAACCCAACCTCGAAAATTTTAGACATGAGATGTGGGAGGTTGCACTATAAGAGCGAAACCCTCTAAACAGCGCATCTACTGGCAGCGAGGGTCCAGCCCGTCAAGCGGTTAGCAATATCCGAGGCATAACATGCAGTGCTGCCCAGGCCGTTGTTGAGGTTGTTGTAATCAGCGGAGCCGCTATTGTAGAGACGAGCAGCGGCGTAGATTGAGCGACTGCCATAGTCACCAGTGGCACGCTGTGCCTTGGAAATGAGTTGCTGCAGGCCATCACCGGACGGAGTCCCAGCAGTCCCGTCAGAGACCATCTGCTTGATCTGAGAAGCTTCGCAAGGGTTCGTACGAGCACAGGAGCCGGCACCGTTGTGGGATTGCATGAGACCAGGGTTAACAACACCGTTGTTGGTAGTAGGGGCGCGAACACAGCCCTTGCTCTCTTGCATGATGACAGCAAGTATGAAGCGGTTATCGACCCCTGTCTGCGAAGAAACCTGTCGAATGGCAGTGTTGAGGTTTCTGATTTCATCAGCTGAGTTGTCCGCGCCCCAGCCGTTCCAGTTGCAGGATTTCTGCATCAGTGGTACGTTGGCATTCCATAGATCCTCATAGGAACCCCAAGCATCTGGGGAGGGCCACCCAGCACCATTTGAGCCATTTCCCTGATAAAAGACGTAGCGATCCGCAATGGCACCTGCACGTTTACCTGTAGGGGCAGCGGCGGCGATGGCTGCAAGGGAGGTGATGACGGTAACAATCTTTCCAAGCATGTTGATGGATATTTATTGAAGGTAACAACTTCTAATTCTGAGAGAGTTTATCAAAAAGAAGTAGATAAGGAGTGGGAAATATGTTCTTGAACTGAAGGAAGGACTGCTGAGCCTGCTGAATCTGATGTGATTAAACAAAAGGATAGTCGACGAAGGAAACATCCCCTTCTTTTATATCCGTTCCTTGAAGAGCCACATAAAACAACATCCACCACCGTCACCACTCCCCACTGAGCACTTAGAAAAGAATGGTTACATGCTGACAAATAGTCGTCCCATGCTCTGGTTAATGGTGGTATTCACCGGATCTACACCGGAGCTTCCTTGACACCTTCCCAGAAATCTTAGTATCGTGATGTATTAAATCTCCTTTTTGGGCTTTAGTTACTAGATTCCAACGGCCATAGTCATCGTTCGGGATATTTTCCGGCACATAAAACAGTCCAGGAAGAACCCGATTTGCTGGTAGCATGCACACTGTGTGGTGTGGGGCCTCAGGTAAACTAAGTAGGATGAGATGCTGGGAAGCCTTGGTATTAACAAGACTAGGATAACAATTGTGACTTTTTTGCGAACAGATGTCTATTGTCAGAAAATTCTCCCTCGAGTACTGTTACCTACGGTCACCGATGAATGCCTAGTAAACGTACATCCAATCGACAATCATTTTGATCCTAGCTGTCTAACACTTACTCTCGTAATCGCGTCTGTACATTCTCGTTCTATTGTCTGATATTCTCAGCATTGGAGGATTCTGTGTCAACGGTCTTTCCTACTTTGGAACTCTCACAAGGATTTGATAGGTTAACGTTGCATGGCAGACTCATACAGGTGGTTGGCTGATTGCCATGACATAAGAAAGGCCTAACACTACTTTGGAAGGCGGCTAGATAGCCCGTAAGCTAAGAAGCCAGTGTCATTACTTGTGATTGCAGAACGAGGATTTCACGTGAAAGAACGGCAAAACGCTCCTTTACGCTCAGAGGATAGAGTTAGTCATCAATTCTATGATGACAATAGCCCAAGTGTAAAATTAACTATACACACTTTCCCCCTAGATATAAATCTTCGGCTTGTATACTCCGTGGGAATCATCTGTTGTTCATTGGTGTTGTTCATTGGTGTTGAAAGAAGCAGTAAAAACTAACTACATCGAATGGTCAATTCTTAGAGAGGCATGGCCCCACCACTGCCTAACACTTAGCCATTTCGCATTGGATTTTGCGGCTTATATGAAACAGGGAGGTCGTGGATCGCGTGTCAACCGAGAATACGTCACGAGAATAGCCGCCTACTTCCAATGCTACATGTAGAGTCTTCTACAATCCATTGAGCCAAAAAGGACTAAAAAGGTATGCAGTTAGGTGTCTGAAAAGATATTTCATCTGATTGACTCGGTTTCCCCATGATCCTGCTGATTAAAAGAATGATATAGACATCAAGGTCAAATGAGGCCATCATATAAGGTTTTGTTAAATTGCAGGCCATTTTTACTAGCGCATCATGTTTCCTACGTGTAGGAGAGTCGTTGGGGTATCCAACTACTCTCATATTGGAAGCAATCTGCCTGAAAGGGAGGGCCTTCTAGATCAACGGGGGTTTCTCATGGGAATCCGAACCCCAAAGGGCTTATCTCCAGCTGCCTAGCTTAGTAGGTGACAGTCGATCGCTTCTATCTGCATCGCAAATATTACAAATATTACAGTCGCCGCATTGAGCGCCAAGTTTACATGAAACACGCGCACCACGAGTTGGACCCAAGAAGCGCCGAAACGATGCAGTAGTGTAGACACATGCGTTGCCATGCCATGCTAAGAGCCCGGAGCCCGGAGCAGAGTCTACTACAACCTGTGGGAGAATCATTAGCTTAGCCGAGGGGTGGGCGGTTACACGAAATGACAGCTACATGGTGGGGAGCCAGTGGCAAATGATCGATAATCGTGTCCAGCAAGCTCGGCTGTTTTCACTCTGACTTTCGTAATATCGAATGGCGGTAAGTCCTTACTCTAGCAATTTTAAAACAGGGATCGCTTCATCGACAAGACCTGAATCCATTGAATTGACACACATACGTCTGGGGAAAGTGAACATAAGCTCATCTACTGTGTGGATGTGTGACACTCTTGCGGGGAATGCCGGATAGACGGGGACATTACTAGTAGACCCCGTGGCTCCTACACCAACGCTACGAAACCTACTTTGAACCTCCAGAAGTTCATGCGCGTCTACAGACTATGGACTGTGTTTGCTCTTAAATACCCCCTCTTGAGGCACCAGTAGCGAGGAATACTGGCCTGTATCTTTAACGTGAGGTCTCTGAGATATTGTGATATCCAAGTGGATGCCACAAACACTCACAGGCACTTCCCGTCTTTTTTGTGGTGGGGTTTGACTCAAGTCGTCTGGACCATGTACTGGTATAATACTTTACTTGTCCCGTCGCTTGCTTATATCTCGGAACCCCTATTCTTTGCGCTCGAGTCTTGAAAGTAGGACAGACTCTTAATACCATATCTCGGGGCTTCATCTTGCCTGGATTATTGCATCCAGTAATATGTTTTTCTGCCAACTTGCGGTGAGAATATGGAAGTACATGAAATGCTCTGAAACACGCAGCTACAGTGTCGTAGACCAATATTGTGAACCCGTTCTGCTAGATCAGCGGAATTGAAGTGTACAACTGGGGAATCGTAGCCAATAAGGTGGATTACACTGCGGTGTAACAAAAAGTACTATCAACAAATATGATTGCAGACTATGGCATCAAGAGACTTGCCGTTAATTGCAGCAGTATATACGGAGAAATGGCGGATAAGCATTTTTGGAACAAACTTTAGGGCTACTATGAAACATGACCACAAAGAAGTGTTAACAGTGCAGCTTTTGAGCCATTGAAAGAAAACAACTATCTATCACATCCTGATACAGCTTCACGTCGTGGCTGGACACACGAACGGTGGCCGTGTCATTACTTCACAATTTAGGATCGAAAATATAGCTGCCATTGTTTAACTTATACCGCTAGTAGATTCTCCCATGGCTCTAGTTATGTATTTACATCATAGCAGCCGCAAAGTCAGCACTGGCCGTAGCAATGACAACAATGATCATCCCTGTTTCTCGGGAAGCCACATTTTTAGTTGCTTGGCGAGCAATTGAAGTGCAAAAAGCGTACGCGTCGGTCAGAGTGGCGTATTTAGTGCACTGGGACATGAGTGACGAGATCTTAGACTCGTTGGACTTGTAGCAGGAAGAGCTGTAGCTCAAGTAATCCTTGGTAAACGAGTCTGGAATACTAGTGTTGCAAGAATCTTTCGAATGGACTGCATTTGAGACAAGGGATGGAGGGGGCGTAGGCATAGAGGTGACGATGTCCAAAGCGGTCGTACCGCACTGACTGGCATCAGTCTGTCGTGGCATGAAAGCGTGGCAAAGAGCTAGAGATTCGACGGCGACGGTGCCGGATGCCAGGAGGGAGACGAGAAAGATTTTACAACGCATTATGAGAGTATTTTGGGATTGTTGTTGGAAGTTGTGAAGTTGGGAAGTTAGGAAGGAGGGGGGCAATAAGGGGTATTTAAACGCGTTGCTTAGAAGTGACAGATCAAGAACTAGTTGAGAGTTTGTTGTTTGAGTCATGAAGGCACAATAATACAGGGAAGAATTCACATTTATGTATAATCGATCAAGCCCTAGATAGTATACTTGGTATTTAGATGGAGACTCCCGATATTCGGAGTATCCATATGTGATCTGATTTGCATTTCCCGGCATCCGGCGGATGATGCACTTCGTACGATTATGCCTAAATCTAAGGGTAATGCTAGCTTTGCAACATATGTCAAAACTTAAATTAACATTTGCAGGGATATAATTGCTGAAACATCCATAGACGCTGATACAACCTATCAGACAATGCGACTTTCATTGGGGGAGGTCTCCATATGGACCCGACATCTTATCCAGTTGGCATCACCCCGTTATTTACCGATATTTGGATTCATATATGACATATATTCATATATAACATGTATTCACGCTGTATATTTTATTTATTTTATTTTATTTATTTTATTTATTTTATTTATTTTATTTATTTTATTTATTTTATTTATTTTATTTATTTTATTTAT
>JAOALB010000124.1:0-165532 GCA_025331125.1 Mycogone perniciosa
CGCCCCCGCCTGTTAGATGTTCCGTTCAAAAACGAGGGCGTTGATAATGTGGCCTGACTGCCACCCTTGGGATTCGAGAGATGCGTTTTCTTTGAGCATCTTGCCCATGTATGCTAGCCGGATCTTCTTTGTTGGAGAAAGCTGTTGATCCATAGTTAGCAGAATAGACGAGAGTGAGGAGTGGATCAGAGGAAAAAAGACTCACAGATGCCTCGTCAGAAATCTTCTTGATGATGCTCTTAACAGTGTCCGTTTTGCCCACGACGGCTTTGACATCCTGGCCATTCTCGCTCAGTCGCGCGCGCAGTGTGATCATCTCTCGCTCGTCGAGCACGCCTTTGCCTTTTTCTTCTCGTCTTCTCTCGGCGTCATCTGTATCCGCATCGTCGTCCTCTCCCGCTGTATCCTCCTCGGCCGTTGACAGGTCACCCTTGGCATCGCCCTCGCCGTCATCAATCATATTATCGGGATTGGACACTATCCACTCAGGGAGCTGGTAAAAGTTGCCCAGGGAATCATATGCGCCATTGACAAGATCGCCGGTCGGAAGGGAAATCTCAGCAGCAACGAGGAGCGTTTGCGCCGTAGCCAGCTCATTCCCATCGTCATGGGAGTCTTCCGGGGCGGGATCCCAAAGCACTTGCAGCGCAGCATGGAGCGTCTGCCAAATCTCAGGTCGGCCGGTGACTCTTGTCTCGAAGAACTCCCTGCGCTCCTTGGCGAGCTCGCGCCTGGTCCATTGCCTTCGGGTCGATGTCCATTCGTGTCGTCGCAGCGGCTTGTTGATATGCAGTTCCAGCGGGCCTGGATCTCGGCGGCGACGACGTCCGGGGGCGCCTTGAGCACCGGGCTGGACGGCTTCGGGGAGGACCAGGGGAGAGGGATTGATGGCGCGAGAGGATGCGTCAGGAGCGCCGCCAGGATAGGGCGAGTTTGGACCCGCGGGGCGGGAGAAGCAACAACCCTATGGAAGGGGATCATGATTAGTTCAGGTCTCGATGGTATAGGGGGAGGAGGTGTAGGGAATGCGAGTGCTAACCATTGTTGTTGAGTGTGTGAAGATGCTCGTCTCAGCTTGCCAGGTTCAAGGCAGCGCGTCCCGAGTCAGTGACGTTCTTCTGGATGAATTGGCCAACGCCATGCCAGTTCTGGCTCCGGATGCCAGAGTTTCGAGGGTGCTATCAGCTGGAAGGAGAGATAGAGAGAGATAGAGAAAGCGGTTGAAGAGTCGCAAGATTAGGAGGAAGATAGCGGAGGGGAGCGAGACTCAGTCCGGTCTGGGGCGCTGAAGGGACCTGAATGATGCGCTGGAATATGCACCGCGTGTATTAGACTCTGCTGCGTTTGGCCCAGCAATATTATGCGACCTACAGAGGCTGACGGACGCGCCGGGTCAGTCACTTTGTGGCTGCGAGAAGAAGGCTATCGTTATTTGTTGGTGGGGATGGTGAATGTGGTGGAGGATGTCGATAAAGACGGCGCACGAACTCAAAGTGTGGCTAATAATATGAGCCCAAAGGCTATATTTTGAGCAGTAGTAGTCGTAGTAGTAGTAGTAGTCTTCTATATCAAAGGGAGAAAGACGTGCCAAAAAACAGGCAAAGAAAAAGCTGGCATTTTGCTTTCAAAAAAAAGATAATGAAAGCGAAAAGAGGAGAAAGAGGAGATACGAGAGACGACAGAATGGGGGAGTGAGGAGTGAGGAGGTGGTGATTCCACATTGAGAGAGGCTGTTCCAAGCCTATGCTAGACGCTATTACGGAGTAGACTCTCCCTGATCGAGCACTATAGGCGATAGTGCGCAATGCATCTGGCATCCGTAGATAAGCTGTCAGCAGCTATAGAGACGCTGCATTAAATGGCTAATCTGGAACCGCCATCATGAACGCGCAAGTCCTTGGCCCTTTTTACTTGCGATATATACCTCGTATACGAAGTATGGTGTTGCGAGTCTCGAGGAACGGCTTTATATGTACGAAGTACATACTACTTCGTAGATCAGTGATAAAGGTAAAAGGGAACATGTGGAGTCTTCCTTTCCACTATGATGCAGCTAAACTTTGTGGGTCGACTTCTCTCACATACCTATTCGAGATATATGAGAGCTGCATTTTGCATAGAGTACGTCAGCGAAGGCATTTGGTTAATCATCATCTCTGCGAAGTACGAAGTACCCCAAGTTCCGGTCAGTAGCGGATATATTGCAGACAGTAATTTAGCTGATACCAGGGCTTTAATGCCTTATTGGTCGGTGTTTGGAGGTGGAGGAGGAGGTGGCGGCTGATCTCAGGTGATGGATTGAAGGTGCAGCTCACCGAGGTGAGCCCATCCGATTGACCGACACTCACCGAGAACTTCAAGAACAAGTCAACCAAACAATCACTTTTGAACAATGCAGTTTCATCTCATCGTTATTTGTTCACGCCCTTTACCCCCTCCTCATATTCATTCCGCTAAAAATAACTTCTTTTACGCTTTGGATGTCAATTCAATTCTCATCTCTCATTTCTCCTCTTATCTCACTCCATCTCAAAAGCAAACCCGCAACCAACAACCACATCGACGCGTGAGACCTTGATTGCCGCCTCGTATCAACTGTAAAAAAATATCAGCGATTGATACTATATCGCAACTTTTCTCACGTCCAAAACCCAACCATGGAAAAAGCTACGAGAAGACACTTTTTCTACCACGGGAAACAAGTACGCGTTCTCTATGAAACCATCCTATCACCCCCTTTTTCATTCCATCTGTGCTCACAAAGGATCTAGGAACATGCAGGAGAGAAAGCCAGCTGTCACTGGTGTCAGCTGCGGTCGTTTTCAACTCACAAAGCAATCCCAGTAACCGTGGTGAACGAGGTCGACGAAGCAGTCCTGCCGCCAGACTTCCGCTTCATCAATCGCATGGTCCTAGGCGAGGGCGTCAAGGCAGCTGAGGATAGTTTTCGCAGCGGCTGCACGTGTCAAGACGACAGTGACTGCCAGTACATGGGATGCCTTTGTCTGGCCGACCTGGAAGACGACGACAGCGACGGTGAGGATGAGGACAAAGACCAAAGGGATGAGAATAGGAAAGCATACGCCTATCACACCCACGGTGTCAAGGCTGGTCTCCTCCGGTCCAGGCTACTTGATTCGAAGCTGCCGCTCTATGAGTGCCACGCTGGATGCTCGTGTTCACAAGACTGCCCTAACCGGGTTGTGGAACGTGGGCGGACTATCCCGCTCCAGATCTTCCGGACAACGGATCGAGGATGGGGTGAGTACGAGAATTAACCCCCGATATAATGCGTTACAGCTGTTGTTTCTATAGTTTGGCTAACTGATGCTGCAGGGGTCCGATCCCAGGTGGCCATAAAAAAGGGCCAGTTCGTCGACCGCTACCTCGGTGAAGTCATCACCTCCAAGGAAGCAGACCGACGGCGCGCCGCAGCCGCCTTCTCCCAGCGCAAAGACGTTTACCTCTTTGCCCTGGACAAATTCACCAGCCCAGATTCGCTCGACCCGCGTCTCAAGGGACCACCGCTGGAAGTGGACGGCGAGTTTGTATCCGGGCCTACGCGCTTCATTAATCACTCGTGCGAGCCTAACCTGCGCATCTTCGCTCGCGTTGGCGACCACGCTGACAAGCATATTCACGACCTGGCCTTGTTTGCCATCAGGGACATTCCCCGCGGCGAGGAGCTGACGTTTGACTATGTGGGCGGTGTGACTGAGGGGGAGGAGCACGAAGGGAATGTTGGAGACATGGCAAAGTGTTTATGCGGGAGCCGCAAGTGTCGAGGGTTCCTGTGGTGATTCGGAGGGGGGATAAGGGAATGATGAGGTTTTAGGCACAGAACCTTGAAATTTGTGAACAAGATGTGTGGATGAACACGTGTGTTAGTGGAACGAATGGCGAACAACATCCAGTTCCTTACTCATTTGTGTTGAACCAGTGAACATAGTACTCTAAGAGAAAGCCATTCACGATGAGTTCACTCGGCCCCGAGAATTCCAGGTTATTGATAAATGTATATATAAGTCTCAAGACCTTCTTTTCCCAGCGTAGATGTTAGCCATTCATTTACGATTTCCTATTCACCATCAGCAGGACAACACCCCAGCCTTCTGGCAATATACCTATCACTTCTCGAAAAACATGTCACAACCAACTACTCCAAAGTCAACATCAAATGGCACCGGCTACCGCCAACAACCCCGTTCAACCCCAGTATCCCTGACCCTACGGCGTCGAGAACGTGATCTTCAGCACCGCCGCGAGCAACAGCACGCCCAGGGCCGACCAAGCTCTTTCTGGAAACTATGCGGCGACCCAAGCTGCGAGGATGACTCCTGCGCGAACAAAGTCCCGCTCTTCATCATCCAAAACAAAGACTACAGCATGGACAACATCAACGTCAAGTCAATCGCGAGCGACTTCGCCGGCCTCGTCACGGATGTAGTTTGGGGCCCGCGGAAAGGAGAGATGGACAACTTCATGACCAAATTACATGCCGTCGAGTCGTTTGTTGCCTCGCCGCCTGTGCGTGACGCATATCTGGAGTTTCAGTCATTCTGCGCGAAATTGGGGCTTTCTAAGGACGGAGAGATGAAGCTTCGGTGCGCTTTGCTCGAGGCGATGCCGCGCCTCCACGAGCTCATGGAGAAGATTGGGGAGCCTGAGCATGCCACGACGGTTCATAGTGTGTTGCGGCGCCCGAAGGATGAGGATGTAGGTGAGTCGTGGATGTTGCAGGACTGCATTATGCGGTTCCTCCTGGCGGTAGAACTATGGCGCCGCGCGGATCCAGAACATGTTCAACGCCGGCGATGGACATTTGAATCAGACAGAGTAGTATCTCAGTTGCTCTGCGTTACTCTACTACACCTATGGCAGCTCGATCGCGAGAAATGCTTTGCTGTGGTGCCCTGCAAAGGGGGCGCACATTGGGACGAGGTCTGGCAGGAGTGGATGGACAAGTATCCGCTGTTGACGCAGGACGGGGAAAAGGACGACGACTATGAGACGTCTCACCTGAGGAGTTATGAGTTTGTGCCGCGGCCTCAGGGGGAGGTTAAGGGGTTGGATGTTGAGAAGGAGTTGGGATATCTCGGAGGAGTTGGGATGCGTGCTGAGCCTAAGAAGCCGAGAAGGCAATTGTGAGTATCTAAGTAGGTATACAGCCAAGATCAACATCACGTGCTCTGTTACCTGATTTATATCATGTATGTGTAAAGTCCTCGGACCTCGTCGTAACTACGGTCGGCAGCCGGACTTGATTCACTCCCCCCTGTCCTCTTCTCCAAACGCCGTCATTTCTCCATAATCCTACCTCCCATAAAACCTCACCAAAGCCTCGGCCAATGCTAAACCACAACCCCACAAATCTCCACAAAGACGCACCCCATCACATGGAAATCCCCGCGTTCTTCCGGTATGCATAGGACGCTAATGTAGAAGCCTGACGAGGAGAGAGAGTGGGTGGTTCGACAGGTGGTCTTACGTAGCTGTGGAGGGAGGGTCATTATATGATCAATACCACGGCATTTGCAGGTGGTAAATTACCACAACCGCCTGTTTCCGATGCTCAGCCCCCCAGTGGATCAGTAGATCATCACACGTTTTGCCTTTCATTCTCTCTGGTGATGTTGTGTAGTTTTCTTTCTTTTACTATTGCTATTGCTTCGAGTGTCTAGCTCTTGTTGGTGGCTGTATTATATCATATCATATCATATCACTGAATTGGACGTGGCAAAAACGGAAACACGCCTCCATTCATTGCATCCCAAGACCAACACACACAATCTATCTATTACACTCTTTAGCCTTTTCTTCTTCTCCCTCTTTGCTTCTGTTGCAACACCACCAAATCGAATCAAACCAATCAATCAATCAATCAATCAAATAAACGACAAACATGTTCAGAAGCTTCTCTACCGCAGCCAGAGTGCACCCCAGCTTCCTCACACACCTCCGCCCAACTCCCCGGCGATCGCCGTTCCGATGGTAAGCCATGACACGCAACCAATCCAATCCAATCTCCTCAAATGACTCTAATCAACCTCGTCCCTTCAGGTTAAAAGCCGCCGTCGCCCTCTCCGTCCTCGGATACGCTTCAAAATCATGCTTCGACTACACACGTGAGCACCGCATCGCGCGCGCCGCTGCCGAGGAACGAGAGTACGCCGAGCGCCAGAAGCGCAATCAGATGATGATGGACATGTATGGCGATCGCGAGAGTTTGGAGGATTTGGAGAGGGCTGTTGCCGAGTACGAGAAGAAATGAGAGAGACAAAGGAAAAGAAAGAAAAAAACGAACAAACACCAGAACCAAACTACATCAGCATCTGCTATAGTAACGGTGGGAAAGGAGGGGGGCATTGGATATAACATGATATGATCCGGAAAAATCCGCATATTCATGGATAGGAGTTTGGCGCGGTTATACTACATACCACATTGGGATGGCGTTGTCATTGTTCTTTTGTACATATTGATTACTATTTGAACTTATCATTGTTCACTCTTGTCGGACATGGGACAGCCATTGGGTAAAAATTGGTGGTATCTTGTCTTCAAAGCCCTCATCTCCTGTCCACCTCCAGAGCTATATTCTCTCTAATCAAACCAATGCTTCCTGACATTACAGCACAAAGGGGAGAGCAAGCGCAACACTGGCCACCACCGACCAGATGAAGCCCGTCGCGATATGAGACGCTCCCGAAGTGGCTGTCCTGGCATTGGGCATAACACATGCAACATTCGCACTCAACTTCTCAGTTGACTGTCGAGAGGAACCCCAGACAGTCAGAATAGCCATTGGCTGGTCGGCTCCAGCCTTGAAGCTGGTCTCAGCACCTTCTTGGTCCTCATAAACGCCGTCGACTCGTCGATAGAACGAAGTTCCATTGCCAAAAATCGACGAGGCATCACTGGCTATAAATGCTGTTAGCTTGCTTGTCTCGACGCCCGTATCGCAAAGACTCACCAGAGACTGAAAGAGCCAGGCCAGTCTGCTCCTCAATGTCTCGTATACAGCTTGCAGTCGACCTAAACTCAGGACACGCATCACCGCCAAACTTCTCGACACCAGTCTTCTGCAAATCGTCTATACACTCATCCGCCACCAGCCCATGACAGCTCGGATTCCGGCCACTGGTCCACCTCTCAGTGCTCGACTCACGGGCCTTGAATGCATACACGCAGACGTGCCAGCTATTATCCGCATTCGAGATGTTATTCGGCGCCGTGATGGACATGGTTGTCGCGGTTAGATTGTTGCCATTCTCAGGCGACTTGAGGTCGTGCTTGACCGCGATGGACAGCGTCCAGCCCTCCTGCTTCTCACTGGGGAAGGGCTTGGAGAGATCAAAGCCTGGGAATTTGGCGCTGCTTGCGTTGGTGGGATTGTCGGATACGGATTTCCAGAGGCTGTCGGGGAGATCTTTGGCGATGGAGCCGACGTATATGGCGTTGTCTGCAGCGGCAGAAAGGGCAGCCAGCCCGAGAATGGCAGTTGGGACGAGCATGTTTACAGGATGAAGGTATGATATGATATGCTCCTCTGTGTGCGATGGTGTGCGACAATGAAGCGACCCTTGGTAGCAGGACACAGAACAGGATGCAAGATGCAAGATGCAAGATGCGAGAGGAGAGAGGAGGAGAAGGGGAAATTGTTGGGAAGAACTTATTCCTGGCTCCAACAACCCTGCCTTGTGCGACAATACCAACTTTATACCTCTACTAATACCCAAACCTCTTCAACACAGCCAAGAAGGAATCCACCCGATCCCTTACCATTAAGCTTCCAGAACATTATAGCTCAACGCCTCCTGTCCAGAAAAGCCTTCCATCTCGGCGCCATATCTCCTTCTGGACGACTCCTCCACGACTCTCCGCACTCTAGATCAGCCAGCCAAGCATTGGGCTGTGCATCGCCAACCAATGACCGGCGTGGCCACATCATGCTACCCAAATTGTCTCCCCAAGGTTCCCCAAGATTCCCCAGGATTCATGTGCTCGCTTCCCCGTCTTCCTGGGCAAACCCGCGAGAACAAGCATCCGCGTCCCGCTGCCAAGGCGAGGAGGATTCAGCAGCCAAGACCGAAAGGCCGGTGTGATCAGTGAGGACTCCCCAGAAGACGCAGCTCTAAAAAGATAGCTGGTGATCTGGTATGCTAATGGAAACTCGACCAGAGCCTCGCGATGCTCGGTCCACCTCCGTATCGTGTGGCAACTCGTACGTGATAGGCTGCACGATGTGTTGGTCTGCTCGCCCAGCCAACAGCATTTTGTGATGCCTCTGCTTCTCCACACACACGCCTGCTTTCTGTGGTTTAATGATGCATCTTGGCAAGTCTTGGCTGTGTCGGCTTTTCCGTGTACTCGTACATTGTATATAAGGCTTGGGAGGCGTTTGCAAACGATCCTCGTTTGTGAGACATGGAAGCCTTACTCCGTACACTGGTGAATGAGGCTGACCTGCGGGGAGCAGTCTCTATGCTCGTTAAAAGGAATGGCTTGCCAAAAACATAAATTATTGGACCAATGCATAAATCCACATCGGGAAAACACCTTACCAGGAATATCACTTCTTATATCTTTCGTATATCCGGCACGAAATACCACCCTGGCTATGTTTTAGAGCAAGTTGTCTATCGCATAGAAATCAAATCCTCATCCCAATCCCAGCCCAGTCGACGACTATCACTCCCAAAAGTTTGTTCTCAACCATCGAGCAAGTCCTTAAATATCGTAACCCAAGGCCATCTGAAGGCCTATGTTCCTCGCGCATAGCGGCAGGGAAAGAAAGCAGCTCCAAGAACATGACGGAAGATCAAATCCCAAAACCCGGTTATGCCTGCTTTTTGATGAGCTCTTATCTCACCCCAAGATGAAGGTGTCCCTAACTCACCGTAGAAAATCCACACTTGGTTTCATCCCTTTCATTCCCTCAACGAGAGAAGGATGGAAACGCCTCGAAAAGCAAAAGCCTGCTGCTTCAAGGCCCTACTAACTCCTTACGCTTCAGCTTCGTCTTCGACCCCATCGCCACTGTCAACTTCCTCGCAAACCCCTTCGACACCTGGGCCACAAACCTCGGCTTGTCATCCACCGCATCCATACACCGATCCCAGACCTCATAGTCAATCCCCTCACAGAAATACTCAATCATCTTCTCCGCTAGCTCCTTCTGCACCGCGTGGCCCGACTCCAGCGCCTCATACCCATCCGCAAAGTCTCTCATCAACGCCTTCTGCTGCGTCTGGTCCGCAAACGACCGAAACAGCGCGCGGTGTCTGTCCCCGATGCCCGTGTTGATGCACTTGAGCATAAAGTCCCCCATCTTGGGGCTGAGGAACCGGTCGCAGAGCTTGTACACCTCGATAAAGTCCCGCAGGGGCGTGCGCTGCGCTCTGGCTTCGGGGTTACGCAGAGGCGTGGGTGGTGTGTGCGGTACGATGGAGGAGTAGCTGTATGCCACGCCGAGATAGTAGGCCATGTATTTCGGTTCTATGTCATCGAAGCGTACGGTGCCGTCTGCTTCTGCGAAGGGGCGGTTGAGACAGGTGTCAAAGTATTCAGAGTGCTGCCGCAGAACGCCCTTGTGAACTCGAAACGACTCTTCCTTGACGATGATTTCGAGTGACGGCTCATCGGATCTATCCCTCTGCTGTCAGCCTCCTTGATATGCAAAGATGAGAGGTTCCATATGCGCCCAGAAGGTGAAACTCAAAGACAGAGCTGGCACATATACAGGAAAGAGAAAGTCACTGGGAAGGGTTCAGGCATGACCATACGTACGCAAGAAGCCAAGCTGTGCGGAAATCAGAGAGAAGTACAGACGCCGAGGCTTTGTCCTTGTCCTTGTCATCTGACTGTGCCGTCCTCGCCCTCTTTCTCGTAGGCGCCATGGCGATAGGGCCGGAGGCAGATGGATGTTTATGTGCTGCTGGTGTTGTAGAAGTGAGGAAATTACGCACCTGAAAGGAAGTGTTCCACCTCCGACAGTTGGCAGCAGGCCTCGAGATATTTAATTCCGAGGTTAGGCCTGCTCGACTAAGGCGGATATAACGATCTTGTCCTATTGCAAGGCCCAGGTGAATGGGCTGCCATAGGTCTCATAGCAGGCAATTCACTCTCTGGAGCGTTACCTTAGCAGTACTTTAACAGGGCACTGCCGAGTCGGACAAAACCAGGGGAACAGGCCGAGTCCTTTCAAGTCATAGATGCGCAAAAAGGGTATCAATACCATAATCTACCACCACATCCTCAACATCACCATCGGCATCTCATACCTCACATCAACGCGCCTTCACCTTGCGAATAACCACCTTACTCCCCTCCAAGTCCCAGCCAACTCCATCACTCTGCGTCAAATCCTTCCACTTCATTCCCGTCGTCCTCTCCAAAAAGGCCAACTCCACAGATAGATACGTCCTCCCAAAGCACTTCAAGGCATGCATCCTCACCTCCCCCTCCGCCCAATCCATGACTCTCGCACGATGCCCGTCCACTGTCCTCTTCACCCTCCGAAACAAGACATAGTTATCATGCGCCAGTGCCAAAAGCGCGGCATTCACCTTGGCGTCGCGAAGTCCATACTGCTGTCGCTGCGCGAATGCCTCGGCGAGCTCCCCGCGTCGACACGCCGTGTCGAGGACCAAGTACGCCACCACCTCATGCAGCTCAACAGAAGTCAGAGGATGCTGCGGATGAATCACGCGGATAAGATGCAAGATGGCCGGGTGATATGACTCCGGGTGCTTGACGAGGATAGATAGACGGATGCAGAAGAGGTACACTTGGATGGCGAAGTCGTCGGCGCGCTTGGTGGCTACGATGCCCTCCCTAAGCTTTCGCAGCGCAGCCATGACGTCGGAGAGGGCCTTTGTATTTGCGGGACTTTGGAGGGCCTCATGATCGACCGAGGGCGGGACTGAGGCTGAGTTTGAGGATGAGATCTCAAGTGATGAAAACCGACGAAGGAGTTCGTCTCGCTGGCCGGCGTCGGAGCAAAAGGTCATGTACCGCTCCACAATCTTGGTGTAATAACTCTCCTGTGCCTTGATATCGAGCAACCTATACTCAATGGTTAATAAAAAACCTCTCTACACAGCCTGTCTTGCCAACTGAGCCATCTCAGCGTCGCCTCACCTCGTGTCACCCTTAGAGGGAAGGCCAACACTCTCCAGGGGATCCTGCTCCACGGGCTTGAGCCTCCCCCACGGACCCGACGTATTTCTACCACCTTTGTTTGGCATCACGTCGGAAAGCAGGCCATAGTTTTGTGAGTTATGGCGATCACATAAATGAAGAGTGTGAACAAGAGGATTGGACAACGTGAGATTACATGGTGAGTTGCTGTGTAGTCGGACTGCCGCGGGGCTTGCTTATCTTATCAGGGTTGGGGTCACAGCACTAGATATCTAGTACTCCTTTTGGTCTCATGAACCTCTACTTCGTAACCACCATGGCATTGCCCATGATCAGCACGACAGACACTTCTATGCTAAAAGTGCCACAACTGTCATTATTTCCCAAATTTGGGTCACATTTTTTACTGCTTAGTCGCATGATTGAGGCCGACCTCTCTGTGCACATCCCAATCTAGGGATGGTTGCATACATCTCCCAGCTTGGCATGATATTGCTCAACCACACAGATGGGAACCAAGATTAATGATGCTACGCTGTCATAAGGCTGAGATGCATGTTGGTTGGCTTCCTGTCAAGCACGTGGTGAATCTCTCGGCGATCTCGACACTTGACGTCTGCGTTTATACGTGCGTATGCATGCTGAGAGTTAATCTGCATGAACCTAATATCCGAAGCCTCGTTTGAAGATGCTTGATGATGCTTATAGATTCATGAGGCCTTCAAAAATCTTGCCTATCGATGATATAATGCATAGGCACTAAGGAACACACTAAAGTAACAGTAATGGGTAGGTGGATCATCCAGCTACCTGGCATCCCTTGATTGCATCATTAAGCTACAATGAACCCATCCTCCCAGCTCCAATCCCCATCAGTTGAAAGCTATTCCTTCCTCCAACCTCACCGACAACCCAATGTTGGAAACGCCATCTCGAATTTACGAGTTAGCATCACAGAGGGCCTTGACGGCAGGCAGAACCTTGTCTATCCATCCAGTTAGCATCTCGCCTCGCCTCACTAAACAGAAGGTTAATAGGGGGGACACATACTAATGGCCTCGCTGATGCCGCAAGCACCAACGATGCAGCCAGTAGCATCAATCTGGATCTTGCTGAAGCTCTTGCAAGCGCACTTGAAGTCGGTCTCGGCACAAGTCGTGACCTTCTTGATGGAGTTCAGAAGGCAAGGCAGAGCGCAAGAGGGCACTTCGCCGACGGTCTGGGCCGAGGCGACGGCGAGGGTAGCAACGATGGCAGCAAGAGAGAACTTCATTTTGAAGGTTGAGTTGGGGGTTGATACAAGTATCAAAGATTTCTTGTAGGTGATTTAGGAGTAGGGGTTGTGTTATTGAGTGATGGAGTGATGGTTGGAGAAGAAAGAGAATGGGATCCAAGGGGGGAGAATACCTGGCTTTATATTCGGAGCCCAAGGCCTCGAGGACCCTAAGATCACATCGACAGGACTGGGGAAGGAGCACATTTTTTCGGCCTCGAAGAAAGTAACTATCCCCAGACATGCGGGCTTTCAAGCCTTCTCACCCATTCCATGATCATGATGTAACCCTGCCTCTGGGGGGAAGACTTAGTTCCATTGCGGCAGGTGCGTGAAAAGTGGTTTCCCAGAGTATAATACGCCTCCTATTCAGGATATACTACTATTTTAGTCCACTTCCTGTTGACCAAAACGGTGTGATGCAGAAAAGACTACGTATATGCGGGCATGTAGAAAGGCGTCCGTCCCATTATCACATTTCGTCTTTTCTCATACAACCCTAATATGATTGATGGATTAATTATCGAATCCCTCTTTTTATTAAATGCTTTGTGCAACCTCATCCCATCCAGGCTGCATACACACCACCAAGCTGCGGGTCGTCGGCGTCTTGGGACATGCACATAAATCCAGTCCTCCTCCATACCCAACCAAAAAAATTAACCCAATAAATAAAAATTCAAAGACCAAGAATACGTAGCACAATATCGTAAAAAGTTAGGCTGTCATGCATTACCCATCTCCACAAGGTGTGTAAAAATACTTTTCTCAAGCTTGCATAGATCCGTGGAAATGAAGCATACAAAGCGGATAAACTCGGCACATCGCCACAACTCCATCTGCTTGCTCGCCTCCACTGAAAACGAAACAATTAACTTTTTCCCTCTGGGGCAATAAACCAGGGTAAATCTCTCAAGACATTTTATCTACTGAGATTATAAAAACCTCCCTCCACAAAAGGGAATATAACCAGAAAATCCCTCCCCGTTTTGGAAAAGTCTGACGGAATCTTGGCTGCATTGCAACTCTCCAAGCAGCATTCATGATCCTTTGATACGAGGGTGTATGCTTATACTTCGTATATACTCCGTATGCCCGTTAAAACACAGATGAAATAGAAGCCCCTCGATCTTCTTCCCCGCAAAAACACTGCCGCCTGCCCCATGCAGGAAACACCATGCATGAAATACCACCCTCCAAATCCTACCCTTAGGACTTTTCCAACCCTCCAAATGGCTCGTTTGGGCGGCAGAACCTGCAGCCCATATCGAAAATATCAATAGCCAACCGGTTCCCCGCGTCACCTGATGCTCCAGACCACATCTTGCCTCGGGATATCGCCAATCCAGGGGCTCACGCACAAAAAGCTTCTGATCGTCCACCTATGAACCAGCAGGTTATTCACATTTCAGTCTATGGAAGTTGGCCTCTTCCCCTCCCAACTCCGCCAAATAGGGGTATAATATCCTCGCATATAGGTATCGACATGAGAATCATCAGGGGGGTCCTCCCCCCGCATTATGCACCCCCTCCACCCCCTCACTCTTCTCCCCGCCGCCGCTTTTGCCTTGTCCCGTGTCCCCCGGTCTTCCCGTCTCCATGCAGCCGCTCCCCCGTTATGCCTCTCGGTTGCCTTCTCCGAGCTGGACAAAACCCCCGCCCCATGAACGGCTGAAGAAATAGAGACGAGAAGAAGATAACAAACTCGTTTTCCAAACAGACGAAAACTGGCCATTAGTTGTAGGCATTACTACGCCTTCTCCCATCCGGCCGGGCCGTCAGCCTCATACAATCCCCTCTTGGAAATCACCCGACCCAGGCCCCTATGGATCTCGGCCTGGAACGGCTCAAAAGGTATCTTCTCTCCGTCTATGCTGATGTAGCCATCCTCTTGATTCCGCGGAATGATGCGATAGGCCGAAATCTTCTTGTATGTGACATTTGGGTTGTCAAAGAACTTCCCTTTTTCGACCGCCAGCAGTGCCTTGGCGAAAGCCCGCGGCGACAGATCCCCGTTCATTGTGACGAGATCCATGCAGCCGTCGGTAGGCATGGCTGCAGGAAACATATTGGCATCCGGTGACATGTATGCCATCTAGTAATACGCCCTCTCGTTAGCCTCGGTTTGCTTCACGTACAATGATGTCAGCCCCAGACTTACGTTTCCACAGTAAAAGCTCCCAATGTTGTCGTGGGAAATCATCTCCCATCCTTCAGGGAGCTCGTCCTGGACCGTCCCATACTTCAGTGTTGGTAGACCTTCCGATTCATTAGCCTCAGTCTCTCCACCCTCATCCACCTTGAGCAGATTTGGGTCATTGATATTCTTCTTGTAGTGCTGTTTGATCTTGGCCTTGTCGTCGATTTCGAGCTTCACCGCAAAGTCGCATGGATAGCACTTCCGTTGGACCACTCGCATTGCAAGGCCGACCTCGAAGCGAGTGCCACCCATCCATCGCAGGTGCTCAGTGCCAAGGTCGCTCTCGGCGATGATGCCCAGGCACTGGGACAGAAACGACAGGATACGACGGTCGCCTTGAGTGACGGAAACGAGATCTATGGGGGACACAATGCCCTTGACAATGGCCAATGCTGCTAACCCAGCGTTGTTGGTCCCATTGGTGTTCAGAGAGAATCCATTGCCAGAGCCACAGGGGATATGGCTCACGGCAATCTTCTTGAGGGCCTTCCCAGCATCTGGACGCTTGGCCAGCCCATTAAAGATTTCATGCGGCGTGCCATCACCAGAGAGCGCCATGATAGTGTCGTATTTGTCGAGATCCGCCTTTTCCACAAGCTCCGTAGCTTCCCCACCCCTGGTGAGCGTCACCATATCCAGCTCCATGCGCGCAGCTTCAAACAATGGCAACACATGCTTCTTCCATTTGGCCAGAGCCCCTCCGGGGCCTGAATTTGGATTAATCAACACGTAGGCTCTCTTCTGTGCTTTTGCGGGGCCATATGCGTGTGAGAGGAGCAGAGATGCGAACTCCTGTGGCGACGGCCCGTCAGCCCCCACATCGGAGCTGGGAATCGCAAACGTCCATTTTTGGAGCTTGGGCGATGACTTGCTTGAGTGTTGCGCCGCATAGTCAACCACGAAGTTGCCGTTGGAAACTTCTGCCCAGAGGATGTTGTACAACGGAATCGACTGTTTTCCCTTGCCATCTAACCACCCGATATTGTTAGCCAGCGAAGCTCAACTCGCAGATAGCTTCATAGCAAGGGAGAAAAGCTCACCACCCGCTACTCCCGAAGCAGACTTCTTGCTTTTTTTGCCATCAGGATCTACCAAAATGTCAGGTCTCAATTGCGCGCGCAATGGCACTAAAACCCAATGGGTTCGTTCGCAGAGGAAGTGCTCCCATACCGTTCAACACGAGGTCCTTCTCGCCAATCGCCAGCGTCTTCTGACCCCCCAAGCTGAGTCGCTGAGTGCCACCAGCTGCTGCTTCACCCTCCATCGTCGAGCCGTTTTCCATCCCGTGGTCAATGTTTTCGGCTGCCGAGGCGCCCGAGGTATCCGAAAGTCCGCACTCAGAACAAAAGTCGTCGTCAATGATGGACTCGAGCTTTGAACGTGATTTGGGTATTCTAAATCGAAACAAAAATGGACAACACATATATAATAGGAGTGAAAAAAGGTGAGAAAGGGAGAGAAACAAGTGACAAAAAAATGAAGGACAAGCACCCCCAGATAAGCGAAGTGAGCGGATAAGAAAAGTGGTAAAGGAGAGAGACGAGCCGATGATGATGGAGTATGGTTGAAGCTAATGCCAGCCCGCTAAACGGTACTTACGAGTAGGTCCAGCAAGCGGGTGACAAAAAAAAGAGGGACCGCGAACACATAAGTACTACTAGGTATTATAGCTAATAACTCCGATTGCCCTATATCACCCTTATTGCAATAGATTATACTATCATTAAAATAGATCCCTATCATTAGGATAGATAGCTACTATCTAGCTGGCATTTATATTATACAATGAAATAGTAGAAGGCCCCAATACTCTGTCAGCTAAGTGTCTGATCAGATGTATATCATTTTGCGGTCCCTCTTTTTTATCACCAGCTTAGTCCAGGTTCCCCGGGACCACTAGTAATAGCGCCAGGGGAGGTCACCAACAGTGGGGTTCCAGCTCGAGGCCGGTTTTGGTCCATTAATGCATACTCGTACATGCCGAGGTCCTCAAACAAAGCAAACGGATTCATTTTGCACCAGCACCCAATCCATGGATTGGATAATATTATTAGCATAATTCTCATACTATTCCTTGATAGGAGACGGGCCAAAAGGCTACTCCGTTCCAAAGTTCCATTTTCTTTTCAGGCTATGACCCAATTGTAAGTAAACCACCTAAGACGTCACTGGCAGCATTCGCTTACTTAGACGGAGCGTCTGCGGCCGCCGAACATCAGCTCTGCCGATTTCACGTCACCATCAGCATGTCACCGAGAATTGCGCCGTTTCGTCGTCAATGCCAATGGTCATCAGTATCAGTCCTATCGATATGCCTACCAACTTTTGTATATGCAGTCCCCCAAACTCCCTCTACCCGCCTGCCACCAGGAACCAGTTGACCCATAGATATATACAATACAATGATATATATCTTGCCCAAACACATTCCCTTCCCTCATCTTCTCATAGAGTCATAGACCGTGGCTTGAAATGCTTCACGCTACCCCAGTCCCTCTCATTATGCTTTTCTCCCTTGAAGGGTGGCTGAACGCTCATCTAAGACAGTCGCGTCACCCCCGGCCACTTCGCCTGCGCCGCCTTCTGGAAAGCATTCGTCTCGGAGCTTCTCCAGCTCCGTAACGTCTCGAGTATCTCTATCGCATCACCAAACGTCGTGCTCTCGTGGTCAAGCAAACCAACGATTTCTTTCTCGCACGTGCTCTTGTCTCCGCCCAGTGATAGCCTGGCCTTGATGGCGGAGAGGGCGTGGAGTGGGCTGGCCTTGTATTTCGCCTGGAACTCCTCGTTGTATTGGCTCAGATCCGTGGTCTCATCAACGGCCTTGAACTCAGCCTTCAGGGCCTCAATTGCCTTGGGCGGGAGGTCGGACGGTGGCTTGCTGAGCAAGTTTCGGAGAGCAATGACTTGTTCATGCACCCGGGGATTCTCAGCGTTGATTGCCAGCGCGTGGTTGAGGCAACGGAGAGCAAGGACATATTTTCCTAATCAACTAGTTAGCCATTATTGAATTCATACGCAGCAAACAGAGAAATACTGACTTCGGCGCATATAGACCTCAAATCCAGCAATTTGGGCCTCAATGCTCTTGGGACTGGCTTGCAGCATCGGTGTGAGGAACTTCATAGCCGCTCCTAGCGGATCCGTCGTGGCTGCGAGAGTCAAGCCCAATGGATCCTCATCCTTCTTCTTGACCTCGCCTTGCTGGCCGCCCTTGTTTGGATCTTGCTTAGCCTGCTTCTCTGCCGCCTCCCTCTCAAGTCGCTGTAATTCCTTCTTCGCCTTCTTTGCTGCCTTCTTCTTTTCCAAGGCATCGGCGTCATTGCCATCCGTGCCGTTGATCCCGTTTGCTGATGGCTTATCTGCCATCTTCAGGTAAATATTGATGGCATTGAGTGCCACCCGCGTGTAGAAGGGATGATCGCGAATATGATCCTCCCAGCGAACCATGTCGATATAGGCTCGGATCTGTCCCTTTCGCAGCGAAAAGCTGTGGAAGTCAAACTGATCGTCCTGCCAAACTTCAAAAATGTTGTCGATGGCATGGAACCGCTTGAGGGCGAGACCAATATCACCCTGTCTAGCATAAGACTCTCCGTCTTCCGTCAGGTACCAGATGCACTGCATATCCAACAGTTCTGCAAGAGTGCCTCCGACTGCATCTCCCCTAGTAAATAAAGTAACAGTTTTCAGGGCCTTTTCGCCTTCGTTGTTGCGAAGATGGTACTTGGCGGCCTTGCTGTTAATGTAACGATCCTTGAGGTCAAGCTTGCGAGCGTAGTCCATGATCTCTGCAGCCTTTTGAAGGTCACCTCCATGCTTCAATATCCGAGCCTTGGTCATATGAAAGTCGACGCTCTTAGGGTCCTTTTCAATGGCACGCTCGATGTACTCCGTGGCTTTGGCGAGGTCGCGACTCAGATGATAGCTGTAATGCTGTGCGAGATAGTAAAGTCCAGCCGCTTCTCCCTTATCCTTGCTCTCGGAATCGGCATCTTGTGAGTCAAGATACTTTTCGGCCAATTGGTTCAGCGTATCCTTCTTAAATGAATCGGAGTAGAGATGTTTCAGGTTGGCAAAGGTGGAGGGAACACCCTTGTTCAGCATCAAAGTCAAGTATCCTTCCGCGGCCTTTTGGAACTCATCTCCTAGCATGAAGTTAGTCGTCACAAGTTCCCGAAATATTTCAATAAAAATCCTAAGTTCCACTCACCCGTCAGAAAATCTAGGGGAAGTCGTCGAGCAGCATCGCAACGGGGGAATTTCTGTGCGAATTCATCATAAACAGCCTTTCGTGCCACCAGATCCTCTGCGGGTATCTCCAGAGCTTGCTCCAGCTTCTCATAATAGGCCCCGTGCTCTGTATTTCGTTCGAGCAGCGCCCTGTAGGCTTTTGCGGCCTCTTCCTTCCTCCCCAGCTTGAAAAGATACTCAGCTCGGCACTCCAGGACAGCCAAACGATCCAGGTTGTGCTTAGCATCACTCTGCAAGTGGTCCAAAGCCCGCTGGTAGTCGCCTTGCTCTGCAATCAAGGAGTTCTTGTACATGGTGGCCTCCGAGTGTTCAATGTCGTAGCGGGAAGGTGTGGCTTTCAACGTCCCTTCGTATGTTTTGAGGACATTCTCCGCCTCGGTAGGGTTACCGGCCAGATGGTGTGCAATTGCCAAGGCTGTCCAGCTCTGGCGCAACTGAGGTTTCGCCTGGAGCATGGCGGTTCGGCTCTGAATGTACCCTTGGTAATCGCGCATTTGCACTTGGAGAATGGCAAGGTCACGTTGGATCTGGGAGGAGTTAGGGTCAAGCTTAAGCGCAAACTTATATGCCTTGATAGCCTCTTCGAAATTTTTGACTGCTCGGTACAGAAGCCCATACACATGCCAGCAAATGTGAGACTTCATATCCGCTGTCAGGGCTTCTTTTCCAAGAGCAAACGCCTCCTCTGTTTTCCCTTGGCTATTCAGGATCAGGGCCTTCATGGCCATTGTATCTCCATGCTTGGGATTCTTCTTGAGGATGAGGTCGGCGGTCTTGAGACCGCGCTTGTATTGCTTGTCCTCATAGCTGCGGATGATGGTCCGGAACTGCGCCGCTTCCTTTGGCGCCAGTGGTTGCGGCATCGTGACAGGCGGGTGGATGAGCGATGCGGGATGGATATGTAGAGCCTGTAATCTAGGGAAGATTCAAAGGAGCGGAAATGGTGCAATGAACAGCGCTCAATGCCTGTCAAAACGGAGCCCCGCGAATCTCGGTGGTGTGATCAGTGCCTGGCCGTTGCTTGGGACGAGGACGTCGGGAAGTGACCTGTAGCTCGACGGCTCAGGGTTTAATCCGCTGGCTGCACTGGTAAGAAGGCAACTGTCACTCCTCGCCGGGCAAACGTCGTGTACCTCGTTGCGTCTCCGTGAGGACGTGTCGGTGGAAGTGAAGTTGGCTGGTTCTTAGTCTGGAAATCGACGCTCGTGTGTTGGCGGCGGATCTTCGGAGCTTGGGTTCTTCCACAGTAAATCGCCTCAAGCTGAATTCCCCCGCCTTGTCCCAAATCTCAGGTCATTCAATGGTGGGGCATCTTATCCATTGATCTCAACTTCGAGGTGCAAAAACAAGATATCGCTCTGTCGCAACCATATCGTGGATTGAGGAAAGCCTGGAAGATTTATACATATTCACTGTACAAATTACTTTGAACATCACCCTGTGGTGGACAGAGGGACAATTCACACAACACATTTATTTGTGATTAGAGGTCGGATTGAGGGGTATATTCGTCTACCTTATCGTACAGTTACTACTGCTGTGGTGCTATCTATTGCTATTGTTACAGGCCGTATCTTCATTTACAGAACTCATATATATATCTTCGGCCGCGGGCGTCTGGTTTACGCTGATACTGATGGAGGAGCACAAGGGTATCATCTAGGGGTTGACTGGCTCGACTCAGCTTGCTTAGAGCTTTGCGCGTCTTCCCATTTAGCCATGGCATCCTCCCAGTTTTGTCCAGCTAACACCCCGCATCTGTCTTGGGTGACGCCCCAAGTCCGGCTGCGTACAATGCTCTCTACGCCACGCTCTTGTCGTATAAGGAGGGCAAGAGTCTGAGTACGAGCTTCGCGAGGAAAGAATCGTCCCGAATATGGATCCAATCTTTCATCGACCACTCTTCCTCGATCTTTCTGGTTTTCTAACTCTCGTATAGCCGTTTCTGGATCGTCCGGGTCGGGACTTGTAGCCACGATACCGCAATAGTCAAGAACCTCAGTCCTCGCCTTCCACGAGGGAAACAGTACTTTATCCCTGAAATCCTGGCAGGCCTGCGAATCGATCTGCCTAGATGATGCTCTTAGTGCGCGTCGCGATGTCGAGACAGGATCGAAACCCTCTTGGGCCGGGGTCACGAGAGCATTGAGATTCTGGGCGATGGAGTCGTCGACGGACGACCGTGATAATCGCAAGAAATCTGTGACATCAGCAATGATTTTTGCCGTCAGTATCTCGTTATCTATGCCTCCACGCACCACGGAGAGTCCCAAACGAGAAGCAAAACTGCGGCGACAAGCTGGGTGAACCAGACGCCTGGGACATTATCTGCCGTCGCTGCTTGGGGCCGCTGCCCGAAGCCTCCGTTCTTAGGGTGACGCCTTTCCAGAGTAATCCAGCCAGCGTGAAGAGATGATTTGGGGCAGTGCAAACGAAGTGATTAGTATTATTAAGAAAGTGACGCGGCCAGGCTGTATTGGTCAAGAATATGGTCAGAGAGAAAAACAGCGATGACGTGATGGTAATGGCGAGAACGGCGAAAATGCCGAAGGCGTGGAGTTCAGTACTACCGAAACGAATCGTCCGCTCGGAGGAATATAGGCCCGCCAAGGCCCGCCACGGCCCTTCATCACCACAAGGGAAAGCTTAGACAACCTCTAAACGGCAGCCACACAACAATGGGATGGTAACGCGCTTTCATAACACCCCGTATAAGTGAAATTGTTGTAAACGTTATCGTATTTGTATTTTTTTATTCATTTTATCTGCCCACAGAGTAAGATTGCATGTCCTCCTTTCAATGCGGCTGGCGTTCTCGTGTTTTGTTGGCTGTTTCATATCCAACCTATTAGTGAGCGTTGCAATTTGCGATAACCCTGACCCTGTCGACTTGGCGGAGGCTTCAAGTTCGCCAACTGAAGACTTTGGGACTTTTGAGAGCTTGGCAGGCATACCGGCTTGATATCACATGATATTGCTGCAGATTTTCTTGAATTCAAATCAACAAATCCCTCTTAGATGGAAGATGAAGATAAGGGGACCATCTTCGGAGTGGCCCGTACTAGTACTACTACTCCTGGTAGCTAAGACTAGCAGTCGGGATAAGGTTTACATGGGGGATTTAGCAGCACTGGAATTCACGCCGCATTTTTCGACATGTCAGGGTGAAAACTGAGAAGATCTATTTAAATGGCTGTTTCATATGAAAATACTACCAGTACTATGTAAAAGAAGACTTGTTGAAGTTATAGACCTGATGTGCTTAGGAGCCACCCAACTCTCAGCGTGGCAAGGATTAGTCAAGCGGAAGATGCCTTTGAAACAAGACTTTGCTAGCGGTACAAGTACATAACTACATGATCCCATAACTTTAGGGGATCTGGTGTCCTCACGTCAGCCCTCAGTGGCCCAATGGCCCTCAGCCACTGCGAGCTCGTTTCTTGATACTGCTTTTGACATGACCTCGTACTCGTATTGCGCCAAACTTTGAAGCCTCTGCTTACCCATGTCTGACACAAAATCCACCCCACACACGACACGCTCCGAATGCTCCCCACTGAGATCTCCCCTGATGACGGTGGAGGCTTGTCGCGTGGCCAAGTCGGTGACGTGCCCACACAACGAGCAAGCAAAAAACTAAAGCCTGGGGCAATTATTATGTATGTACGGAGTACTGCTATTAGCGGCGGTACCTTGCAGTGCAGATTAGCAGGCCTGTGTTCCCTCGTGACAATGTGTGCATTGCATGCCATCCAACAGCATAGCCTATGACCGCCTTTCATAAGAAACATCCTCACCTCCGCCCGCCCTTCTTCCCCCTTTACAACTAACTCCTTTGGTTACGATATCGACTTCTCACGGCTTCTGCTTGCTCAAGTTGGGCTCGTATCTCCGACTTGCTCCCTCTTGTTACCCAACCCCTCCCCTTCCCTTGTTTAAATATAGCAGCTACCCCACGTCTTACATCTTACATCTTGCTGTCCTCTATCGCTTTCTCCTTCTCACCCACAACACCAATACAACAACTTCTACAACCATGTCGTCTTCCGAAGCCGCAACGCCTGCGCAGGCAAACAGCGGAACCTGGTCCGCCTTCCTGAAGGTTCGTACGAATTCCAGCCTGCGCGGGTCGTTGCCGTGTGCCTCTCTCTAACGACGCAATCGACATCTAGTCCATCGCCTCCTTCAATGGCGATCTCTCCTCCCTGACCGCTCCCCCCTTCATCCTCTCCTCGCAGTCCCTCACCGAGTTCTCCTCCTACTGGGCCACCCAGCCGCCCATCCTCACCGCGCCGGCCGCCGAGTCCGACCCGGCCAAGCGTGCTATGCTGGTCCTCAAGTGGTTCCTCTCCACCCTGAAGCACCAATACGCCAGCCGCAGCGAGCAATTCGGCAATGAGAAGAAGCCCCTAAACCCTTTCCTTGGCGAGCTCTTCCTGGGCACGTGGAACGACGAGGCTGGTAAGACGACCCTCATCTCCGAGCAGGTCAGCCACCACCCGCCCGCCACGGCGTACTGCATTCGCAACGACAAGACTGGTGTTCAACTCGAGGGTTACAATGCCCAGAAGGCTACATTCAAGAGCACTATTATAGTTAAGCAGATCGGCCACGCCGTGCTTACGATCCCCGTTGGTTCTGGCGACAAGAAGGAGTTGGAGCGTTACCTCATCACCCTTCCCTCCCTGCACATCGAGGGCCTCATCTTCGGCGCTCCCTTCGTTGAGCTCGACGGATCAAGCTACATCGTCAGCTCCAGCGGCTACACCGCTAGAATCGACTACAGTGGCAAGGGCTGGCTGTCGGGTAAGAAGAACACCGTCATTGCCACTCTCCACCGCACAGACAACGAAAAGGACGTGGCGTACAACGTAACTGGCCAGTGGACCAAGGAATTCGAAATCTACGAAGGCCCCGCCAAGAAGAATTGCAAGTCTACTCTCATCTCAACATATGACGCCTCCGCCGCATTACAGACCAACCTGGACCTCACACCGCTCGAGAAGCAATACCCCCTCGAGTCCCGCCGCGCCTGGGGCAAAGTTGCCGACGCCATCCAAAAGGGCGATATGGAGTCCGTCTCCATCGAAAAGACCAAGATCGAGCAGGCCCAGCGCACTATGCGCTCCAAGGAGAATTCCGACGGCCAAGTTTGGGAGAGGCGGTACTTCAACGCTGTCGAAGGGGAGGACGAGACCCTTATCTTGTTGGGCAAGGCTGCTGGCGTGCCGGTAGACGGCGAAAAGGACAAGACGGGTGGTCTGTGGAGATTCAGTGCTGAAAAGGCTGCCAAGGCATCAGCCCAGCAACTCAGCAATGACGAAGTTGAGGCTCTCGAGAAGGAGCTCTTGGGACAATGATTTTAGTCGACTCTCAAAAGAGGGAGGATAGAGAAGGAAAGGAAAAAAGGAATACCAAAACGAACTGGAAAGAGGGAGTGGAGCGCCAAACAAATATGCGAGACTCATTGATAATCACGAGTTGGGGAGAGATGGGGAGAGAGAATTACCGTGGTTCAACACACAGCATTGGGACATCAACCGGCCAGTCAGGATGTATACTACAGGAGTTTGAAAGCACACTTTGTTTACATAGCGATCCGACATTTTGTAGAGAAGGGCCTCATTTTTTTGGAATATCATCAGAGGTTTGCGACATTTTTTTTCTCATTTCTGGTTTAACGTTTTGTTAGCTACCATGCAGCTTAGGGACGCCTGCATTTTCTCGAAGCAGGGTAATCCATCCAGCACACGGTAGTTCGTTTGGAATTGCTCCCCCGTATTTTTCAAAAAATGTAAAGCTGATATTTACAGCTGGCCAGCGCAGTTGAAGTCGGCGAGGGCCTCAGCAACACGCTTGGACATGGTCTTCTCACCCTCACGGACCCAGACACGGGGCTATTTTGGTGTTAGTATTCATCAAATATTCGTCAAATGGCAAGGGGGGCTAGAGATACTCACGTCGAAGTACTTCTTGTTGGGCTTGTCCTCGCCATCGGGGTTGCCAACGGTGGTAAGGAGGTAGTCCTTCTTGTTCAGGACGTAGTCACGGACACCGGACAGGTAAGCGAACTGCATGTCGGTATCCATGTTGACCTTGACGACACCGTGGCCGATGGCATCGAGGTACTCCTGCTTGGTGGAGCCGGAGCCACCGTGGAAGACAAAGAAGACGGGCTTGTCATCCTCGCTCTTGATGGCGGCCTTGACGTGGGCCTGGTGCTTGCCGAGGAGCTCAGGGTGCAACTGAACGTTACCGGGCTTGTAAACACCGTGGACGTTACCGAAACCGGCAGCAATGGAGAAGTAAGGAGAGATGGGCTTAAGGGTGTTGTAGATGTTGAGAATGTCCTCAGGCTGGGTGTAGAGGGCAGCGTTGTCAACATTCTCGTTGTTGACACCGTCCTCCTCACCACCAGTGATGCCAATCTCCATCTCGAGCCACTGCTTCATGGGGGCAGCGCGCTTGAGGTACTTGGCAGTGGTCTCGACGTTCCACTCAACGGGCTCCTCAGACAGGTCAATCATGTGAGAGCTGAAGAGAGGCTCGCCGACGGCCTTGAAGTAGGCCTCATCAGCAGTGAGCATGCCATCGAGCCAAGGGAGAAGCTTCTTGGCGCAGTGGTCGGTGTGCAGAACGACGGGGACGCCGTAAGCGGGAGCAATGGATCGGATGTAGTTGGCACCAGCGATGGCACCAGCGATGGAGGCAGCCTGGTCCTTGTTGTCCACGCCCTGCAAAGTTGAACAGTTAGAGAGCGTGCATTGCATTGCATATGCGCAAACAGCTGGACTTTACCTTTCCGGCGAAGTAGGCGGCGCCACCCTGGGACATCTGCAGGATGATGGGGGACTTGGCATCGCGGGCAGCCTCGAGAGAGGAGACAACAGTGGAGGAGGAGGTGACGTTCTGAGGACAGAAAAAAAGTCAGTAAATGGCGCCGAATTTGGAGGAGTCCTCTCGACTTGACTTAAGGGTATGACGTACAATGGCGGGGATGGCGAACTTGTGCTCGCGAGCGTACTCGAACAGTCTCAGGACATCATCACCAACAATCACACCGGTCTTGCGAGTCAACACATCGAAGGCACCCATGTTTGCGAGTTTGTGCGGTATGACTGGAATGTAGAGATCGAGGGACTAAGCCAGAGTCGCGGGAGAGAAGTGAGGATGGTTTCTGCAGAGTTTGAAAGAGAGAGAAAGCTGGTCAGCAAGCGGAAAAGGCTTGAAAAGGGCTAAATATGAAATAAATGGAGGCCTGATAAAAGGATGATGGTAATGGCTACTCGTAACGCGCGGGGTTTTTCTGTCCCAAAGTGTTGACGGAGTTATCGATAGGTAGGTAGCCATTGGAGGGAAGGAGGGGTTGGTTGCTCCGTTGACGGATGGGACGCTTGGCTCGTTCGTCCGTCAATGCTCGTCATTTTGCATGAGCTGGTATTTTGCGTTGATGAAGCTGCCATGCATTGTTGGTGTTCAACAAGGCCTGAGAGTCGTCGAAGAGCGGCCGGCTGTGCTTGATGGAGACCTTCCCTTTCGATTGCTTTTTCTCTCTCCATCCCATCAACTCGTCCAATCCGCCATTGTCTCGGTCGCGAACTGATCCCCCAATCCCCCCTAGACTCCTAGGCTGG
Source organism: Mycogone perniciosa (assembly GCA_025331125.1). Taxonomy (NCBI): domain Eukaryota; kingdom Fungi; phylum Ascomycota; class Sordariomycetes; order Hypocreales; family Hypocreaceae; genus Mycogone; species Mycogone perniciosa. The sequence goes on from JAOALB010000124.1 coordinate 26,504, forward strand.
TAGTACTCCTGCTATCGTGGCGGCACGAGCGGCGATGATTGGGATAGGCGATTGATGGTGGGGCAGATGCGTTCATATGGAGGGGCAAAGGAGGGGTTCCATTTTGAGTGTCAGCATGTATCGGCGTCACTTACAGGATCAGTCAGCTCAGCTGTACGGAGTACGGAGTATGGAGCAGTAGTAGTAGTGTGCAAAGAGATGGAAAGATGGAAGTGGGAATAATGGTTATATGTATAAACGGAATGGAATGAGGAGAAGGGCGGGGGCCTCTCGTCATTGCCGAGAGCTTCTGTTCTGTTCTTCCTGCCGTAGCCGAAGCTTCGGGGCCACCAACGGAAACATGCGGGACGACGCAACGATGACGGCCCATTGGATTGCATTGGATTTGCATCGTTTCAGGCACTCGCCCTTCTCCCTAACAGCGCTATAATAATTGGTATTCCTACTTCGCACACCTCCTAGGCTGCGCTAACAACAGCCGTTCGATGAAATGCATCATCTCTTTCTTACATGCTGCTGACGCATATCAAGGCTCAATTTTCATACCATCATGACCGTTTCGCCCGACTCTGCACTTCTCTCAGGTCAAATGACTTGTTTGTTTTGCATTAAATTCTCCTCGTTTCCCCGACTTCTCCGCACTCACCGCATCAAAACGGGATCCAACGGGAAAACTCTAATAAAATTTGCATAATAATAACAATACTCCGAGGCTGCTCTCTTCCGGCTTACACCAACATCGGTAATAGTAATCAACACGCACATGTTTAATCGCCAAATGATCACCTGCAACATATCTACATTTCATCTCCAATGCTTCCCTCTAAAACTCGCCCAATTTCTTTTACTCCGGAATCTTGAATCCAGACCCGCGAAGCTTCTGGAATACCCCATTGGGATCGTACTTTGCCGACGCTGCCCGCAACTTGGCGACAGCCTCTTCGCCAAATGTCGAAATGACATCCTGGTTCCTGTGTGCATAGTTGAGATATTTCCACTTCCAAGCCAGGCCCAGAGACGCCGCGTACGCTTCGACATCGTTAAGATATTCTACAACCAACGGTGTTGTGAGTTTCTCAACCTCCTCACTGTGGATAGCCAGTGCAATGACGAACATGATGCCATTGCCGTCGGTGGTGTATTTGTCTAATCCCATGACATTGCCGCCTTTAGCAATGCCCTTTTCAACGATTGGCTTAGTAATGGGCTGAAACGCGCAGAGAGTGTTGAAGCTCAACGTTGCGATCCTCTCGATTGCGGCGTTGAGCTCGGAAAGCTTCTTAACAGCATAATTCATGGGACGAGCATCGTTTTTGAACGCCGCCGTAAACCAGACATTGCTATATTCACCAAGTCAGTCCTTGCACGCCAATATTGGATCCAGTACCATGCGAAAATTCTGAACATACCGCTTACCCGCAGGCAATGTAACACCCAGCTCCCCCGTCAAAGCTGACATGGTAGTCACCGTGGTGGTATCAAGACCAATACCTTTTACTCTGTAATAGCCATCAAATGCAGGCGCCTTGACCTTGGCGAGGGTATTCCCTAATGCAGTGGCCAACACGGTGCCAATCACAGGGTAATGCATCCAAGAAACAACCGATGAGCTGTTCTCATCCTTGTAAACATTGTCGGTAAATTCAACCAAAGCATCGATGACAGCAGGGCCCGACCTGAGATCATAGAACACGGCGCCCCCCCACATCACAGGCCTCTTTGGGTCAGGATATTCGATAGAATACATATCGAAGCGGGTGACGAGACCCAGGTTACCGCTGCCGCCCTTGAGGGCCTGCCATAAATCCGGATTGCTGGTTGCATTGGCATTGACGATGGATCCGTCTGCGAGGACCACTTCGAAGTTGGCTACATTATCGCAGGCCATGCCATGCGAGGCTGCGTGGAATGAGTATCCTCCCCCCGTGATGAAACCCCCGTTACCGACTGTACCAACACGACCGCCGGTGACAGTGACGCCATAGGGAGCCAGGTCATCGTATACAGATTGCCAATGGCCACCAGGTCGGATCGAGGCAAGCTTGGTGTCTGGGTTCCAGGTTGTCGCGTCCATATTCCCTATGCACACCATTATCAGCCATTTGCACCGACCAGTGTATATAAATAAATGGGCTCCCTCCTGGTGGCCTTACCAAAGTCGATAGCCACACCATTCTCGACGCTGTTAGATAGCGCAAAAGAGCCATGTCCACCTCCTCGCACACCGAACGGGCAGTCGCCAGCTACCAAAGCCTTAATCGTGACGGAAACATCCTCCGCTGTTGAGGGTTGCACCATACACCATGGCTCCAGAGCAGCACTCTTAGACCAGTATGAGTTTAGGCGAGCCTGATACTTCCATGAATGGGGAAAGTAGACTTTGCCTTTGAGATTGGGTGCATTCGCGAGACTCTCACACTACTTCCAAGTTTACCATGTCAGTGGGCGCTCTTCCTTTATTTCCCCAAATTGCTTTGTAGGCTTCATGCAAACGGTGGTAAAGAAGTGAGAAGACTGACACAACGAGTAGTAGCTTGCTGGCGATCGGCTACCACACTCGCGATTAAGCCACCGCTCAAGCAGAAGATTGTGCTAGCTTTTATCAGCATCTCGACTCGGCTCGGCGTCAGGGAGACGTAACAGGATAGGAAAGGGTAAGCTGCTGGCAGGTCACATGCAAGATCCGGAGGAGGGTCGAATGGACGGGTCGGAATCACAAGATCGTCAATGCACTAAGCTTGGTACCATGATATGTTGTAAGAATGGGAATTAAAGTATTCAAGGAATGAAGGGTTAAAAGGGGAGGATTCATTCGACGGCAAAGCGGTATCTAAGTGAATCATAAGGTGCAATGTCTTAGACCAATTTAATGAGATTCTATAAGGGAGGCAATAATATGTACCAACACCTAACCCATGGTGATCATTCGTAGTACGTATAATATGAGTACATCCTAGTCTGTAGTCACAGCTCAAAACCGGAAGCTGTCTTATGGGATATCGGGTGGCGTTGAAGATGGAATCAGGGGTAAAGGTGAAAGCGGTCCTCTATAAACAATATAATATTAGTATAAATATATAAATGATAAAATATTTTGTGATAGATTATATAATAAACTTTATATAATAAATAAAAATATATATTTCTGCAATAAAGCATTTGTTGTCTTATATATTGTCTTCCTTCTTTCATAGACTAAGACGCTATATAGTATATAATAAATGTCTATTTTGGCTACGTGTATCAGGCAACCAAAGAACATTACTTGTATAGAACCCCTCTCTTACTATACAACTATATACTACTATATAACTGGCAGAATTACCTATTGGCGAAAGTATCTTATAAGCATATAGTGTTCAAAGATTGTCATCACTACTGCTGCCAGGCAATGGTAGCTCCGGGCCATCAAATCAAAAGTTACAGTACATCCAAAATCCATTATATCTTGGGGGTTAAGCCATCTAATTGAGAGGTCACATTCAATATGCCGGAGGTTGGGAAATCAGCCTTGAGACCGGGCGCAGGCAAGACCCCTTAATGCCATTTTTAGGCGGTCGATCTGATGTTCACGCCAATTCTCAAACCCATTCCCACGCGCGCAGCTGGCGAGATGCAATGAAGCGATATTCCGCGGAAGGAGCTGGATGAGGAGCTGCGAGCCGTCGTTAAGTGATAGTCCGTAGTTGTCCTCATTGCCGCATACTGTGCGCCAGTCCACGAATAGGTCCTGCAGGACAGTGAAACGGTTGAGGCTTGGTATCTGTCGAATATTTCCTCCAGATATCGCGTGGCTCCGTTTATTGAGGTCGAGATGCAGTGATTGGAGGGTCCCCCGGAGATGGTCGAGCGATTGAAGGAAGTCAGATGGTTGGAAATGGTCCCCGTCGTTGTATTGTAGCGTTATATCACCATCATCGTGGGGAACAACAGCTTTATAGACGAACGTGTGCTGCCTGACGCAGGAACTGAGTATTCCTTGTAATTCCTTTGCATCCAGTCTGCTCTGTGTAATGCGAAGGACTTGCAATCTTGGTAGGGAAAATACCTGCTCTCCAATTGACCTACACAGATAGATATTAAGCGTCTCTAGGCTGTCAGATAACCGGATGATTCTGCTTTCCATTCCAGACAAATTCGATAGTCTAGATGGATAGTAGTTTTCTGGAGAATTGGTGGATATGTTGAAAGTTCTTAGAGGTAGTCTTTCTATCTGCAGGAGGGCGTGGGGAACATCATCGTCGAGAGACATTTCCTCCGGGCTAAGATGCTCGAGCTTAGGGAGGCAGGTAACTAGATTGCCGTAGAGCAGAGTCTTTTTGGGACGGACTGTTGACATCCATGCGTCCATAACGGGCAACGATGATAAGAAACTATCCCCTGACTGGTCATTAAACACAAAATGATCTTCTCATAAATAGAGCATCTTGACATACCTAGTTTGCTAAATCAGGCTGCTGCGTAACAGACCAAATAAACCTGTAAAGCCGCTAGAATTATGTTCTGGCATGAAACCATGATGCAAGATAGCCTGGGCTAATCTGCACAGGTGTTTGGCAACCAGAGATCAAGAATAAAGAGTCCGCAGGTCTAGTTGGTACCGGGATAATGCCCTGGCGTCATCCTTCCGGATATCTCCATCAAAGTACTCCGTAGACATCGGGGTGATAGTCGCCCCGGCAGTGATGGCAGAAGTAGCCAAATATAAGTTGCAAGACTTTGGTGGGAAGGTTAATGAAGCTTGCCGTAGAGTCGCAACGCGTACCTGCTGTTTGGCTCAAGATAGGTGATAATGGATTCCTTTTGCGATATTTAGTGTACATTATGTCTAGAAAGTTGTTAGGATGGTTGTTTTCCATAAATAATGTAGGAAGGTTATCGCAATTTAGGTAGTTAGGGGTAAAGGTAAAAGCCCTCCTGGGTTCCATGTCTAGGCTATCATACGGAGTATATGAGGCTGACTGGAGAGCAATACAACCAACAATTCGGAAGGCTTCCGTAGCTCAGTTGGTTAGAGCTTCGTACTAATACTTGCCGCTTTCGGTTCAAGCGATAGTAATGCGAAGGTCGCAGGTTCAAGCCCTGCCGGGAGCAAATGTCCTCGATGCCATCCGATTCTTTTTTTGCCTCTTTACGTTTGTTAGTTGCAGCCTTGTCATTCCGTAGGCGCCTGTATGATTGGAGCTTATGGATGGATAGATGTCATTGCTGCTTGTCTTTTTTATTCTACCATGAAGCATCAAGAGACTGCAACCTCTCTATTTCAACAACTATTGGCGACAGTTTATCACATAAATGGTGGCTTAGTCAGCATTGAAGACCCAAGAGGTCCCACCAACATCACCATTTCAGCATTTCTGTTTCTCCAGGTTCCGGTATGTCGACTCAAGCACCGCCAGCCTCGGTGCTCAGCCTCAATGCGCTCTTCGACAATCCCTTGTTTGCTGGGGGCATCGGCCTCGCCTCTCTCGGCGCGGCTGCTGCATTCGCTCGCAGAGGCGCGATAGTCGCCCTCGGCGCCGCCCGCCGTCGCCTCCTGGTCAATGTTGAGATAAGCAAGCAGGATCCTGCGTATCCCTGGATATTGGCATGGCTATCGCAACCACGCGAGACCCCGGGTTTCGTTGTTTCACGGTTAACGCGGATTCATAATCTATCAGTGTCGACGGCCACTGCATCAAGAGGGCCTGGCGCTAGCGGACCGATTAATGCTCATTTCTTTCTGCAACCGGGCTACGGACGGCATATTGTCAAGTTCGGCAATGCGTTTATTTCTGTCAACAGGGAGAAGCACAGCACGGCGAATATGAACACGGGAGAGCCACATGAGATTGTCCAGCTAACGACGCTGTGGGCTCATCGGCACGTATTCGAGGACCTCTTCAGAGAGGCGCATCAGCTCGCTGCGAAGGCGAACGAAGGGAAGACTGTGGTATATTCTGCAAGAGGACTAGAGTGGGCTCCACTTGGAGACCCAAGAAAGAAGAGACCCCTCGGCTCTGTTGTGCTGGACGAAGGAGTGAAGGAAAGTATTGTCGATGATGTCAGGGACTTTTTGTCGAGACAGCAGTGGTATGTGGATCGGGGTATTCCATACCGCAGAGGCTACCTGCTCTTTGGACCGCCAGGAAGTGGGAAGAGTTCCTTTATTCAGGCGCTAGCTGGAGAGCTGGATTTCAGCGTTGCCATGATCAACCTCAGTGAGATGGGAATGACAGATGACAAGCTGGCATATCTCTTGACAAAGCTGCCCAAGAGGAGCGTTCTTCTTCTTGAAGACGCCGATGCAGCCTTCGTGAATCGCCGACAGCGAGACACAGACGGATATAGCGGTGCCAATGTTACCTTTTCCGGTCTTCTCAACGCCCTAGACGGCGTCGCAGCTGGGGAAGAGCGAATTGCATTCCTCACGACGAATCACATCGAACGTTTAGATCCAGCCTTGATTCGACCTGGTCGAGTTGATATGATGCTGAGGATTGGCGAGGCGAGTCGATATCAAGCTGCGCAGATGTGGGATCGCTTTTATGGGGATATTGACTGCGATCACTCTGGCAGAGAACGATTCCTCGACCGGCTTGAGGAATTGGGGATTTTTGGCCGTTATCAAGACGGCCAGCCCTCGAATCGGCAGACCAGTGCCGCCGCGATTCAGGGCCTTTTCTTGTTTAACAAGAATGACATGCAAGGGGCAATTGACATGGCTGAGGGTCTGATCCCAAAGACATTCGAGGCTGGGGGTGCCCATTAAGACGAGGGGTGCATCTACGACTGTACTGGAAGATATGTATGATACGTGTAAAGCGAGGAGATACCCATGTATACCAGGTTCAAAAGTTGTATAGCAGGGATGTGGCCTATGTGTGTGTACGATAATGACCTAAAGGACCAAGTCACTCGCAAGCTTTTAAATATTGGGACCATGACATGAAGTAGCCCAAGACGTGAGCAATTATATTCATACGCGACTGACGCGCGTGACTTGGTGATTGATAGGCAACCGTTGTTGCTGCCTATCGTTGTTCACGCTATTATTTTGAGGCTGAGGGATCGTGAACGCCTCTTAGTCACAGCATCCTAGTTTAGGAACTCAAGACTCGGTCTAACTCCAAACATCATACAAATTCGGGCGTTTTTTTGTTCATCGCTGGGATAAAACCACCAGGTTTCAGCCAAAATGTCTCGGTCGGGCCAGGGAACACTTGATACATGGTTGTCAAACAAATCGTCACACAGAAACTCCTCCTTGCAGACATCCTCGTCGGTCAACAAGAACTACAGAAACCCAGCCAGCTTAATGGACAGAGCACGGGTGAACTCCCGCCAAAGGGTGGAATTAGCCGCGGCGGCCACGGAGACGAGGACCGTTCTCCCAGATATTCTCCAGGAATTACCTCACATCACGGCCGCCAAATCGGAGGCGTTGTACTCGGATCGACTTCCGCCCCTGAAGGCCGCCGACTGTCCAAAGCGAACGCCTTCTGGCAAGACAGCTATTCGCATCGTCAATGCGGACACTTTCAACGCGGCTATTGAGCTGGCATCTTCCAAAGGGCCGGGGTCAGGCCGCGTCGCGGTGCTGAACATGGCGAGCCATACGCACCCCGGTGGAGGATGGCTCAAAGGCGCGATGGCGCAGGAAGAAGCGCTTTGCTACCGCAGCTCACTATCTCTATCGCTGCATAAACGGTATTACCCGTGGAAGATGAGCCAGGGATTGTACACGCCTGACGTTGTCATCATTCGTTCGGATGTACCTTCTGGACACAAGATCTTGGACGTCAAACCTAAGGATCTACCCGTCGTGAGCGCGCTTAGTATCGCGGCGCTTCGAGTACCGAAGACGAAAAAGGTGCGGACTACGTCGCTAGATGGAACGACTGTGGAGAGGGAGGTGTATGAGAACCCAGCGTCGCGGGAGATCATGAAGACCAAGATGAAGTTTTGTCTGCGGATGGCGGCGCATAAGGGCCATGGGCTGTTGGTTCTTGGAGCGCTAGGATGCGGAGCGTTTAGGAATCCGAAGGAGGAGGTTGCGGCGTGTTGGCTGGAGGTGCTGCAGGAGGCTGAATTTCGGGGAGGCTGGTGGGAGGAGATATGGTTTGCGGTGTTTGATCGGAGGAATGAAGGGAATTTCGAGATCTTCGATGAGGTTCTTGGTGGTGTTGAGGTGTAGAGTTTACAGTGTGATGACGAGGCTATGAAGTCGTTTTTGGAATTCAAGGCAATGAATGAATGAATAAATTCAGGTTTGAGTCCTACAACGGGTTTTCACATGTGTTATGGAACACGTGAGAAGTAAGAGCAATGCTCTGAATCAAACAACGTAGGCAACATCAAGGACTCGTCGATGTTATCGGGTTCACACACAGCCTTTCCAAGTACTTGCTCCCGTGAATCCCATGCCCCACGTCAACTTGTCTCTCCGGATCTCGGACACGGGCTGCCGGTACCAGTTCGCCGAAGTGCAGATGCATACGGAGTACGGAGTACTGACAGAGGTGAGAATAATAAATAGCACTACCCAACCCACTAAATGTAGTCCGTATAGAACACGAGGAACACTAGGACTAATGGAAACAGAGAGGTCGAGGTGATCCAGGGAGTTTGAGTGCCCCTTGCTTGAATTCCGTCATCACCAACGCTTAAGATGCAGTATAGGTAGGTCTTCAACCCCCATCTGAGGAACAGCAGTGAGCAGCTCAGACCAACTATCAACAGACAAACAGGGCGTCCTCTTCTAACAATCAGAGTCTAGATTTTGAGAAATGGGGCCGTTGAACGATTCAGTGACACCCGGGAATGGCGCGCTAATACCGGCGTGCTTTTGAGGCTCCACCCTCGGCACTATCACGATGTCGTGATCGGCGCCACTTCTAACTCAATATCAGGTTGACATTCGGCGCCTTTCACTTTCAAACAGATGTATACTACTCGCCATGGAAGTTGAATACAGAGGGACAGCATCTGACCAGTGGAATACCAGCTTTAGAAAAGAAAGAAAAATATAAGCCCAACGGGAACCATTCAGTCGGAACCCAAGACCAGACTGCGCGTTTCGAGGTTACACTCAAAAGGTCGATCACTCCCAAGTGGAGGCGAAACGTGATGTGACGTGATCGCTTCAATAAATGTGCCAAGGGTCCAACAACTTCGACTTGTTCGGATCCGGGTCCGCGCTGTGCCCAGGAACGTTAGTGCGCGCGCGAGTGGTTGTTGGATTCCAGGTGAAAGAGTCCAGAGACATCGTGCAATCTCTGTTCTTGCATCATCGCGTGGCTGGCTTCCTACCGTTCGGCTTAGCCGTTCAGAGGCCTGTCTCTTTTCTTCTATTTTGCCCCCTGTGTCTCGCTCTTAAATTGTCTCCCTTTCCCGGTCCTCCCCCCCACGATCTCTGTCTCACTTCATTGTTGTGGTTTCAACTGAGGACAGGACGGCGAGACAGTTATGGCCAAGTTTGTCGATGACACGCGCCGGGGCGATAGCTCGGCCGAAGAGGGTCCGGGTTATGGCCAACGGTTCGGCACGCAGAACGTTGATGGCGGCGACGGCAGCGCTATAGACCCGGACTCGGGTGTGAAGCGTGGCCTCAAGAACCGCCATCTGTCTATGATGGCTCTTGCTGGTATTATTGGCCCGGGATTGCTGGTTGGCTCTGGCGGCGCCTTGAACAGTGGTGGACCGGCGTCCTTGATCATTGGTTTTGGTGTCATCGGTATGTGGTCTCCATATACTATTGTCTCGGTGAGCTTTACTAACAAGCGACACTCAGGTATAATCGCCTTCTCCATCATGCAGTCACTCGGTGAAATCACAACTCTGTACCCCGGAGGAGGTGCATTCATTTCTCTAGCAGAGCGTATGGTCGACAAATCCTTCTCCGTTGCTGTCGGCTGGAACTACTTCATCATCTGGGCCACCGTCCTCGCCAGCGAGTATAACGTCATCTCTAGCATCCTCAACTACTGGGCGCCCCAAGTCCCTGTATGGGGCTTCTTCCTCATCTTGTGGGCTGTTTTCCTCGCGTTTCAGCTTCCTGGAGTTCAGGCCTTCGGCGAATTGGAGTACTGGCTAGCCCTCGTCAAGGTCCTAGGCCTGGCGGCTTATTTCATCTTCTCCATCGTCTACGCTTCAGGTGGGTTGATTGGCCAGAGTGAACCTCTTGGGTTTCGATACTGGCGCGACCCCGGCGCTTTTAACGGGAATGGGTTCCGCGGCGTTGCTGTTGTTTTCGTCTTCTGCTCGACTTTCTATGCTGGAGTTGAGTCTGTTGCCGTCGCTGCCACTGAGACGAGGAATCCCGGTACTGCTGTGCCGCAGGCTATCCGCCAGGTATTTTTGCGCATCATCTTTGTTTACATGGGTTCTGCCTTTTTCTTTGGCCTCACTTGTCCGGCCAATGCAGACGGGCTTATCAATGGCGGCGCAAGGGCTCTTAAGAGCCCTATGACAATCGCCATCCAAAACGCTGGATGGGCTGGAGGTGTTCACCTGATCAACGCCTTCATCTTTATTACTTGTCTGTCAGCCATCAACTCATCAATCTACATCGGCTCCCGCACCATTCTATACATGGCACAATCTGGCAAGGCTCCCAAGTTCCTCGGCTGGGTCAACTCGCGCGGTGTCCCAGTCTGGGCTATTGTCCTCACTAATGCCGTCGGTTCTATTTCCATGATGAACGTCTCAACCGGTGCAGCAAAGGCGTACGGCTATATCATCAACCTGGCTGGTGTGAGTACATTCCTTGTCTGGGGAAGCATCAGCTTCATCCACATCCGCTTTCGCCGTGGCTGGACCGCCCAACAACGAAGCCTTGATGAGTTACCTTTCAAGAGTATGTTTTATCCTTACAGCGCCTACTTCGGCCTCTTCGCCAATGGTTTTCTGGCCCTCGTCCAAGGCTGGACGACTCTCTCTCCGTTTACGGCGGGTGACTTCGTCGATGCGTATATCCTTCTTGTGCTGTTTCCCGTTATTTATTTCGCTTCCAAGCTCTATTGGAGAGGGAAAGACAGGTTCCTGAGGAGCTGGGATATTGATCTGGACAGTGGCAGGAGAACAGATCTAGACAAGGGTAATGAGGTGTTAGATGATGGGTACTTGGCGCGGGGAAAGAAGGTTCCTTTTTGGAGAAGGATCTGGGCTTCGCTTTGAATGCACCCTGCATATATATCATCAGTCATAATGCTTAGAAACGATTTCAACTACCTTGTCCTTTTTCCCCAATCAGTCACATGCTGCTAGAGAGTCCAGGACCCGGTTCAATGGGTCTAGGGCAGCATGATGGAAAGTAAGTTATGAGTTTGAGAAAATAGTATCCCTACCGAGTATCCTAGTTCTTTTCTGGGAATTGGGGCATGATTGGTAAACTCTGTACATTTTTACGGCTTTGGTTGGCATTTGCTCGTGCCTTGGGAGTGTGGAAGAGGTTTTTGGTGAAGACATCAATGAGTTCCCACTTATACTTCTCTCACTATTCCTTCCCATCTCTTTTTCTATGCATTATTCTTAAACCCTAATGCTATTAGTTTTGATTTTGATTAAGGCATGTAGCAAAATACCTTCATATTCCACTTTGTCTTAGGTTATGGGAGAGTCCGTGAATGTTGATGCCAACTTTTCTCTGTAAGGAGACTTTCAAGTCTAGGGTAGCAATCTGGCGTGTGAGCAAGTAAAAAGCCCGGATCATTAATATTCCACGTTTCGGACAAATCTTAGAGGCCCCTGCACTCCCGCATCTTAGCGCAGAGGCCCAGGTACAAACGCCACCAGACTGGACAAGGTTGAGCTTCGGGACGCGTGGGATGAGGTCAATGTACTCCGTACTTCGTAGGTACTCAGTACCTCCATCAAGACAGTTCATTCCATATTAACCCTTATCTGTATTTCTGCATCTGCATTCTCTGCGCAAACCTGATTGTATCACTTCTCTACATCGCCAACCAGCGTCATGATAACATCTTATTAAAGCGAATCCCATCGAACCTGCGCAGTCATTTCTTGTTCGAATCACATGTCTCTCGCTAGCCGGCCATCATTTCGTCGTCATTCCCTCGAGCTCAGCTGCAGCCCCCCACCTCCCGTCAGGAGATCGACAAAGCTCGACGACGACCGCGCAACAAGTCGAATGAATGCAACCTCTAAACCCTTTCCTGTCTGCCTTCTTCAAGAGCTCGGTCGTCGCACAGTGCACTCCTGTGCATCATCATATTCTCCTTGTGCCGTTGACGGATGTGCTCCTCACCCACCGCGAGGCCGACAGCGGCGCCCCAACCCACGAGGTCCTTGCCTCTGAGGAGTTCCTGGCCAGCCATGTCCTGCGGATCCCCGGTCCGGACGGCTCTGGAGGAGCCAAGGACAGCGTGCAGAGTCTGCGGGAGGTGAGGGGCAAGGCGAGGCAATTCTCAACTGTGAATGGGAGGAGCGTCATTGTTAAGGACTCGTTCATCTACAGCAACAAAGGTGTGACTAGGAGGAGCCGAGATTTCGCTGTATCCAATACTGACTTCTTTTCATCATCTAGGATTCAAGACACTTGCGCAGGCGCAGATACTCAACGACACCACTTGGTACCCTGACGTGTTCGAGCCCCGACAATGGCTTATATACTTTATTTCAAGGCCGCTGGTGGGGACATGGGAAGAGATTAAGATCGAGCCGGCAATACTCATCGAAGGCGTCAGGAACCAGAAAGCTGCGGAACAAAAGCCGTCCAACGGTGACTCGGCTGATAATGCGTTGCCGCGCAAGAAAGACATCAAGAGTTTCCACGACTTGCTCAATCATTTCCCCATGATCGCTCGACAGATGCAACCTGGCTTAGAGAAGCTTTTTCTCGAGTTCACGGCGGTGTTACAGAAACCACTACCACCTCCTCCATCCGCTTCATTCATACCGGATCCCGAACCAGAGGGCCCGATTGTGGCTGCGGCGCGGAGAGCTCGGACCGATAGTCAAACTGCAAGCATGGGGAAGATGCACTCTAATGGCTTGCCTGTTGCGGAAGACTTCTTTGCCGAGGATGATGAGGACATAATGCGAGCCTCACTCGAGAGTGCTGTCACTGCGGCGATTGACATATTTCAAGGGGTTGATAAGCAACAACTCTCGCTTCTAGGCGCCACCACGGACTTGACTGGCCCGTTGGTAGAGAAGCTAATTGAGCGTTATGTCGCAGAGAATGTCCATCACTTGCTTTTTGCGAAGCTCAGTGCTATCAAGCGACCCGAAGATCTTGAGCTTGAAGCCAAAATCCGGCAGATGGAATTCATTGACATATCGCAGCTGGGGATCGCAATCGACGGAGGTCTGAAGGCCAAACATGATCTCATTATTCAGCTCGGCCCTGCCATAGAAGAGTTCAGAAAAGTTTGCAACGCCATGAGTCCTCAGGAAATGCTAGACCTTTTATTATCGACCATGAAGACCGTGTCTCAGCTCACAGATACATCCAAGCCGCCGAATGGTAATGGTGCCTCTGAGTCTTCTTCTGAGAAAGCCATTATGACAGTCAATGCCGACACTCTGGTCTCGCTGCTATTGTATGTGGTGATTCGAGCTCAGGTGCGAAACCTACAAGCCCGACTTGCCTATATCCGAAACTTCATCTTTGTCGAAGATGTAGATAGTGGAGAGATGGGATATGCTTTGAGTACATTTGAAGCTGTGCTCGCATACCTTGTAACAGACTCGTCAGGTTTGCGCCGCGCTAGTAGAAGAAATAAGGCACTGTGGGAAGCAACTAAAAAGGCGGATATGAAGGAGCTGAAGAAGATCATGGAACCGAATCCCAACGCAGACGATGACGAAGACGAAGATGACAATGAGGACGAGAATATCGACATCTGTGAATCGCCAAGGTCTAGCCGGCGACCTTCTTTATCATGGGGCTTGCCAAACGGATCGGATATAAAATCACTGGAGTTGACCGTCTCTGATGGATTTTCCCACGGCACAGGGTTAAGCCATGTTTTCCCTTTCCAGGCGACCAATGGTAACGTTGCAGATGAGATTCCCGACCTACCAGTCAGAAAGATAAAGAGGGTTGCAATGGACACGCGGAGCTTGTCAAGTGTTTCTGAAATATCTTTCCATTCGCGGACGGCGAGCATTGGCACCATTGGCAGCGCCCTTGAAGGGGATATATCCGTGGAGCGGCTTGCCCAGACTAGCAACTCCTTCGGAGAATCATTACTCATGATGGCAGTCCAGAGTGGACAAACAGAGCCATTGCAGTATTTGTTAACATTATCGGGATACTATCCTCCGGAAACCATCTTGAATGACATGAACAACGAGGATACGTCGCTTTTAAGCGCAGCGGTCCAGCTGGGCCACACAGAGCTTATCGACATGCTTTTCGACCATGTAAGCTCAATGGCAACCCGAGACCAATTCACGCAATATCTTTCAGAGCAAGACATCTGGGGCCGCAGCATAGGCCATTACCTGTTTAATGCGCCATTTCTCATCGCCAGGATTGGTCACCTTATACCCTGGCGCCAGCGCGACAAAAATGGACAGACGCCGCTCTTTGCCTTGTGTCGGTCATACGACCACGGTGACTATTACGATATGGTTGAGGCCGGATTGCAGGCTGCCCGCAACGCTCAAGGCGACGGGCAGCCGCTGCATATCGACGAGCACATTGATGGTAAAGGCAACACGCTGTTGCACATCATTAACGACTCCAGGCTAGCATTGAGAATCCTGCACTCCTGCGACCTAGACGTCAATGCCACAAATGACAGGAAGTTCACCGCGCTGATGGTAGCCAGTAAATATGGTAGGTATGACATGGTTAGGGCGCTTTTTGCAGACCCTCGGGTTGATATTGGGGCGAAGGAGCTTCGAGGGCTCGCGGCAGTTGAGCTAGCCAAGGACGACGACGTGAGGAATAAGATTGACGATCTCGGTCTGTTTAGTTTGCCGCCTGGTCGCGATGGACGTATCACGGGAGTCGTCAGAGCCTTTTTTGTGGAGGATGGAACGATACGACTGGTTCTCAAGTCTGCGGCGCCGACGGACCACGATAGCTACACGGTAACAACCAGCCGGCGGTCGCTCACTGACTTTGAGCAGCTGGCGCACCTCCTGGCCGAGGAGAATCCGGCGTCATGGATTCCCTCCATATCAGATACTCGGTGGGCATTTCAGCTGCCCTCCAAGCCATCCCGGGCGGTGTTGAGGGATATCCAAGCACGAACGGACTGGTTCTTGAGGACCATGCTGAGCCATACGACCCTCTCAACACATGAGATGCTGTGGGAGTTTTTCCTGGTGCCAGAACTGCAGCTGGAGGCCATGGAGCAGCGGACGAAACTCAAAGTTGAGGCAAGAGCGGACAAGATTAGGGAAGAGTATGAGCCGGTGGAACACGTGCGTGATGTGGAGCAGTTTGTAAATCATGCGCGAGAGATGGTGAGGAGCGTTAGCTACTCAACTAAGAGCGTAACAAGGCGAGCCAATGGCGTTGGGCAAGCCGCAGCAGGTGAGTAAAACAGCACCGGAAAACGACGTTGGATTGAGACTGACGATGGCCAAAACCAGACTTCTACGACGCAGCAGGATTGCTCCATCGATCCGTATCAGCTCTCCTGTATCTACCACCGGAACATGTACTAGGCATGGAGGCGTTTGTTAGAGCCATGATGCCGACGCAAATCAACCCACAGGCAGTACTTCACACGACATTACTGGCAGTGCAGTCAACAGTGCAGGCCCTCCTATCGTCCCTGTCCCGACCGCCAAGCCTCATCGGCCAGATAACGGCTGCGAAAAGGGAGGCGGATAGAAACGACATCTCAGTAGGGAGGACATCAAGATGGCCCTTGGGCTTGTTGGACGACACAAGACAACGGATGCAGGAAGAAAAGGAGAAACGAGCTCGCCAATACCGAGAGCAAGCGGAGTATCTGGCCAGGGAGCTGCGATACACTCAGCAAACAGTGGCGGGCGAGTTGGCCGGATGGCAGGAACTGCATGAGCATATGGGCAGACGAGCGATCCGTGAGTACGCGAGGGGGATGGTGGTGCAAGAGCGGGTACGCCTCGAAGGGATGATGCGCGCATTGAGAATAGTAAGGTCAAGGTCAGGGGACGTTGGACACAAGAGCACTTCGGAGGTCCCCGTCACCAGCTTCGGCGACGGATCGGAAACAGCAAGTGACAGACGTTGATGACATTCCGGCGACGGACGACACGAGCGGGGGCAATGCATGATATCACCTCACTCCATGACGGGGCGTCCGTTGTGATCCACGGGCCAGCGTGTTGCCGAGGCGATGAGCAGACACGTATGAATACTACTACTACTACTACTACTACTACTATGATTTGTATGGGAATGGACGCGATGGTGTCGAGTTGAGTGGTTAGGGGCCCTGTTTCTGGGAAGAAGCTAATGGCTGCATGGGACGGCTAGCTTTTCTGCATGGGGATATAGGTGCTGGATATTGGTGTGCTGTTTGGTCATTGTTTGAACCCCGGCGCTGGGGAGGCGAAATATTACAATAGTCGAGTTTTAATTGATAGAACGACAGCGAAAGACATGTCCTTTTTTATTTTATGTTTCTTCAATTCAACTCTTATAATGCTCATTGTGAGGATATACGGATATGCTAGGGGCTTGGTGATGTAGGGCGAACATGGTCAGGTTACAACATTCACACAAGAACTCCACTCGAACGGGACAATTCCACGCAAACTCCGTTGATAACGGCCACGGAGTACAATACTCCGTGATTAGATATTGTTTCGAAACAAAACCTGCAGAAACCTCAAAGTCCAGACTCATTGTGTGTAAAATCTGATGGGGAAGAAACAATGGAAGCTTCTGAGCCAATCGTTTCTTCAATAGGACGTGCAGTGAGCTGATTGGACAGATGCGTACCGCGGACTGATAGAGCGCGTTGAACCTTTAACACCTTCCAAGAGGGATGGGGCGCGTAGCGTGGCTGACGAATCAGAGGTGCGCAGAGGACATTGCGGAATTTGAGCTTCTGATTGGGCAGACAGAACTTACGCGCCAGGAATATGCAGCTGGGTACGGAGTATTAGTACTACTGCTTTGGAGGGACAGCATCGACGAATTTCCGCAGCCGCCGTGGTGGGTTCTTCTTTCAGGCGAGATTTTCTGCGCTGTACGAGGTCTGGATGTATGTGGTAAGATTACAAGGTCTTTTTGGTGCGACGCTGGGAGGACCTGTTTAATTATATGGTAGCATGAGGTGAGCTGAAGAGGTTGTTTAAGCGCCCGGCGGCTGGGTCCTGGCTAAGCGCCGAGGTTGAAGCCGATGCGTTTATTGGGCGCTTTGTGTGTATCAAGTCGACCGCGGGTAGCGATGGGCGGGATAAAAATAGATACGCCGTTATGGCACTCCGTATTCGGCCTGGTTCTGGGCTCGGTGCGACCTGCCTGGGACGAAGGGTACTCGTAGAGGCAAGGTACTCGTAAGGTGGCGGGATGCTTTGTGTCGGTCGAGATGGGACAGCGGTGGAGAATTTGCTGGGCGCGTATGTACGAGTACGTAGCAGTAGCAGCAGCGTCAGCAGAGGTGCAGATGGGACTGTACGAGAAAGCGTCGGTCCGGTGTTGCTGTGGTGGAATCGAGGCGACGCGGTCGATTCACGTCGCGGTGATGCGTGTCGACGATGTTGAAGAAGAGTTGAAGTTGAAAAGTGATGCGCGTCAACAGAAGAATTTCAAGCTTATCTACCGAACCCGCGTCCAACACACGGCAACAACCAACAGCTCGAACCAACAGCAGCACCTTCCAGCAAACACGTCCAGTGCACGGGAGACAAGTGGCCCGAAAGAGTCTAGCAAGACGCAGCTAAAAATGAGTCATGGGCTCCTGGGAAGGTGCTGGCCACTCAGAGGGCCGGCGCCTGCAGCAACCCGTACAACCCCAGAAACCCCACAGCTGATGCAACTCTGAGACCTTTTCCACTTTCAACCTCTGCCACGACATCATCAAGCACTATTACGCCGGCATATGCAGCAAGGGTTTTTCGTTTTTTCCCTTGCTGGCACTACCCGCAGCCTGCATAGGCCAGAGCCAGTACCATCGCGCCATTCGCCTTTTCGGGCTCGAGACCTTCAACACGTCGTTCTTTTTCGTGCCCTCGGGTCGCGTTTCAGATCGTTCGTTCATCGTGGCCGCCGCTAATCTGGCCACACAAATCGCCAGTATGGCCAGGATAGGCCTGGCTCTAGGCTAAGCCGCCGCCCGGTGATCCACGAGCCGCTCACATTCAACCTCCACTGTCCGTAATCCAAGTCCACACGCCCCAGAGGCCTGTAAATCAGACCCTCGAGGCCAGTCGAGGATAAGAAGACGGCCTCGTCCCTTCCTTTCCAATCATCCTCATTCTGATTCCTTGTCGACTTGTCTCCGTATCCATCTCTTTTCGTTCTCCTTTGGCTCTGCTTGATTCTCTTTTTGGAGTTGAACTCATCCTTTCAATTTATTTACAATCTCTCTTTGATTTCCTATTTTTGGTTCTCGTTTAGAACGGACCCGTTTGCGTGGCTCAAGATCTTGGTCACTTCACGGCTTATACTATCAATATACACACCACCAGCCACTCACTCAACGTGTTATACGACTTTCTTATCAACGTCATCGTCATCATCATCACAAAGCAGCAAGTCTAGCTGCTTGTGCATTGCATAGCATTATTGGAGCTGGCCTCCTTTCCCAACTAATACCGTTAATAATCAACCCTTCTCTCACTACAACAACCACAGCCATGTCTGCGTAAGTTGGCCACCATCCTATCTCCTTACAACATACACTGCTTACTTACACCATGCGTGCAGTCTGGCAGCTGACGTCGCTTTCGACTTTACCTTTCCCTCTCCCACTCCCTCTTTAGAGGATCCCGCAACTCCTCCCCTCGAGGGCATGCCCCCTTCCCTGGATGGCTCATTCAACTTCGACCTCTACCCACATGCCTTCCTCGAGCTCCCTTACAACCCTCATGCTCGTCATGCTCGGTCATCATCCAAGGCATCCTCCATCTACTCGACGGTCTCCTCCGCTTCTTTCTCGGCGGTAGATTCAACGCCGGACTCGATCTGCACTCGCTTCACCACCCCCCCGCGAGCAAGCCCACCCGTCCGCCAGCATGGCCCTCTTCTCTTGCCCAAGATTCGCTCTCAGGATCAGGAGATTGACCAGTCTCACAACATTCGCGCCGCGCACTCCCGGTCCAACTCGTCTCGCTCTTCAGCCGCTGCCAGACTTGTCCATCACCAAACCCCTCCACCTCCATCTGCGCATAAGCTCTCCCGTTCCAACCATGCCCGGAGCTACACCAACCCCGAGACGCTTGCCAATATGGCCTTTGCTCACATGTCTCCCTTTGCCACTCCTCCTCCCCACACTCATGAGGAGAACAACTTCGCGTCATCACTTCTCGCATCGCCTGCAAGCTTTGCCCATGACAGCATGCCATCGTCCTGTCGCACCAGCGCCGCCATTGATGCTGCCACCATCGACAAGTATGGCTACCCAACCTATCGCCAGATGCCCTTCATGTCCACCACGGCGGCACCTGCTCAGTCTGATTACGTCTTCCCGTCCTATCTTTCTCGGGCGCCATCTCCCCTGAGTCTATCCACCACGGCAACCCCTGAGCCAACCCCGTCCACCACCCTAATGGCATACCTGACGGCTTCCAACCCTGCCGCCTCTTTGGTGCGCACCATCTCATTCCCCCTGCGCGACCCTTCGATCAAGCACTTTTGGTGGGATGTTCGTAGCATTCGCTCCTGGAGCAGCTTTAACGCTTCTACTGTGCTTTCTCTCCCCGGAGCCTATACTTTGCTCAACAACCCAGTGCCCGCCCCTGTGCTTCCCCGACCAACCTTCTCTTCTCGCCACCCAGAGACCGAAGCTGCTCTTCACAGCATCTATGCCTCGTACTACCTCCCCAAGCTCAACTCTGCACTGGCCATCTCCTCCAACCGCCCGTTGCAACTCTCCGTCCCGGCCAAGACGTCCTCAGGGGTCAATGACCTGATTTTCGTCGCCAACGCCACCGGCGAGTCATCCACTGCGGCAGCCATCTTTGGCGGGAAGCCTACGGCAAGAGTCGTTGGCCTGGTTCGCAGCTTTGACCGCTTCAACACAGGCATGCGTGTCGAAGGCAACATCAAGCGTGTAGATTACCTCCGCGGACTAGCCGCTCTGCACTACGCCATGCGCGAGCACGGCTGCCGCTACGGCTTCATTCTTACTGAGATTGAGCTCGTCTTGGTTCGCGCTGGCACTGAGACCACTCCCTTTTTCGGTGACCTTGAAATCACTTCCATCCAGCTGGCTGCTGCCTCTCCTGAGCACCACAGTAACTCTGCGGCCTCATCAGATGGCACTCAGTTGACGGCTTGCCTGGCGCTTTGGGGCCTCTGCCAAATTGCTGGTGATGAAACCCCCGCTGGCAACGCTCACTGGAAAGCCGAGATTGGCGCCCCCGCCGAGGGCACCCGCCGCAAGGCAAAGGCACGAGATAACTGGATGCCCCAGCCCCAGCTGGCAGAGAAGCGCGAGGCTAAGAGAAGTCGAGGCTGGGTGTGGCCCGAGGACCCCATTGGCAGGAAAGAACTGGGCAAGAGAGGCGTGAGATATGGTGGGATCTAAACAAGAGGCCACGGCTGGTTTCCGTGCCTCTTTCGTAGTTTCTAAAAATAAATTAATCTAAGAAATGATATCACGAACGTGAGGGTCTGATAATGTATATAGGTGAAAGTGTTTCATGATGTTTTATGAGATCAATTGCCATAGGAAC
The DNA here is from genome assembly GCA_025331125.1 of Mycogone perniciosa. Taxonomy (NCBI): domain Eukaryota; kingdom Fungi; phylum Ascomycota; class Sordariomycetes; order Hypocreales; family Hypocreaceae; genus Mycogone; species Mycogone perniciosa. The sequence continues at coordinate 47,300 of JAOALB010000124.1, forward strand.
GGATGGGTTTTCACATGAATGAATGAATGTACATGGCTCTCATAATAGGATCTAAGAGAAATCAAGACATTATTACACCTTTTTTTAGAACTATATCGCCCATGACTGAATTTTGTGTGTGATTACCTCTCGACAGAGGGGAAATAGAGTTTCCTTGTCAAGTTGTATGACAACCACGAGGATCACCTTTGAGGGATACATGCGCTCACTGTTTCGTAACGTTTAAGTCCAAGTAATTATTACGACTTTTACTTCTTCATTCATGACTCGTATGCTTCTAAATAGTAGCGTAAGGCCAAACTAGATAACGGGAGTGGACATATGGATTTATCAACCCTTGGCGGCACCGGCCTTGATAAGCATAATATCGCCATCCTCAACTACGTAATCCTTGCCCTTGGTCATGACCTTACCCTTGGCCTTGACCTCGGCTTCGTCGCCGAGCTCCTTCAATGCGCTGAAGTTGTAAACAATGGCCTGGATGAAAGTCTTCTCGAAGTCAGTGTGGATGACACCGGCAGCTTGAGGTGCCTTGGTGCCGTTACGGATCGTCCACTGTCGGACCTCATCCGTTCCGGTTGTGAAGAAGCTGCCCAGTTGGAGCGCCTTGCGCATCTGGACAATGAGCTTTGGCAGAGCCGATTCGGCACCGACTTTCTTCTGCTCCTCCTTGGACTCCTCTTCCGTCTCGAAGCGCGTCAAGCGCTCCTCATAGGATACAGAGATAGGAATAATGGGATCGCCCTCGGCGTGCTCCTTGATCCATTCCGCAACCTTGGGCAGGTACTTGTTCTTCTTCCGGACAAAGTCCTTCTCGGACAAGTTGACCAGGTACACAACAGGCTTGGCCGTTAGCAAAAAGAGAGGGTTGATAACCTCGATCTAAGGAACAATTGTCAGCGACACTGAAAAAAGCCAGAAGTTGACAAAAGTAATGAGAGGGATAAGCTTCGGTTCAGAATAGTTTTTTTCTCATAATGCACTCTGCGTTGTTTTGGTGAGGCACTCGACGAGCTGGGTTAGATCAGGCCAATTGGCCTTTTGTCATCATGTAAAGCGGAAACGTGTAAAACACTGGATGAAAAGAAAATTGAGTGTTTGTCTTACCTCTTTGGGAGTCCAGTTGCCCTTACGGACCTCCTTGCCATCTTGAAGGAATGCCAAGATCTTCTCAATGATCTCCTGCTCTATCTTGGCCTTCTTCAACTCAAGACTCTGTCCACCCATGCGGGTCTTCTTCTTCTGGTTCTCCAGAGCCTTCTCCACAAACTCAATGTCCTTGAGTCTCAGCTCCTCGCTGATGATGTCAAGATCACGGGTAGGGTTGACATCACCCTCAACGTGAATAATCTCGGCATCATCGAAGCATCGAACCACTTGGAAAATGGCATCAACAGCGCGAATGTGAGAAAGGAAAGCGTTGCCGAGACCAGCACCGGTAGATGAACCACGGGTCAGACCAGCGATGTCATAGACGGTCAAGTTGGCGGGGACTTCTGACTTGGGCTTGTACTTTGCGCACAGCCAGTCAAAGCGCTCATCCGGCACAATGACACGAGCCTCTTCAGGATCAATTGTGGCGTAGGGGAAGTTCTTCAGGCTGTCAGCACCCCGGATGACGAAAGACAGGTAGCGGGGGGCCTCATACAGCAGGGTTGCCAAGCGTGCACTTTGTGATGGCTTGGAACAGAGTGGATTTGCCGACGTTGGCCAGACCGACCTGAAACGAGGCGGAAAGTTAGGAAAGGCACTTGCGCACGGAGGAGAGAGAGCCTCTAGGGCAGGGCGAGAGGGTAATCGCTCACAATGCCACTCTTCAAGCTGTTGCCGGGTCTGCCCAGAGGAATCTTTTCCTCCTGGACAACCTTCTTGGGAGGCATCTTTCTTGATTTGGCGTAGTGACGGGAAGGGATGTAGACGAGAATGCGTCGAGGGAGTGGAACGAGTCCAAGGGCTGCAGACCTTGCTGCGCGAGAGAGAAAAATGGAGGAGAGAGAAGCGAAGGGGGAGGGAGAAGAGGCGACGGAGAGCGTCGTGGAGGACGTCTGGCTGTTTCCAGCCTCAGTCTCGATCTAAAGAGAGTATGAAGCGAGGCGCGCGTCTGCTGAAGGAAAAAGGGACGCAGATGGAAGAAGGCTGGCCCTTTTTTTTTTCTTGCGACTGGAGAGGGGAGATGATGAGAGAAAGGAATTTTGATATTTAAGGACCCCACCTGGGAGGTAGAGCTCTCATCGGAGCCGGAGCTATATTTACCCGCGAGTTAGTGCGACAGGACTGCGTCATCGGCCATTGTTCCACAGAAGCTTTCCAGAACCTGTCGAGGCGCTGATCTTGTGTTGGAAGCCTTGGCTTCTCATTCTGCCGACTAATAAATAACGTTAATTCCCATTCCAATGTGAATCATCACTGTCTCATTCTGCATCCCAATTCGTGTACCCGTATCAACATCTTTCCGAGAGTCGCCACTCCCGACTCCTATTTACTGCGCCGAGGCATTGCCCTGAGACATTCGCAGATTTAAAGACGGATCCCCGCATAGTTCCACGACGTCCGACTATTACAGACTCTTTCATTATCCAAACCCGCGCAACATGCCTTCTCATCAGAATTCCAGCCAGAGGACGGGCCGGCATAGGTCAACGCTGTCACTCCAAAAGACGGAAATAATAATACATGTCTACGATCTCCTTCCCGTAAGTAAGGAGCTTGTGAAAGCAGCTGTCGCGCGTCTCAGTGGTATGTATGCCTTGACCGCTAACATCTTTGCCATTGTCAGCCCGGACGGCTTGCCTCGGTCCTATGGACTGTAGGAACCTCTCTCCTCCATTCCGGCGTCGTCATCAACGGTAGAGAATACGCATACGGCGGCCATGATAAGCGCGGTGTCACCGGAGTATACTGGACCAAGCCCAAAACCGAGCCCCCCGGCGGCACCTTCAAGTGCGAGATCCTCCACGGCTTCACCCTCGCCACGCAAGAAGAGATCGACGCCACCCTTCGAGAAGCATCAGAAGAGTTCCTCGGCACTTCATACAACCTGCTTACAAAGAACTGCAACCACTTTACGTCATATCTCTGCAAGAAGCTTACGGGGGACCCGGGTCCCGGATGGCTGAATCGCGCGGCGAGTATCGGCGTCGCACTGCCTTGCGTGGTGCCGAGGGATTGGATTGAGCCTCCTGAGTACACCGAAGCAGATGGCGAACTTCTCGATGACGATGACGACGCACATGCAGACGAACAATCTCGCATGCTTGGACAGTCGAGGCAACATTTTCTCTCTGAGAATAGTAATACCAATCAGGAATGGGATAGCGAAGAGGAACGGCGTCGGGGAGGCAGTGGAAAGGGGAAACAAGTCATTCGAGACACCTCGGGAAGACCGCTCCCGGCCGCGGAGAGAGCCCCTCGACATTGAGCGTGGCCAACTTACGGAGGAGCTGCTGATATGTTGTTTTATTTATTTTTTCTTTTCATGATGGACTGCAAGGCGTCTAGGGTTGGGCTATAACATTCACACAGATGGACAATTCGGTACGATACCATGATATCTTTACGATGGGCAATGGAGGGGTGTTTCATATGCAACGGGTGTTTTTGTCCTGTCTTGCCTTTCAGGGTTCATGGGGTGTTGGTTTTGGTTTTGGTTTTGGTTGTTCTTGTGTCTTGTATGGTATAACTCGCACAAATTATCGTACAGTTGGTCGTGTATTCCTTCCACTACAGACGTCTCGGCTTCTCGCTTCTGGTTCCGGCAAACTTGACTCTCGTCGAGTCCGCCACGCGGACAATCTTGTCCCGCAATACCTTGCCCTCGGGGCTCATCAACACCTTGACGACGGCTTCTCTGCCCTGCCCAAAGCCTCGCAGTACCAACTCAAGCCGTTGGATTTTCATTGGCCATCCCGTGTGGATCAGTCGCTCCAAGACATACTTGGTCAATGAGTAGGCCGAATCGAAGGTGCCCCTTCTTGACTTTCGGAAGCCAATGTTGCCGCAGGACATGGAAATGATGGGTTCCCGATTGGGCTTTGTGCATGTAATATGTGTGTTGTGCTTGTGAGAGTAGACGTGAAAGTGGAATGGCTCCTGGCTATCTTCCCGCTTCTGTAACGGTTCTGATGATGTGCCGCCGGATAGCAGACTCGTGTCGATTTTGGATGTGTTGAGCGCCTGGAAGACCATGCTCTGGGAGAGGCTGGCCATGGCATTCGACTGCGAAGGTCGACTGCTTGATGCTTGCGAGGCGCCGTAGATGCTCTCGAGAAGGGACTCGGTCCTGGGCCGTGCTGGGACCTTCTTGGGCTGGTCTGGCTTTGAGTCTTCCCATCGTGCGCTCGTCTGGGATAGCGACCGGGCATTCTGGAAGGGGCATCTTGGAATTGTCGTTCGGGACGATCGAAATACTGTCTGCGCCGCGAGGCGACTCGTCAATGGCCGGCTCATTTTGTCAGTCTGCCTCGCTGGCTGGCAATCGCAGTGGTTCTCTCCAGTCTCAAAAGTCAAGCGCCCTTCGATTTTTCCCATTCCAATGGATTGAGCGCCACAAAGCACCGCAAAGCCAACTTGCCGAGGTTTCGCCGGCTGTCCGCCTTCCCTTCTATCCGCTTCCAACCGACAATCGCGAAACCAAAATTTCATCCCACTTATAGCGCACGATTCGTACTGCTCTGTCCAAGTGCAATTAGCCACGGGCAGGCAATTCTGTTGCGTCTTCGTCTCACAATGAACTCCCTTGTTCGAAGCGCGGCCAATACCGAAAATGCTCTCTCTCGGGCATCCACTCATTTCAACTCCTCTTATGGCAGATCTCCCGCATATCGGAGGTTAGCCTCCCAGCTTTCGCAGAAGTCCGTTCGGAATGTTGCGAGCCTTGAGCGGGCGGCGCTTCCCAGTGCGATTTCAACACCTCTGCGATCCCAATTTCTGCCGTCCGAATTGCGCCTTGTTTCGACGCCTAGCACACAATCCCGGCTTCTGCACATGAGCAGCCGGAGATGCCAAGAAGAGAAGCCGAAGACGGAGGCGAAGCCATCAGAGGCTGAAGAAAAGTCAGCCAAGGAGGCCGAGTCAGAGGCCAAACCTGAGGAGGAATCTACCAAGAACTCTGAAGAGAAGGCCGAGGGTAAAGAGGAGGGCAAGGAAGAGGGCAAAGGAGAGGAGGGGAAGGAAAAGAAAGAGGACCTACCCCCTCCCCCGCCCCATGGCGACAAGAGCCCGTGGGAAGTTTTCATGGAAACCATGAACACCGAGTTCCAAAAATCACAAGAATGGAACGAGTCCACCAAGCAGATTGGTGCCGCCGCAAACCAATTTGCCGAGAGCGAATCTGTCCGGCGAGCCCGAGAAGCCTACGAAAAGTCGACTGGTGCCATCTCATCGACCACAACCAAGGCAGTAAAAACAACCGCCCATGCCATTGGCAAGGGTGCATCATGGACCTGGGAGACACCAGTCATGAAGGGTGTGCGAAAGGCAGCCAACGTGACTGGAGATGCGGTGGACAAAGCTACCAAGCCAATCCGAGATACCGAGGCCTACAAGAACGTCAAGGATGTCATTGATGACGGTAGTTCTTCGAGGTATGGTGGATGGGTTGATAAGGAGGAGCGAAAGAGGAGAAGAGAAATGCTGGACCAACAGCGAGGAGGCGGACAAGTCTTGCAGGAGGATCCCGAGTAAGTCGTCCCAAAGGACAAATTCTACCTTGCATTGTATCTGACAGGCCATAGGGCGGGAACCAATGTCACACTTCACAAGGATGCTGCTTGGAAGGAGGCCTGGAGAGATTTCCGAGACAGCAACAAGCTCATGCAAGGCGTGTTCAGCATGAAGGGCAAATATGAAGAGTCAGAGAACCCTCTCGTCTCAACAGCCCGTAGCATCACTGACACCATTGCCGGATTCTTTGCTGAAAACGAGACAGCCATGGTCATCAAGAAATTCCGCAGCATGGACCCCAGCTTCCAGACTGAGCCGTTTTTGCAGGAGCTTCGCGAGTACATTCTTCCCGAGGTGCTGGACGCCTACGTCAAGGGAGACACGGAGACTCTGAAGCTGTGGCTCTCGGCTGCGCAGTTTTCAGTCTACGAGGCACTCACGAAGCAGTACCTCCAGGCTGGCATGAAGTCAGACGGCCGTATTTTGGACATTCGGAACGTGGACATCTTGAGGGCACGGATGCTGGACCCCGGTGAGGTTCCAGTCTTCATCATCACCTGCCGTACGCAGGAAGTTCACGTCTACCGCAATGCCAAGACGAGCGAGCTCGCCGCTGGTATGGAGGATAAGGTACAGCAAGTGACATACGCCATCGGCATCACGAGAGTGCCAGAGGACGTCAATAACCCCGAGACAAGGGGCTGGCGTCTTATTGAGATGCAAAAGAGTGGAAGGGACTGGGTCTAAAGGCACCATACTTTCTCTGAATGTCGTTTTCATGGCGTCCAGGAGCATGGCGTGGTCCCCGGCTGGAGCTTTTGCCAATCTGTGTTAATATGTGTATATTATGTCGGCATCATGTGGAAGATTATATCCAAGGGAACAAAAAAGGACATGGGGGCATGGGAGTCATGTCATATGAAAAACACCGCTCTACTTGCCTCCTCTGGCGAGGCATTTTTCTTGTATGTACGATGAGGCATGAGAAGGGATGACGAGATAGAGACATAGAACATAATCATCAAACGACGAACAGTTCTTGTATTCTGCTGGTCCGAATAACGATGGCGTGTTCAGGATACTTCCACTCCTGTCTAGTTTGCCTTCTCCTCCTTGTTCTTCTCCTTGTTCTCTTCCTCTTCTTTCAGCATGTTCCTCACATCCATCAACGCCTTTCCCAGTAAATTCATCCCCCACTCACTCCTCATCGCATCCGCATCCGCAGCTCTAAACCCAATGCCCCAAATCGCATCAAACGGACTCGCCTCCACCAGTTCCCTCTCCCCCGTCCTCAGCAGCGTCTCTCTCAACGAGCCCTGCAAGGGCGGCAACTTGGCAGCACTAGCCTTGCTCCCCGACGAGCCCAAGCAGAAGCCCTTCTCGGTCACGGCGCTGGTGAACTTGAGCACGTTGCCGCGGCGCACGATGGCTTCGCGGTGGGCGAGCCAGGTGGCCTCGGAGAAGTTGGAGACTTGCCGTCCGAGGGTTTTGACTTTGCGGGGGTGATTTCCGGCTTTGAGGATTTTGGAGGCGGTTATGTGATCGTTGAAGAGGATGGCTTTGTGGTACATCATGTAGCTGCTTGGGTGTTAGTGAGAGAGGAGGGGGAGGAGGAGATGAGAGGCATCTCACTGCTCGGCTGTGTCGTAGACTATTTTGGGTTCTTTATCATCCCTAAAGGGACAGTAATACCACTGGGAGAGCCATCCTGTACTTGGGTTCGTTTCTTTCCAGAAGTAGACCGGCTCTGCTGATTCAGTCTTGTTGGTCGCCATGGTTTTCTTACAGAGGCTCTACAGATGCCACAATCCGTCGGCAGAGTTGTTGAGAAGTGAGCAACACAGCGCGACTCAATGCAAAAGGACTCATGTCTTTATACGCGTCCTTGGGCTCTCTTTTGCTCATGTTTATTTCGCCTACTATTTAGCATGGCTGTGACTGCAGGGTGGCTTGCACGAATTCAGCCTCGTTGACTCATCGGCAAGAGAAGCCTCATGGAGAATTCACAAGCACGTGAGTCATTTGCAGACAAGACCCTTTTCCGTGACATTATAATTAAATAGTTCCAGGGAGCTACAAAGTATTCCTGGTAAGTTCCTTTTGATAGGGAGTGGCTTGCTGGTTTGAACAGCGTACGTCATACCGTTACCAGTAATATGGACGTTATTTTGATGTCATTCGCTACATGCACATTTAAACAGCTTGTGTAACTGGATTTCGCCCAATGGCATCACAAAATGTTGACAGATATCGTCATCAACATCACTTCCGACTTGAGCCATGGAGCCAAATAAGTTGAGAGTCCCCAAAGATCAGTGCATCGAGTAAGTGACTCACGTATCATTGAAAAAACATCATCAGCTCACTCACTCCTCCAGCCTCGGCGGTCGATGCATTGAGATTATCGTGGGATCAGAGTGTCCCACGACACTCGGCGTCCATGAAAAGCTGATCTGCGCCTCTTCCAAGTTCTTCAAGAAAGCAATTAGCGGAGACTGGAAGGAATCAAGGGAACGATCAGTAAGACTTCAAACCGTCGACCCAGGGATATTCCACATCTACTTGCAGTGGCTGTACTACAAAGCCCTCCCCGTGCGAAGCGACGCCGGGGGCATCGATAGCAACAACGCCGAGTATCTTCAGCTGGCCCACGCATATGTATTAGGCGATATGCTGCAGGATATGAAGTTCAAAAACGCCATAATGAACGCCATGGTGAACAAAGCCAGTTCGCCTGCGCTCGATGGCAAGTGTTGGTATCCTGTTGGACCAGTCATCCGGGTCATCTACGACAACACGCTGGAATCGTCCAAGGCGAGACGTCTTCTGGTCGATATGTACACGGCGCATGGGCATGGCAAATGGCTGTGTGAGCATGCAACCCGAGATGACCTCCCTAAGGAATTTCTGTTTGACGTGACGGTTGCACTGCTTGACAAGAGGACTGTTCCCAGTTGGCTGACTCGCATTGACCCGTGCAACTACTGTGAATACCAGCCAGATGGTGTAAATCGCGACTATGCGGTATGATATCAGAGGCTTTGTTGATGGGAAGTGTTGGAAGACTGCCTCAGCAAGCGGGGCCGCAAAAGATACACAGCTCATCAGACAGCTAACTAACAGAGTATTCAGGGGTAGGAGCTATTTATCGTAATGGTGGTAATCTATTACAATGAGAGTAATCTATTGCAACCAGGATAATATAGGGCAATTGGAGTAGGAAGCGGGAGGCAATGTGCACAAGTCACTGGCAAGCATCATAGGTCCTTCATGACAGCCGATTCTGTAAGCATCCGGGGATATGGTGTAGGGGTATCACATTTGCTTTGCATCCTCCAATGCAACCTGCAAAGGGTCCGGGGTTCAAATCCCCGTGTCTCCATTCTTTTTTCCTTTTTGCCCGAATCTTTTCATTTCGTGCTTCAATTTTTGGCCCTTGGTATTTATTACCCTGGTATCTCTATGCACCAAATAACACTTCTCTGATTTTATCATGACTGAAATCAAAATATTTCTTTTATTTCTGTACTATTTTGTGATTTCCATCTTAAAGATGAGCTCATGGCGCAAACAGCTGCCAAGAGATGATGTCGTCATCCGAGGTTTTGCCGTGTGTACATAACCAACCAACGTCACATCGTTTCGCATCACAACGACAACCTGTGGGGGAACTCGAAGCTTCTCCGGAAGAGCCGCTATACCTATCAGATAAATATTTGTCTGGCATACACTCCTCGGCCCAAATACCACACCTCTTCAATTCTCCTCATTGATCCTTCACTATGGATTACGTCGAGCAGCGCATGACCGAAGAAGCCGCCCGAGAAGCCGCCAGGTAAAACCTCCTCCGACCCCCCATCATCATATATATTTATATATAAAGCCAAACAATCAATAACCAAAAAAAACAGCGGCGCCTTCGCCACTCCTCTCAACTTCATCCTCCTCCTCACGCTCCTCTACACAGCCTACACAACCTTCCTCTCCACGTCCCCCCCCGCAAACCTCCCCAAACCCCCGCCGCCCACCGTCTTCCGCATCTACAACCCGCACACCCTCCTCCCCTTCAACGGCCAGAACGGCACTCTGGTGCTCCTCGCCGTGCGCGGCCGCGTCTTCAACGTCACCAGCGGCCGCCACTTCTACGGCCCCGGCGGTCCCTATGCCAACTTCGCCGGCCGGGATGCGAGCCGCGGGCTGGCGTGCGGGAGCTTTGACGAGGAGATGCTGACCAAGGACTTGGACGGGCCGTTGGATACGCTGGCGGATCTGGGGCCGTCTGAGTTGGAGGCTTTGCAGGGGTGGGAGGAGACGTTTAGCGGCAAGTATGATGTGATTGGGAAGTTGGTGTCGATGAAGGAGTATAACGAGACGGATGGCAAGGCGTAAAGGGCGGGGTTTTCATGTATGATCCAGACGGGATAGACATACATCTCTACAGATGCACCGAGTTTCTCTATAATGAGAGAAGTGAGAACACAAAAAAAAGGAAGAGACGATTGGATTGATTGATGAATCGTATATCAAAGACAAGAGCCCAACTCCATGCAATGCCTTTTCAACAAGGACGACTTGACTGACACACCGACCTTGCAAAAACACGTACAGCAAAACAAACCATTTGTTTTTTAAACAACAATAAAAGAGAGAGAGGCAGAGAACAGCTCCTGAAACGATTTTGCGTCGCCCGAGAAAAAAGAGAGAGAGAGAGAGAAAAAGGAAAAAGAAACCCTCGCGCTCACTTTCCCAGTCGTAAGAATTAACTTGTTCTTATATATATATGTACTCTTGGACAAAAAAGAAAAGAAAACATGGCTTGCTTCACAAGTGCTTCTTTCTACATGGCTAGTATCGACGCTGCTTTTCGAAATATGGCTGCCGTCTTGGAAATGAACCTGTTGACCTCGGACCACTCCCCCGCATCAATGAGGTCGCGGATGGCAGGGAAGAAGGCTTCGTTGTCGCCTGACCACAGCTGTGGGCCGAATACAACATGCTTGAACTGCGTGCGGTTGGGAATCTGAAGCGAGCGACGTTAGCAAACCAGCCACAAGAACCAAGGAGTTGTTACTTACACCACCGCCTTGTTCAAGGTCTAACAAATTGGTCTCAAACAGTGCCATCCTGTCGTTATGCTTCAGCCGTTCAACACCCAAGTCATTGGTTTCCCATCCACTGCTAGCGATTATCTTGCGGTCCCAGTCCATCTCCCAATTCATAAACTGCTCGGCGTTGGCTGAGATCATGCTCGCTGCGTCCTTGAGTTCTTGGAATCGGAGAGTGGGCCTTTGCTCTGTAGGGTTCCTTTTTGTCTGCTTATTTGCCCATGTCTCCAACTCATCGACCCATCTTGTAAGACAGCGACCGTAATTCATCATGTCAAAGGGCAGGACTGGCCGGTCTGCAAGGTCTAGCAATAGCAAACCCACCACCTGAGCCATGAGACCATGGTATGTAAAATCCGGGTCCAGGACCTGCTCCATCAGGCCAAAGTTGTCGTAGCTGGAGTGATAGGGGAAGTGATCACCCGCGAACTGGAGGTCTAGGGAGCTCGTCCCCGCCATGTCCTGGAAAGCGACATAGTCACTGCCAGCCCCCAAACCCTCGAGTTTACCTCCCCGACGTTCCCACAGCTGCTTCAGGGTGGCATTCTGGTTGGGATCCAAGACTCGGTCGATGGCATGCAACACACTTTTCTGGAGTGCAGGCGAGCCGGCGGCATGGAACTCATTCCCAAAGATGACGGTATCGAGGTTGATGTAGGCAAATGCGTGTTCACGCAACGAGTCGAGGTTCTTCTCGACAAATTCCGTAGAACCAATGAGATTATACTCCTCAGCATCCCACGACATGAATTCGATGGTCCGGAGCGGTCTCCATCCTTTCTGGGCGAGATCGCCAAATATGCGCGCCAGCTCAATCATGATGGCTGTCCCACTATGCGGACCAGTTGCGCCAAATGACCACGCATCCCGGTGGTTGCCCAGGATGATGGACTTGGCCGTCTGCTCCATGCCAACGATTTTGCCATAGACGTTCCAGATCGGCTGTTTCTCGACCTCGTCCTGTTCGTTTTGCAGGCGAACAATGGGCGACGAAGAATTCCCAGTCCACCACTCCGCGACGTCAGGAACGCCTCCCTTCCACTCATTCGGTACCTTTTCGCCAAAGCCCTGAAGATGTTGCAGGAGGACTTGCGCGTCTCTCCAAGCCAGCGGAAGACTCGGGATCTTGACCAAACCAGGGGTTTCGTCTATCTTCATGCGCGGCATATCTTTCTTGCTCTCCCATCCCGGTGTCAAGACATCACCGACCACCCAGCTCGTCAAGCTGACGGTGCCTCTCTGGACTCCATCCGCAGGCATGTACCGTCCTTTGGGAGCCACCTCGCCCTTCAGAAATCCATCGTCCGCAGGGTCGCTGTAAATAATACAGCCTGCAAAGCCAGCTAGCTCGGCCGCCTTGACTTTGAGAGCCCTGTCCGTCTGTGTTCCGTAGTACCGCACAAGAGCAATGGCCCCTTTGGTATCGATTTTTTCGTCCTTGAGCTTCTGGAAGTCTTCTCTCGACCCATAGTTGGCATATATCAACGGGCCCTTGACATCGCCAGATTTGGAGTGGCCGTGGAATGCATATGTCTGCCTCCCAGTCGTCTCCACGCCGCGGTCCACCTCTTCCAACTTAGCGGTCCAAATCGCCTTTTTGCCAGCGCTATCCATGATTTGCACGGTCCGGCCGTCCTCGCGAGGATAGTTGAGGTAAACGTGGTATTCATCGAGCTGCACGTTGGCAAGCCCTGCCCTGGTAAACATGCGCTGCACATCCATGGCAGTTGCATAGTCGCCTTCCGTGCCTGCAAGATGCGCATAACTCGAAAAGATATTGACCGCGGCGCGCATCCGTCTGGGGTCAACGCTCTTCTGAACATGCGATCGAAGATCCTCTGGATCAAAGCGCAAGCCTGCATTGCCCATTCCACCTTGAAAGCTGGTGAGGAAGCCACTCGCAAAGAGGAAGTAGACACCGCTCAGTATAATAAGGAGTGCCAGGAGGCGGGCAAAGGTGATGATGAGCACCATGCTGTCCACCTTTGGCCAGTTCCATCTCCGGGTCTGCGTTCTCGTCTCGTCGTTCTCGTCATTGTTTGCAGTCTCCTCTGCGGGCGACTCGTCAGTGGCGGTAGCTCGCGATGGTAGCTGAATGCGCAACCGAGGTAACCTGGGCCTCCACGACCATTTCCACCTCGGCAGCGACAGCGAGAAGCCTATCCTCTTTCCCCAGAGAGACCCTCGTGCGCGGTTCGGCTCCTCAATCTCCAGCTCCTCCATCTCCCGCCGCACCTGATTCGTCTCGTCGGCATCGCTGTCGCTGTCGCCCTCCCACGAGCTGTCTTCATCGTCCGTTTCTACCGTCGGCGCCCGATATCCATTGGGTCGTCTGGAAGAGCCAGGTGCGTAATCGGTGCGATGCAGCAGAGACTGCGATTCCATCTCGGTCGCGTTGCGGTCATCGATAGGGTCTCTTGACGCCCAGGCGGCGCCTTGGCGACTGCTGCCCGCCAATGCCTCATCGTACGTCGGCAGCACCGGATCGTAGAACGGCGTTTTCTCAGACGGCATGGTGAGCTATATTAGAGAGTAGTACTACCAGTCGCGTGCGCATTCATTCATTCGGGTTCTCCACGCGTGATATCGAGGGGCCATCCAGGCCAGCCAGCCAGCATGGGGGGAATCGAGGGGATGCGAAACGAGCGTGGAGCAAGCAGGCGGGCAAGCGGAGGAACAAAACCGAGGAAAGAAATAAAAGACCACAAAAAAAGAAAAGGAAGGAAAAAGAACAAGAAGAAGAAGAATGGTTCTATGGAACAAAGGACGGGAACAGATGCTGCATGGTCCGGCAAAGTAGGCCGGGGAGTGGTGTCACTACTCAAATCCTTTAGTAGGTAAAATACCTTACTTAGTAGGTAAGGTTGGTAGGCAAGTAGATGAGAGGATGTGGATGGCTTACGAAGTCCAGGCACGAAAGAGCCAAAGTACGAAGTACTCTCTGTGCTTAGTACTCCGTAGTAAAGGGGATGACGATCGATGCAGCAAAGCAAACTGGGGTTGGCGCAGCACCGCCACTGTCGCCCTTTTTGGCTGGCCATCTGCTGCTTGCTTTCTGCCTCCTGGACTCAAAATCGAAACTTGCTGAGTTACATTAATCCGTGCTTGGCGTTGGGTTACGCATGTACAAGTACAAATACAATACTTGTATCCGTTTTCGTCAGCCACAGCTAGGTGCAGAGTACGAAGTACGCCTCCTCATTCTAACTTAAGAAAGCCTCTTTTTCCGCAACCATGTATAAGCAAACGATAGAGAAATAAAAGTACATCATCATCATCATGCACTCGCCCCAGATGAATATTAGTGAATATATCTACACGCTCTCATCAATGACCCGATCCTTTGTCCCTTCCTCTGAGCACTCTCTCCTCAGCTCGGATACAACACCACCCCTTCGTATTGCCTACTCCTGATGTTTTCCAGCGTCTGATGAAAGTGCTTTTTGCTGCTCTCAATGGAAGCCGAGTCCTGCTGGTTGCCAGCCAGATTCGAGTGAATGAGCTCGATCAGACCATTGAGGTACTTGGTCGTTACCTATCAGACGTTAGCAACTTCATCCACGAGACAACCAGGACTAGAGCACATACTGATTCGTTCTGTTGGTCAAAGTAGTATACGTAACGGTCCAGAATCTCCACAAACAGCTCAATCGACGTCGCCGTCTCCATACAAGAGTCGGCCACACGAAGAGCTCGTTGTAGGCATTCGAGCACCCGCTTGCCGTCACGGTAGAGCTATGAAAGTCAGTTCATTTTCTGTATCCCACAACTGTTTCCCATCCCAACATACCTCTGTCTCTTCTGTCTCGCCATTCGCTGCAACTGGAGTGGCCCACCACAGGTGACTTGCTAGGTAAACTGCGCGGCACTGATCCGGCTTACGCAACAGCTTGCTTCCATGCTGCGCGCACTTGGTGATCAAAGTGTCGTAATTCTCCTTGCCAAAGTTACGAGTCTGATGGAGAGAGGTAGCAATGACACAGACCGCCTGGAACTGCGCTTTGGAATCTGAAATGGACTCCTCGTAAACGGTAAATGCTTGCGCGTAAAACTCGTACGCTACCTCTTCGAAGCCTGTCAAGTCTGCAGTCTGCCCGGCCGCGCAAAACAGGCGCAGTGCCAGTTCCGCCACACCAGCTCCGTTCACGCGAGTGTAAAGCGTGCTGACGGCCGAGTGAACAAACTTGTACAGGGCATTGCTCTGTGTCTCCCAGTTGTCCTCAAAGTGTTCCCGGGTCTTGAACTTCTTCCCAAGTTTCAAGCATGCCGTGATCATGGGCGGCGTGGTCGTCCGGATCCGGTCGTTGCCTTCTGAGAAAGCCAGCCGTGTCATTTGCAGGAGCTTGAATTGCGTGTCATTATCCTCAGCCTGCAAGAGGTGCACCATTCTTGCCAACCATCCTTGCTCTTCCATTGTCTCGTCAGTCTCCACAGCTCGTCGCTGTGCTCCTCCGGGGTAGCCTTGTGGCGCTTGAGATCCTTCCTTGATGAGCACTGACATTACGTCAAGCACATTTTCCAACTGGCCTGTCTTCGAAATCTTGATTTGGTCCTTCAGAAGGCCACGAATAATGCCGCCAGCGACGGCCCGACGAGTTGGGTATGACTGAGTCTGAAACAGCGGTACATATGTGGGGAGAGATAGAGCAGTAAATATTGACACATATCGGTTAAGAGGCGCCTGCAAAAGCGCGAGAAGGCTCTGCTGAGCCTGGGGAGAGTGAAGATCGGCGTTGTTGATATTCTCCCTGGTCTTTGTGGTAGCATAAGCCAGAATCTGGTCCACGTAATCCAGACGGTCCGGGTAGTTGTTGAGAGCCAGGTTGCAGAGGGAAACTAGAAGCGCAATCGTGTCCTGGATAGGGAGATGTTGGGCATCTACTAGATTCTTGACTTGCGAAAAGAAGACCTCATAGAGCTGCACCTCATTGTCTTGACCATTAACAGCAGTCGTTTCCGTATCCGCAACTGAGGGTGCCGGTTCATCTGGCAAATCATTTGATTCACCCGCAACGGGCACCGGTGAGGCCTCGCCTTCTGGTTGCTGGTCGTCTGCGTCCACGGATTTGTCTGTATCATCAACAACCGAGGGCGATACAGACTCTGGTTGGCTATTTTGCGACGCGATATCCTTCTGCAGTTTGACCTTCTCCAGTAAGCTGGCCAGAGCCTCAGCCTCTATGCTCTCTTGGTCCGAACTCTTTTCACCCGGACCCTCACGCTCGGCATACTCAGACAGCCGATCCATGAGGCCAATGACAATCGCCTTGACATTCACGTGAGGGTTTAACCGCGACACTGCGCCAAGGAACTGATCCAACGTGTGCAAGTGAAACTCGTCGGGGAATACTTGGGTGATGACTTCCAGGAGGTATTCCTGAGCCAAGACATCCCGGCACTGCACCACCTGCTCCAACAAAGGGCCCAAAATACCCGACTTGTAGGTTTCCAAATCGACCAATTGGCTCAGGCGCACAATATTGCTTCCGACAAGGAGCTGAAGCTCCTTTCTTTCCCGAATCCTCTGCTCCCGCTCTCTTGAATGCCCCTGGTGTTGCAGGCGAACCCACAACTTGTTCATCTCGACGAAGTTTGTGAGAATGAAATTGATAGAATCACTCAGATTGCCTTCGGGACCGTCACCCTCACCGGTAGGAAGGAAATCTCGAGCCTGTCCGGACATGTAATATCGAAGGAACAGTCCGCGGATAGGGTGCTGGACTCCGCGGCTCATGTCCATCATGTCCTTCATCAGCTCCTTGACGGGTGCATCCGCGATCGACATGTAGGCGGTCCCTACAGTGATCATAAGATACATTCTCGGGATGATATTTCCTGCATATTGGACTAGCTCGTAGAGATCGGCTAGGTGGTTCACGGGGTGGTTCTCTCGCAAGTGGACGGACAGGTAGCGCAGGGCGTCGAATATCGCCATGTAGAGCTCGTAGTACTGCTTCGGCCCAAGGCTACTGGTCCGAAGTTCCGATACGAGCGTCGAGCTAATGTGCGAGCGAGCATACGTCAGTTTCCATCATGTCGGCCCCAGGCCCGACTGACCACAGCGGCCTCGAGAGCATCACGTACCAGCATTTCAGGGCGTCCATCAGCTTCCCCGGCGTATCGAGACATTTTCGCATGAGCGACGTCTGCTGTCGCACAGCTACCAAGGCATCCTCTAGCAGGCGAGCCTGGTCCTCCAGGGGGGCCGGCGTGGCCATTGTCGACACTGATGGCAGCGGGGTACCTTTGGACGGCGGGTTGGGATAATCTCGGAGCTCTCAACTAGGCATTGACGGGACGTTGAAGGCGGCGACTGCGCTTGTCGAGGGGTGCAGTCACTGGTGCGATCTTGGTGAGAGAGCAGATGCTGGAGATGCGAGTCTGCAAGGCGCAAGAAGCTTGGTTGCGAGTTTCACGTCAGCTCGGAAACGAGGCGCTGAGGTAATGACGAGCTCCTGGAGGCAGTGTTGGTCCACTGTGGAGAGTTGCGACGCGCAACGTAGCGCCACGTGATCTTATCTCCCAGTTTATCCGCTCGTTCTAAAATAAATTTAGAAAATTAGCACTACCAGTGTTATGGGTACTCAGAGTGGAAATGCCCAGCAACGCACCAATGGACTGACTTTTCTATATTTGTCAAGACTGCTCTTTATGGATGCAGAGCGGAGTCATATCGATAATCTCATAGCTCAGAAACAAAACATTGTTCATATATCAGAATCGTTTGGACCATAACTGCCATATGTACAACAGGCACACCCACGCCCCTTACCAGCCAGATATCCATCTTTTTCTCATACCATAAGGCAGATTGAATAGATAGGCCAAACTACACATCCTGGCCTGTCTACACAGCATATTGGTACATAGATGGTATGCGGAGTACCACGACGTACCTTGGCACGTTGGCACGCCTCCTCCTTGTCAACCCCATCCACATACATTGGCCTTTTTGACTACCTCTGCCTCTCCCCTGCTTCGCCCCAGCCCACCTCAATAGGGGAAACTTTTTGTGATAAACCCATGAGAAAGATCGATCTTGCCGCCCGCGCGTCTGACCAAGCAAGTCGTGAAACAAACTCCGAAAAATGTGTTGACAAAAACAAGATGCAAAAATCACATCGGGACATGAAAAACTATTTGCGACGATATATGGATCATATCCAGCCATGAGACCGTTCCTTCAAATCAAAAAGGGGTTTACTTTGTTTAGCCGTGCAGGCCAGACGTCCGCTCTCGCATCAATTCTCGTCGCTTCTTGTCTTTCTCTGTAGAGCCATGAGTCAGTATCATATCCTTGGTCGATATCCCAGAATTTTACTCACCTCCGTCAAATACGAGGAACTCATGCAGAGCTGCACCAGCAGGCACCATGGGCAGGACAGGCACCTTCTTGTCAGTGACAATCTCCAGGAAAGCCGGGCCATCGGTGTTGATCAGCCACTTCAGGTGCTCAACCAACTTATCAGGCTCAGAGACCCTGCGGCACTGGATGTACATCGCCTCGGCCAGCTTCATGAAGTCAGGGTTCATCTGGTGAGTGTGGGCATATCGGTCCTCGTAGAAGAGGTTCTGCCACTGCGTCACCATGCCCTGCTCCTCGTTGTTCAGGACAATGACCTTGACGCCAATGTTGAACTGCGTAGCGGTCGACAACTCCGTCATGGTCATGTTGAACGACGCATCGCCGTCAATATCAATGACCAAAGCATCAGGCTGGGCCACCTTGGCACCGATGGCCGCGGGCAGACCGTAGCCCATCGTACCCAGACCACCAGAGGTGATCATAGATCGCGGGTGCCTCCACCGGAAATGCTGAGCGGCCCACATCTGGTGCTGGCCGACACCAGTCGAGATGTACGTCTTGTCCTTTCGGTCGGCCGTCAAGTTGCTGAGCTCCTCGATAACCGTTTGCGGCTTGATCAGGCCAGTGCGATCAGCCCGCTGGTAATCCGAAATCGGCCACTTCTTCTTCCACTCATTGATCTTGCCGAACCACTCCTTTCGGTCCTCCATTGACTTGGTATTTACCTGAGGGAGCATGAACTTCAGGTTAGTAGCCACATCACCCTCGACAGCCTCGGTCGCCTGGACCACCTTGTTGATGTTCTTGGGCATGATCTCGAAGTGAACGATGCCACCGCGTCCCTGAGCAGCGGCAGCCTTGGCAGCCGGAGCAAACTTGGCAAGGTTACCGGTAACACGATCATCGAATCGGCCTCCCAGAGCAATGATGAGGTCGGCCTCCTGCATAGCCATGTTAGCATAGGCTGAGCCGTGCATGCCCAGCATGTGCAGTGACTTCTCATCGAGCTCATCGAAGGCGCCGAGGCCGTGGAGGGTAGTCGTGACAGGGATGGAGGCCTTCTCCGCCAATGCCTTCAAAAGCTCGACACCGCCCTCGGACTGGATGACACCCTGGCCGGCGTAGATGACAGGTTTCTTGGCAATGTTGATGAGGTCGGCGGCGCGCTTGATGCATGCATCGAGCTGCTTTGAGCTGAGCTCTATGGCAGCACGGGTGGCGGCACTAGGCAGGGTCGGCAGGGCAGTCTCGGTAGGGATAGCCCTCCTCAGGATGCCGGCAGTAACATCCTTGGGCAAGTCGACAAGGACAGGTCCGGGACGTCCGCTGGTGGCAATCTCAAAGGCCTCGTTGATTCTCCGGGGGAGCTCAGCGACATTCTTGACCATGACATTCCACTTGGTGCAAGCTCTTGAGATGCCAACAACGTCGGCCTCCTGGAAGGCATCACTGCCGATAGCAGACGTGGGGACCTGACCACAGAAGACAACCAACGGAGTTCCGTCCGACAGGGCATCCTGTATAGGGGTGATGACATTGGTAGCACCGGGGCCGGAGGTGACCAGGACCACGCCGGGTTTGCCCGAGGCACGGGCATAGCCCTCGGCCATGTGGCCGGCACCCTGCTCATGGCGGGGGAGAATGAACTCAAAGTGTTTTGAGTTGTAAATGGCATCGAAGACGGGTAGAATGGCACCGCCAGGGTATCCAACTGGTGAATCAAGTTAGCAGGGCAAGGGGGTTCGGTTTTCATTGAATGGTGCCGGCCGGCATCGGAAGCCTACAGATGTGTTTGACGCCTTGCCTCAGCATCATCTCGTGGAAGATTTCTCCACCGGTTTTGCCGATGAAGCTAGAAATTGCAGCATTGTCAGCTCAATTGGCCTGTAGGAGCAGTGCGATTTTTCTTGGGCATCGTAGTTGTCTGTCATCGGGCTGGTGGTGATTGGGATACGTACGATTCGTCCATGTCGGGCTTGCGCTGGTTGTCCAAAGGCTGCACATGGCTGCGATCACTCTCGGCATTGAACGCAGGGCTGGGTGTGGGACGGGATTGTCTATTGCAATTCGGGCCAATTGCCTCATCGTCAGTTGAAAAAATTCTTCCCAAGATGAATCCATCCTCTGCCCGAGCTGCCCCGGAATCGGCGGCGCAACGGAGCTGGCATAGCGACAACGAGCAGAGAATGGAGAGGGCAAACAGCACACTTACGGCACGGCGCTCGCAGTCGTCTGACTCCTCTGACCGGTAGGAATCTTCTTCTGAGCCGTCGTAGAAACAGGCGTTGTCGTGGACGTGAAGGTGCGAGCCCGGCCCAAGGCCTTGATGGCCCTGGTAGCCTGGCGACTTCGGAGCATCGCAGCGGCAGTAGAAAAAAAAAGAGACGAGGAAACTAGATTGGTGCTATTACAGCAACCAAGGAACAACGACAAAAATAAATAATAATAAACACAGCAGCGATCCTCCCCTCCAAAAAGAATTGAGGATGATGATGCAAAAGGATCTTTGCGACTTTTGTTGCTGTGGTCTCGCGTCGGCCTCACGTGGAGATGGGAATAGGTAGGTGAGGTTATTCGCGTGTGGGGGTGCAGAAAGTGGCGAAAAAGGACAGAAGTTAGGGAGAGGGAGGGGAGGGGGCAGAAAGACGGCGGTAAGAAAAAAAAAGGAAGGACGCCAGACGAGCGTCAGAAGAGTCAGAGGGGCACTGAAAGGTGAGCGATGCCGGGCAAACAAACCTTCGCTGTAGTAATAAGTATAGCAGTAGTAATATTTCTACGGAGTACGAAGTACCACCTAGGCATCACAGTCAGACTCGCTTTGTGGGGTAATTTTTTTTCTTCTCAATGGCCGAGCATGTTAGTCGCTTTAGTAAAGGCTGAAGGGGCCAATGACACCTGTTGGCGGATGCCAAATATGTGGGGCATGTACTGTGTACTGAGTACAGAGTTGAAAGCTGTCTTGTCTCAACCCACCTGTCTCGGCTCTTGCGCATAATGAGACCAGGCTCTACGAAGTACGAAGTATTACGGAGTATCTATATATTGGCAAATCCTCCAACTTTTCTGCTTCGTTTTCTGGTAGTATCAACACTCTATTCATGTTCCATTGTAAAATCGATTCTCATTTAAAATAGGTACTGTATAATTTATAATACTATCACTTCGTACTACTAAAAACAACCCGATTCCATGTTAGCATCCACACCGCCCTCTCAGCCCGTCTTATTACCGGCCACTCGCCAACTCAAAGCATTCATCCATCCATGTTTGACAACTCCGTCAATCTGTCCAACATTCGACCGCCCTATCCAACCAACCACTCTGTGTTAGTGACGTAGATTCAGGGCACGACATCCAAGACAAATACACCTTTTGAACAGCCCGGCAGAGAGACATGTATATAGTAGTATGTACTTCGTAGACGCAGTGTGATTGTGACCCTTTGTAAAAGCCATGTAAGACATCGGAAGATTTCTCTCAGGCACATGCCAATCACCATCTGATAGATGATGGCGCCACCTCAGCAGCAGGCGCGCCCTAGCCCAACTGACCTGCATAGGGCAGTCCAGCCATAGGGCGGCGTTTGATGCCATGTCTACTCCGTATTATCCATTGTTTCTATACAAACCATGTTTAAAACTCCAGACTCAAATAACCAAACATGCGCTTATTGCCGGGCTGGATTCTGCTATTTGCGCCCTTCCACTCGCCTATCTCTCTCTCTTATTCCCGTAGCACACCAACAACTCATTCTCTCCAAGCCGATGTCGCAACCAAACATGTAAAACAACCATCACCTAGCCAGCCACCAGCTCGCATAAATTCCCTGTCCTATCCTGCCATACCTTACCTACCATGGTTCTCTGTACATAAGTGTCACGCCACGACGTGGCAGAAACGACAGGCCATGCAATGCCACCCTCCTTCTTCGTCCTTTACCAACTACCTACTCGTAGATAGTAGGTAGGTAATACATACAGCACGTGCTTGTACCTGGTACGTAATATTTCCCATCACGGCAGTATCCCAGTACTAGATATTACCGTAATAACACATAAAACATCTCCTATGGCGTTCATTCACCGACTCTCATCTCACCACTCATCTCAGGCTCTCTCATGAATACGACTAATACTTCCTACTTTCTTCAGCTTCACAAACAACGCCAGCTAGGCATGTGGATCCCCCATCCCACACCGCAGACGGGTAAGCTGCAGCTCACGGCCCGGCTATCGAGAGTGAGGGGAAAGGCAAATGGCCCCTCTTCCTGTGATGCTTCCAAGCATGACGTTAGCCGGTCACGTAAGATGCCCTTCCTTACAAGAACCCTGGAATCACCAACAAGTCATGAGCGTGCTCAACATTATCTTCTTCTCTCCGTACACATCGAAATCCCGCCCGTCTATCCCTATATACCGATACATATCCGACTCGGCATTTCCTTCAATGCCTCCCAGAGCGGCTGGCTCTATCCGTGTCACTGTAGCAAAATGCCCTCATCCGTCCAGGTCCGACTTTGCCCAGTGTCTTGTCCCATGCTTCTCCCCGTCTATAGATTGCCTTCTCCGCATCATGAAATAACGCCATCCAACCCGAAACATAACAAAATGGTATCTCAGGGTCACATTAGTGACAAAATGGAATATGTCCCAGTCCGCCGCCGCCGCCTTTCCCCCAGGCTTTTCCCCCATTTATTAAGTATACATTATTGTCCAAGTCCATTGGTATAGCACCATGTGCATTCCTGATAGTGAAATATTTGAGTCAAAATAGGGATAGAAATAGAAAGAGAAAGGAATTAAAACCAACTCTTCCGTGAGGAAGATATGTTGGTCAGAAACTTGTTCAGCAAAAATCGCTCGCAGACCAGCTTGCTGGCGATTGGCCTATTTCAAGTGATCCGGCCTTCAACCTACATGCCCATGATCATCCCGTTAGGAACATCTGAGCATGGGCTACCGTGTGGCATCGACTTTTTGCTCGGCCGCAAGCTTTCCATGCTAATCATTCGGCTCCACGAAGCCGGCCGTTTGTGGGGCACAGGCGTCCCCGGCCGCACCGTTGCCATCTGGTTTGTGTTGACGGTGTAGTCGTACAGTCCGTGTACAACCTCGGGCGGAGCATGGAGCTGTTGTTGCGGCTGGTAATGTACCATCGGCGGTTCCATACCCATCCACGGCTGGTGTACGTTTTCTTGTGGGGGAATGGAGTACATAAACTGCTGCGGTTGCCCCTGGTGGTCCATAGGCATCTCCATCGGAGTATTGATCTGTTTGGGCAGTGAAGTTGGTGCTTCAGGCGCAAACTTAGGTGCGTCGACTGGCCAAACCGTTTCGTTAGGAATCGGGAACGGGGTTCCGGGATGCGGTCCAGCCAGGTCATCTCCCATAACCGTATCGCTGTTAGCGCTCATCACACTTGCAGGGGTTGACGGTCGCGTCGACCGCTTCGATTGGCGACGAGACAGTTTGAGCATGGTCTGAGGGATGCTTGAAATGCTTGACCGGTTTTTAGGCACATTGAGGGGGCTAGGTTCGTCCCCTGTCTTAGGCAAGACCCCGGAAGATCCTGAGTGACCTGGAGACTCCAACAAACACTGGCTCCTGTACGGCAGCTGGAAATAGACATCTATCTCGGAGGGCGGCGGTGTGGTGCCTGTCGTGAATGGAGGCGTCCCAAGTATGAATGCCAACCTCACCAGGCTGGAGATATTGCTTCCAAGGTGCCGACACTCCAGTATGCGCTTCAGGTCGCCAGACGATCTGGGCCGCCAGTGGAGCTGCTGTCGCTTCTCCTTGGGCCAGATGCAGGTCTTCCAGATGGGCTTCACTTGCTTTTGTCGCATCAGGTTTTGTATTTGAACCTTGTATTCCCAGGTGTTTACGTCGGAGCCATCCTCATAGTGCTTGGCAATGTGCTCGAAATGCTTGTCACGAGTGGCCGACGCGTCATCCACGTTTTGGGCCTCGAAAACTCGGTCTTTGCAGCTAGCAAATCCACATGAGAAAACGAGCTGTGGACACATTTCCGTCCGCGCCGCACTGTTTGGAAGTGCCTTCATTCGGTGAGCCTCCTTAGCATGGGTGCTGTAAGCACGCTCCGTTGAGAATGACAGATGACATCCCTTGGTCCGGCAAAGCCACATGACATCCGCACCATGGAAATTGTGAAGATGCTTCTTAAAGTCACTCTTCCGGCCAAAGCCCACGGGGCTGTTATCCAGGAAACACATGGGGCACTGGTACTTCTTGTTCGTCGGAGCCACGAGTCGCGGGGAAGGATGTGAGGTCACCTCATTTTGGTGAATGAGTGGTGACTGGACGGCTGCAGGTGAATCCAACCATGACCGTTCGCTAAGCTTGCCGGTTTCTCCATCATGCATTGACGGCATGTCATTCGCAACATCTGGCCATGTGAATTGGGTGTGAATAGAAGCACCATCGGATCTGCATTGAGACGCAGCCTCCGAGTTGGTCCATGCTACTGACGAGGCACTGCTGAGCATCGTATTCGCGGAAAGTATGGATGCCCGTGCTAAAGAAAACATTAGATCAGGAATCATGACTTCAAGGTGGTAACGGGAACGTACATGATTCTCCATAATTAGTCAGGGCGCATAAGAGGCTCGAAACTCCGTACTTGTGAACAAGCCCGAGAAGTAATTGGTGGTCCTCGTCTGCCAGCGGCCGTACGCCGGAATCATCGGGGATCGTGTTGAAAGGGAACATGGTGCCAGTCGCTTTCGTTTAACGACTCAATTTGTTGTATGTATACGTTTTGGTATGTACGAGTTCGGTCGGGATGGCGTGACAAAGAAAAAAATCGTGACAGACACTAGGAGTGTAAGCCTGAGTCAAAGGCAGCACCAGCACGACCACGCAGCGCGCTGCCTGGCCCTCGCGAGGACCCCGAAAGATGGCGACTCGATGCAGCAGCCCGCTAATGGCGTTCCCACCGCGCAGTGCGGCGATGCGATGGGAAGAAAAGGGAATGAAATGTGAGGCTGATCCAGGCGCAGATGGTCTCCTCCCGTGTCCGTTCCAACCTACAGCGAAACTTTTCGATAGGGAGGCGCGCTCTTGGCTTCGAAGATTCGGTTGGCTCTAATTAGTGTCGCTTCACGGTTAGGCTCTGCCTAAAGCAACAATGTGCAAGCAACGAGATAGATGAGTTGAGCGAGCGAGCGACGAAGGGAAAGATAATCGTCATGACACGGGCCAGGCAAGGGAAAGAGAAAAACGGCGAGGAGGGGCGGAAGGAAAAAACCGGGGAAGGCTTCTAGAAGATCTTGTCGGAGAAAAGCTCAGACGTTGAACAAATTATCACTCCTCACTCCTTGCGGACCATGCAGTCGGGCGTCGTCGTTGATAGGCACATGTCAAGCCACACTTGGGGCCGACTTGAACCTTGGGCTGGGATCATGATTGCCCCTAATCAATCCCACATCCTCCTCGTCCAGCGAGTGAATGGTCTTGATAGCTGTAAACCTTGTAAAGGTGTCGAATCCGACGAATTGGTGCCACGCATCCCCTGTCGAGCACCACCCACCCAGCCCCGTTTCAGGAACAGTGTCATTTCTCACTGCGGCCTCCAGGCCATCCTGAAACACAAGTGGCCGCTGGCTAGCCCGAAACTGAGGAAGCGCAGCGAGGAAGGTTGGCAGCCATTGTGTGGCTCTGGAGATGGTGTCACTTTGGTGTGGGTGCCGGTTATGGTCTGAATGGAGTCGATGGATGGCTGTTGTCGAATGGTGTCTCCATCAAGAGAGACCATGGCCAACCATGAGCCAGCAGACCTTGTCGGATGACCTCGCTAGACTGACGGCCGCAAATTACCAGCTCTGGCCCCTGCATCTCACTAGGGCAGCGGGAACGCCTGGGGGCCTGGAGGAATGCTTCTGCCGTTCTTCTGGAAGCCGACAACACGAGCTTCTGGACTGTTGTGTTGTGTGACGAGACCAGGCCATGTCTTGGATTTGTCTTGGATTTGGAGCCAACAAAGGGAGCACGGCGACCAGAAAACGACGTCAGTGAAGAAGGGTATGATTAATGTCTCTCGGTATTGCGCGGGGGAGACACTTGTGATGACTCGTCGCGTCGTTTTCGTCGTTTTCATCGCTCTCGTCGTCGTCGATCAACTTGGCGCGCCTCGCCATGTCTCGCGACAATTTTGGCACTTAGGCTGCTCCCCGAACACTCCAACTTGCGACCTGCGGGTTGATGGGAATTCGCTGCTTCTGATGCTGTTGCTGTGAGAAAGAGAAATGCGGCTGAGACACGGCGTTTTTGACGACCAACAGACGGACGGAGAGAAAATGGGATGGTGAGTGAGATGGCGCCAAAAACGGGACGGTGGTGATGACCCACCGCAGACTCTTTGTTACTCTTACGGAGTACTCCGTACGGAGTGCCTACCTACCTAGTAGGTACCACTACGAGTACTAGCCGTACGTACAAAGTAGCACTGCTAGTATAGTAGGTAATAGTACTGGTACTAGTAGGTGCTTAGTGCCTTGTCTGTTCCTCTTTGCTTGATTGAAGGCCTGCCTGTCTCAATTTCTGGCAGCCCAAAGCCAAGCTATACTACTCAGGTCGCATGCCTGAAGCTGTGAATCGAAGGACTCGCTTGTGCGGAGATGGTTAATGGAGATGTTGTAGATACTAGGTGCCAAGGTGCCTCTGCTGTCTTTCAGCGATCGAGCCCGGCAAATGGCAAAAGTACACTTGCCGACAGTACGCGAAAATACGCGAAAGAAGAAAGGACATTTATTATTCCGTCTACGAAATACCTACCTAGGTTAGTACTACGAGTACTCCGTACATGTATGACACTAATGTACCTCTCCGTGCCTATCGATATATGTATCCGAATGTGGTCGGCCAGTTTTTTTTTTTTTTTCCTCAATTATCCCATGATATAGCGCCCTTCCATTGTTTTTAGCACAATGCAGCATTCATTGGCTGTCTACGGAGGAGTATTAGTACCTTATGTATAGCTAGTACGGAGTACTATCTATGTACTAAGGTATTCTCGAAAGTTGGACAGTTGAACAAATGTACCTGTACATATGTATGCTCGGCGCTGGAGGTACCACAGCCCTGTCATCGAAACTGTCTGTCTCTCGACTCGCGTCCTCACATTTCACTTGGTCTCGGAAACGCCGTTGACCTGTGCAGGGGTCAGTCTTCCAGAAGCTGGCGCGAGGCGCGAACCAAGATGACCGCCATTGCACCCTATCTGCCAACTCTGGACATGGATGATAGGCATGACTCTTTGATGAATGGACTACTTCGTACGCCGTATTGCAAAGCCAGAGCATCGCCCCGTGGTCATAAGTCGTCGAGAACTGCATCCTGTTTAGGTAGGGCTCGTGTTCTCACATCCATGGTCCGCTACTCCAGATGCAGACGAGCCAAATCCTAAACGATCCTTCTGGTGCCCTATCCGTTTAACCGTTCCTCAGCCCTACCTAGTTGCGTTCTAAGATTTTACCCGATAGTGCCTAAACAGATATAGTATTACGACTACTTCATACTCGTAGTGGCTAATAATCAGTCGATATTTAATGCAGGAGGGGACAGACTAATAATGTCGGGTGGCTAAATACTGCCACAAGACCAGCTGCCTCTTCAAGACGCCGACGTTGAACACATTCTAATAGTACAGGTGTGTTAAGATTGCTGACCAGCACTCACCAGTTGCCATGAAACAGCCACACTCTTTCATCTTCATCCTTCTTTTCCAATCCTCCAACGGTTGTCTCCGCCACGTGGTTTCCCGGTTACTCAGCCCCAGCCATCCTTTTCCAGAAGCATTCCATTGTGACGTTATCTTCGCTTTTCACGCCAGCCCATGTCACACAACTCATGTGTGCTCCCCCCCTTCCCCTATTCTCACATATTATTATTATGTCCAAAACCGTCTTGCCCAATTTATTCTTGGTTTTTTTTTTTTTTGGGTTGTACTATATGCACACACCCACCAACATCCTTTCCTATCATGTAATCAGCTGAAGCATAACCGTATGGTTGAGTCCGGGTCCGTTCATACGTATTGCCCATTGAAGACAGTCATGTCGCCATCTATCTATCTGAGCCGCTGACTGGCAGGCAGTACGGAGCACCAGTACTGCTACCAGCTACCCGGTCCAACGACGCTTAGTCCCTGAACCCCAGTCCTTGGAATGGTATTGATACTGCTACTCGGATATGCTTCTTCCGTATATACGCCAGGGCTCTCACAAGAAACCCTGCCCTAGTTCATTCATCTCTCCCCCATAACTCAAATACTCCTCTTTAATGCCGTAACAGTCGGTGTTAGGTAGCTAAATCCTGCGTACGGAGCATCGAGCATGTATATCTAGCGCTTAACCCGGCTGAACGCCACACGAAGGATGAAATACAAAATACTACCCGGGGATATCCACCTGCACGGCATTTGAGCTACCAGCCGGGAGTCAGTTGGAAGAGCAGACCGACTACACATCTCTTCCATCTGGCGGGCCGTTTTCATGTTTGACTGTTCGTATTCTTAAGCACACACCTCCAATATTAGTCAGTATCCTCTTTCTCGAGTACTACTCGTATGTGCCGTACAGCCCGTATTGGATGCCGTCCACGGACAAGGCGTGTAAATCCCTTGGAATCCTGCATCAGACTAAAAAGGTAACACGGAACACAAGGTCCTTGGCAACTTCTTGGCAAAAAGATTACAAATGTTTCCACCAGCAGAAGATCGACGATGGATATGGCGTCTTAAAATCACTCGTATACAAGGCAATCGTCAATGATATCCATTGGTCGTTGAGATGCTGTTATAGCCATTAGCGGGGGCTAGACCACTGCATATAGCCGGCCCGATTCGCATTGAATAGCAGACCGACGTCGAGAAATGCAGGGAGTAGTGAGATATCCAGCAGCAATACGTGGGAAATAGTAGACACAAGCAGAGCACTAGGTGCTCCGTAGTTTAATACAGACTACTCCGTATATCTGCAGCTACTAGTAGTAGCGCTCGTGAACTTCAGAGGTGCATGCCGAATAGCCCGCAAGCAAAACACCAGTACTAGTAGTAAACGTGCTAAAAAAGAGACTAATTTAGAAGCGTAAAAGCAAACCCGTATCGGTCGTTTATCAACATAAAGGCATCTGTACACATACATAAGTTGCTATCTATCTCTCTCTCTCTCGAGCGAAAAGGGGGGAAAGGAAGAGAGAGAGAAGGGGGGGTATACATGCATTGCTACACGATCGATGGTAGAAACCATCTTGTTCTAGTATCCAGTACGTTGTTGTCGTTTCCGCTCTGTAAAAATACAGGTTGTTGACCAAAAAAGGGAAAAAGAGAGGGAGCAAAGAAAATAGTTCCCCATCCAATTTGGAGAGTTGCTTCCACCGTCGGAAGAGGAAAAAAGAAATCTTGAGCCTATAACCTGCAGAATCCCTAGCTCCTAGCCCATAACATGCCAATTATATAGTTTAGAAAAAGTTCTCATGTCGTTCCTAACAGTAAACGCCTCCCTTGTTTAAAAACACCCCACAAGAAAAGATAGATACTGAGAGGGAAAAGGAAATCAATGAATGCCGTCCTGCCTCCCATATTTGGTCTTGACTCCTGATTCTCGTTCTGGCTAAGCGCGCTGATGAAGGATGCGCTTGCCGGGTATAACCATGTATATTCTGACAATTAGAAAGAAAAAAGGTAGCATGTGTGTTTGTGTCGGCCGTTAAAAATACCCCCTTGTGCACGGGCTCCTCCGCATGTTCTTGTGATCATTCGCCCCCCCTGTTCCTGTATGTTATTCCATGTTGTATAAATGCTCTCTGGTCGTATTATGCTCCCGTCTATAATGCCTTGGGGATCACAGAGTTTTGGTCTCAAAGGAAATCGCTCGTGTTGGAGGCAGCCAGTGGTGCTGGCTCTCAGTCAAATGTTGGTTTGGTTGGTGTTGGGTATGGTGTACAATATCCCGCCATTTCTTCTAATAGGCGGCGTATGGTGAGGCACTGTATGCCGCGTAAGTCGTCCGCTGCTCTATGGTTGACCCCGGACTGGCGGTTCCAGCTGTACACATATCTGTCGGTGCAGGGCTGGTCACTCCATTGGGCTCATATGCACCTGGTATGTTCGGGAGACCATGCGGGACGTAATCCGACATCTGGGTATCAGTAATACCCATGTAGTGTTGCTGCTGCTGCTGCTGCCGCTGGGGCACCGCTTGATGGTGAGCATCGTAGCGTGGTGAAGGAGGCGGATTGTGGAAGCTATAGGCCTGGGAGTGCATGGGTGGCTGCGCCGGTTGCTGAGACATATAGGCCTGTCGCTGGTAGTATGCCACCATCGCCGGGTTAGCACCGCTCGTTGACATACTATACTGCATGTGGTCGGATTCTGCTGTCGGAACCGCGGATGATATGCCGCCTCTATGTCCTTGGATGGCTAAGCGACACTCACTCCAGATTGGCGTGACAAAGTCTGGCCGGAAGCTGTGGATGGTGGCACTGGGACTCGAACCGAGGGCAATGGCGTACTGAACCAGAAACTGTATGTCGCCCAAGTGTCTCGTCTCAAGTCGTTTTCGAAGAACGCTGCTGGATTGGGTATTCCACTGGAGGCGGTTCTGCTCAGTTTCTGGCCAGATCGTCTGTGACCAGACACCGAGTACACTGGATTGTCTGAGCAAGTTGCGCATCCTCGCCGAGTAGCTCCAATGGCCACTACCTGCGACTTCGTCAAAGTGCTTCACAATGTGAGAAACATACTCCTTGAAAGTTGCTCCGACCTCGGCGTCAGAATTTGCTTCGAAAACCTGCAAGCAGTTCTCAAAGCCACAGGCAAAGACGGTTTGCGGACATAGCGCAACCTTGGCGTCCTCGAGGTTCATCCGCGATCCGCCATGGCAGTTCTTGAGATGGGCTTTGTACGCCGTCTGCCAGTCAAAGACCATCTGACAGCCCCTGTGGCGACAGAACCATTGGGAATCGGTGTGGTGGAAGTCCTCCATGTGGCGCTTCAGGTCGTTCTTGCGTGTGCATGTCTTCTGGATGCCCTCCTCGAGGCAGAAACCGCAGGTGAAGGAACCCTTTTGCTTCGGTGCTGCTGTTGTAGGCGTTGCGTCCTCGGCCTCCCAGGACGAGTCGTCTGTGAGGGCCATGCTGGAGCGAGCTGTTGTCGGGCTCGCGTTGCGCTTGCGGCAGTGGCTATGGCTAGCTCGGGGGGAAACGTTAGAGGCGACGCTTCCACAAGCCGAAGAGGTGTCTGAGTCGAGTGTTCTTGATGCGTCATCTTGCGAGTTACGGCTTGAGGAGTTTATGCCACTGAGGACAGGTGATCCAGTATTGCCTGCAGAAAACTGGTCAGGGATGTCGACTCTTGACATGCGCACAATCCGCTTGACAGATAACGGCACCATATGGAGTATAGGTATCAAAAATACCCAAGCATGTACTCACATGATGATAGTGAGGAGCGGCCTTCTTCTTGCAAGAGCCGTCCAAGTTCTTCTCTTGAGTATCGACCCAATAGATGGCGAATCATCTGGCGGTCTACTTGGTCCTGTTGCGGCGAGCCATGCTCCGGCGATATGCTTCCCCGTTCAGGCCGCGCATCTAGTGCCATGATAATCCCAAAAACGAAAAAAAGATCAAGTGAAGGTGGAGGTAGACGGTGCAGGCTTGTGCTAGTATTAGTGGTGGATAAAGCTGAGGGGTCGGTGTTGAGGTAATATCGGAGACAATAGTGTTCGATGCCAAGGCGAGGAGAGGAAGAGAACTAGGGCGATGCGACGCTCTTTTGTGTATTGAAGGCGAAGGTAGCGACAGACGATGCACCTGGTGTTATAGGCGACACCTGAGAGTGTTCATAGGTTGTGATTGAGGCTGATGATGGTGTATGGGAGGTATAAGTGCATGGAAACTGGACTGTTGAGGCGGTGTGGATGGTAAATATAACCGTGTAGACAACTCGACTGGAGAGTTCAAGACACGAAGCAGACGAGTCTTGATATGTGTGTGTTGTGGGAGGGGAGGGTCACAGTCTAATAATAATAGTAAATCACCCAGGCGGGATGCTAGCCGTTGATGATGGGAGGTGTCTCTCGACAACACATGCTTACGGACGGGGGCGTTCGTGTACTACACCCGCAGTCCTAGTTCCCGTTCGTCAGACGCAGTGGTCTGGACACGACAGGCGACGATCGCGGTCTGTGTGACCTCAATAGGGCAAAGGCACTTGACAGGCAGACAGGCACGCCTGGTCTGTCTTTATGGAGCGAGTGCGGGTACGGTTGCGGAGCTCGGGGGGGGAGGGTCAGAATGGCACGTCTCTTTTTTTTTTTCCCTGAACATCATCCGAGCTTTACGGAGTGCGTGTACGGTACTCCGTGCATCCAGCCAGACACAGAGAGGAGGAGGAGACATTATTAGTAGGGGAGTGTGGGGAAGGAGGGTGTGAGAAGAGACGGATAGTGCTCCGTAGCAAATGGGGACTGCCTGGCGGATGACACTGGAGATTCCTCCAGTTTAGGATAGGGATGATGGATACGGAGTACTCCGTTTATGCTTTCTCACTAGAGACTGCTCATTGTCTGTCTGTAAATGACAACTGACAGACAACGCTGTCTGTATGCATCAGAACCGAGTACGAACGAGTATGTAGGGATTTGCAGCCCCCATAGTCTCCTGTTTTTTCCTTGGCCATTGATGCGTAATGGTGCTTCTCGTACGGAGCACAACATGCCATGTCGGCCTTGATGCAGACTGCAGACTGCAGGCTACATGCTGTTTTGCTGCTGCACCTACGAAGTACGGAGTACCTGGCTGGCTATATGGACTCCCGGGGGCAAGAGTCGAGGCCATCCTCGCAGGGCTATGAGGATGCATGATAGGTGGAGCGCGAGCATGGATCATGGCAGAGACGCCAGCCAGCCAGGATGCTGTGCTCCACCAGATGCAGAGACTTGGTTGACTAGACGGGGTCTGGACACCAAGCCAGCGGACTGGAACTTGAGAAGCCACTCAGAAACGGAGAGACATTGGGCAAATCCGATGAGTGTGGCCCCCAACACTCCCCTCAGGGGTGTCGGACGAGGGCACCTGGTTTCACCGGTTTGATGCCGCTGCATAATATTTCGCTGCGTCCCGTACTCCGAGATGTTTAATAATAGAACAAGGAATAGTAGCACAGTATTCACGGCCCAGACAGGCCTAGTTTGGAGAATAACCACGGGTATCGTGTGTGTCTATGCACAAAATCAGGGACAGCACGCCCCCAGCTTCCATCGTCTACCCACTCGGTGAAGGGCGAAATTGGACGTTGAAGGCACGTGCTATAATCAATGATCCTTACCTCTCTGGTGTCTAGGACACTTGCTAGACCTGTCTAGCCAATGGTAATTCGTGTTCGCAGCCATTTCTCGGACTTCGAGAACCTCTTTAATCCGCGTCCGCGTGAAGACAGGTATGGCCAGTCACTAACAACGGAGTAACCGCTCCGGTCCTCTGCTAGCAATTACTACTAGCCCATAACTGGTTTTCTGCTAACAGATCGGTGCCGGAAAAAGCAACGCTAGGTCTGGAATACTACATTTGTCAAAAGGCAGGGAAAAAGCCACTATCTCAAGTAGTCGCCGGCGACCCCTCGCGGATCTACATACTCGTAGACAGAGAGGCAATGACAACTGCATACTCCATACGAGTACTCCCTACGGAGTACGAAGCAACCTATACCTACATAGGTAGGTAGGCAGAGAATCGAGGTGGCAGATTAAAGTAGGCACCGCGTACTTCGTACATACGTTGCCCGCCTTTGACAGTGTTTGTTTCACAGCCTTCAATTCCGCATACACCTAGTGCTTATAAGAGTGCTTATAAGAGTACGGAATATTCCTCATGCAATTCCCACTGAGATTGATAAGCTTGTTAAGATGATGGTTGAATACTAGGTAAATTATCTCATCAAAGAGTAGTAATCATCATCATTCTTAGTAAAGATACTCCGTAGTGCCTAGTGGTTTGGTTCAAGGCTACGAGTACTTGGGCAACTCGTCCATGTACGAAAATTCCACCAGCGGATTATATTACCCTTGTGACTTGACAGGCAAAGCAAGTACTCGTAGGAATCCGTGGTCACGATCGTACCTACGTTCTCCGTACATAACTTCTACCAGTATCTATTGCATCAGATGGATGATAATCTTAGGGTACCATTAGTGTTGAGGGGTGCCCGAGACATGGAGGAAGGGAGCCGGGAGAATAGTACGAGTAGACGCAGCCCTACAGCTAGCTCTCTCATTACTAGACACGCCCCATCGCCATCACTTGCAGGAGGAAGGGAGAGTGAGGGGAGGAGCATTCACAAAAGCCTCATCTTTACGTACATAACGCCATACGCCACTCAGATACAACGTGGCGAAAAGGTAAGGACAGGTGCTAATATAGTAACACGACAGCAGCAGATTAAGGCGGTTACGAGGAGCACAGTGAGAGGGAGAGGGTTACACACGGCACGTCGCCCGGCAGTTCCCAGCCGCTTGACGCATTGGGACCCTCCGTTCTCCGTTTTCATGATGACTATCTGTACCGCGAGTCGGCAAGGCCACCGATACGGAACGAATGCCGACAAGCTGGAGCATGAGCATGTCGGAAGAAGCAACGGTAATGGAGAAGCCGAACGGAGTGAACGCATGGACTGTCCAACTGGACGAAAACTTTCCGCGCGATCATGCATGCATACCGTATTAAATGGAACCATTTTTGCGGGCAGAGACTCGACTCGGAGACTCATCAGACCAACCAGGTGATGGGAAATCATCCAATGGTCTCTTCCATCGATTCCATCCTCTCATCCATCCATAGGAGTCAGCCAGGGCTGGCAGGGCTGGCAGGGCAGCATTGGTGGCGTTTTCTCGTGTCAGTGCCCATGTATCTCACGCACCTCAGTAGGTGCGCTAAACTTGGAGGCCCAGCATTGACGCGGGCCGCAGCGCCGTTGAGAGTATGGAGAGAGACAACATGGATTACTGCAATAGGGAAGTGGTACTGACTCGTGCGAAGCAGCCAGCCAGATACGCCATTGGGGCTGCTTCACTTCCACAGGGCAACCCTTTGGGCACTCGTACAGTACGAGGACATGATGGTTACGAGGATTGGGTTGTTGGGCGAGTCTGTCTGAGGAGTGCCTTGCCTATCAACCGCTCTGTTTACACCGATTTTACCCCCATTGATGACAATGATCTTTTGTCCTCTGCTGCGGTCTTACTACGGAGCATAGCTGTGTAGGCAGTGTAGGTATCCGCTCAATTTTTCCTCTTCAAATGCGACTGATGACTTGTCACCTTTTCTCTCGTTCCGTTCCTCGGTCGTCCTAGTTGCAACATAAATGACTCGGCGCCATCCCGTGAGTCCGTCTCTCCGCAGCATTTTGCGTAGGGCAGAGCCGAACTAGAACCAGAACCAGCAAGGGACCAGCAGCCAAGACGAGTGCGAGCGAGAGGGCGTGGGCTAAAGCTCGAATGAGCGGCTATCTGCAGTCAGCAATGCACTTGTCACCCCCCTTGTCCCTGTAGGGCATGGACATGGGGCCTTGAGGCCTTGAGACTAGAGCAGAGAGGCTTGGCTAGAAGCCAGAAGCTTGAGAATGTTACCGCTCTCTGAGTCTCGAGCCTCGAGAGCCGGCAGGAAAAAGAAACCCAGCAACCAGGATAATGCCTGATGGGCCGGAGAGGCCTGGGCCCCTGGCCTGTGCACTGCCGCCTAGTCCTAGTCTCTGGTCTTCGAGATCCATCAGATTGCGATTTGATTTAGAAATCACAGTGGGGTTCTCTGCGAGGCTTTGACATGATGGGGATTTTTGACCAGTCAACTACTAACAAGAAGAGCCACCTCCAACATATAGCACATGTCCGTATTAACCGGACAGTGCCGCGATAGCCAGCGGTCTGGCCTTGTCACTAGTACTTGAGTCTCTGTTCGGTAGTAGAACTGTAATCTGTACGCTATTTTTCCTCGAAAGAAAACCAATCCCGTCGGATGTTTAATTCAACGTTGATCGGAAGACAACCACTTTTTGCTCATACACATGTACGGAGGAGATATTTCCTCACCCTAGTCGGCCTAAGAATGAAGGCCTTCTTGAATTGGCTGCAGACCCGGGTCTCAGAGCGTTATTCCCGCATCCAGGGCCCCATCTCCATTTACTACCTATCGGGGCCATGGCTCTTCGGAAGAACCAGGAATATGATTTATTATTATCTCTTGCACTTGGTAGATGTGCCTATCAGGTACCTGGAGCATGAGATACATACTCCCCAGGGGTCCTCTAACCCTCCTTCAGATCGTCCCGGCTCTCCCTCCCACCCACTCATCAGGAACGGAAAAATCAGCAAAGCCCCGTACCCGAACAGAGATCTTCACACTATGATATATTGCGTCTTCCTGATTTGCCCACTCTTGGATTAATCGATGACGTCTTTCTCCGCGCAATCTATCTCTTGCACCGGTGCTAAAGTCAAAAACCAGCCTTTTGAAACTCTCGTCATGTCGATCCTACTGATCTTCTCTCTTTCTTATCTTACCACACCTCAGAGCTGATGGCTTGGACAGGCAGATACATGGATGGTGAGGCAAGATGACAAGCATTCATGTAATCTTTGTGTGGCTTCTCAGTGGCGTTGTGATTGATTTTTCCCGGTGTCCTTTGTGTCCCCAGCCTCGGTCATCAACTAGTACAAGTGACATCTACACCATGCAACTTACAGAGATGAAAGATACGGAGTGCTATCCCCATTCTTCGTACACAGATCCTGCCGATATCGCCAACCGTGAGTCGTGCCTCTCGGCGTCCCCAATGTTGTTGGATTTGAGCTGTAACGGGTTTCGTCCGATGTGTCTTTTCCTATCACCGAAGCACATTTATACGTTTTCTACTTGTATGATTGGGGGATAGCTCTTGCAGATGGAAAACTAAAAGTGAAAATCAAACTATGGCAAACTCCGGCTCGGACAAATCATAGAACTGTAAAACTCGGCCACGAGGCCACGAGGTCCAGGACCCGGAGCGTGCTCGCGAAGTCCGAATGGGTGGAGGAACGTAATACTTACGACTGCTAGTACGAGTACTACTACTGCTCCGTACTACTATCCATCTAGATACGGGGCTGCCAATGCTCCGCCCATAGGGCAGGACCATTTGTGCTTCCTGATTTGAACGGTCTTGTTGGTCTTTATTCTACCGAGAATTCTGAAATGGTATTTGTAATAAGTGCTGCCTCTTAGCCTGCCGTTAGTGCTAACCGTCGCTTTCTTCCCGGAGTTCCACGAAGTTAGTCTCTGCTATCAAAACCTATGGGGCGTTCGCTTTGATTATGCGCAAGGGCCATCGAAGCAAAGGCTAGCCTTATGAAACATTGGTTAGTTTCCCCCCCAATCTTGCGGGGTTTGGTTAACGACACGACGACGACATGCCATGATCGAGGCTTGCGATTAGTTTTTTTTTTCTTGTCTTGCTAAGGCGTCGATGCAGACTACCATCTTACTTACATGGAATCAATACCATCATTTAGTACGGATACTACTATTTACTATTACTACGGAGTACTATGTAGTGCTTTTGTGCCCCTAGTCGTCGTATCCCGGTCATTGTCCGACCCGTCGTTCTGGTCTTTAGGGAAGGCAAAAAAACCTCCTATGCTGGTGTTGCATGATACTACTACCCTACATGCTTCTTACGAGCCCTACAAATACAGAGAACAACCTAGTAGCAGTAGTAGGAGTAGGAGTACGAAGTAGTGCAAGCACCACATCGTTCACCCCCTGCTCGCCCTCTACTCTATCACGTCATAATAAAGGCTCTTGGTCAACTACTGCCAGCAAGCGCGCGATGGAGACATATTCTCCGTCATCTGAATGATGAGAAACACCGACGGATATTGAAACTTGCAGAGGCTGAAATGTGCAGAGTTCGAAACCCAAATTTCAAATACCATCATACGTGTTCCGCGTACTTCGTACGGACAATTGCTGACGAAATGCCTCCCAGCTTTACAAAGCCACTTGCTACTTCGTATCTACGGAGTATGGTAGTATACACAACGCATAGACAACGCATAAGGCACAAACACGTCAGAGATCAACAAAAAAATAACATGGCGGTGACAAGGGTTAGGTTGGCATTTTGATCAGCATTTCCCTCTCTAGATTCGCTATAAATCAGGATATCGTAAAAACTCCGTCAGTCCGTTTTGGATACGACGCTGAGTTGCGCGTCCAGACCCGGAGCAACTGGTGCCGTCTTGGCCCTCTTGTGTTCGACCTAGAAAAAAGGGAGTGATGGAAAACTCCCGGAGCATAGACCGCCTGTGAATCTGTGTTGAGCACCCTCGGGGGCTTGTCCTTGTCTAATGGTCTCTCCATGCCGAGTATTCTCCTGGACGGCCGTGCCGGACGGAGGCCTTATATCTCCACCTTTGAGGGCCGGATGGAGGCTTTGCCACAAGCCGAGGCGGTGTTAACACGGTATTCGGGATCCTGAGGCGTGCAAACGCGCGGCTTACCAATAAATGCATGGCGTCTCGTACGTGCTTGCCATGCTGTTATTAGCGGAGGTCCATGCTGGTTGTGCCTGACGCCACAGCCGGAAAACATTCCATACATTCTTCCTTCGTACTTTGTACTCTACTACGTTTACCCCTTTGATTCCATCCAGAAACAACAAGTAAGGCGGCCAATAACGACAGATCGATGACCTGCGTTGGCAAAACACCACGACCAAACGAATTCATGCAGGAAACTCCCCGGGGACGGCAATTTTTTTTTCTCCCGCCGACGGCCGTACAGGCTTCGTTAAAATGGTCTCGGGCCTTCATACGGCTTTTGCGTGGCCGCGGACCAAACCCGCTGATTTTGAGGCTTGATATCACAAACCACGCGTGACCCAAACCATCCAAAATGCAACCTCGTACCACAACTCCTTCGCGCACTACGGGATACTAGTGGCGACACGACGACCTTTCGGACCAGGTCCATACATTAGCCCTGCGGCGTAATTTGTTGTCCGGTGCCTTTTCGCATTGAGAAGCCATTAGCTGGCAGAGCAGAGCAGGTCCAGAGCGCGCTTATACCCGCCTCGAAATTCTTCCACCCCCCAATGAACGAACGAGAAAACTACTACTCCGTACGGAGTACTACTAGTTGACAAGTCGATGCGAGTCAAAACATCGGTTCCCGTAATTAGTCGCGGGCACTATACGCCTCAAGGCGTTGGCTACTCTCTAACAAGTACGGAAGTATTCCGTACGAGGACGGGATTCCTCCTGGAAGCGCAATTGGCATGCTCCTTTGGCGTTGTTTAGTATTCAGTTGTTTGTACTACTTCGTACTTTGGAGTTGCAACC
Source organism: Mycogone perniciosa (assembly GCA_025331125.1). NCBI lineage: Eukaryota > Fungi > Ascomycota > Sordariomycetes > Hypocreales > Hypocreaceae > Mycogone > Mycogone perniciosa. The sequence goes on from JAOALB010000124.1 coordinate 86,760, forward strand.
ATTTCTTATCGCTAACGGTAGTACGGAGTAGTAGTAGTAGTAATGTAAGGGGATAACAGAATTAGCTGGGGAAACAAACTTCTTACATCCACGCTATCGATAATTACGTTTTCCTATCTGGGATTTTCTTTCCACTGGCTATTTTAAATAAAAAAAACAAGCGGGGTGTCTTGTCTTCTATCATCTTTATGTGGAATCCTGCCATCCTACGAGTAATGGCTCCAACAAGGCTAAACAGTCTCACCATTCCGGAATATTCCGTCGGACTTCATCCTTCAGAGATGTCGCAACTTCGAACAGCAGCTCAATAATGACAGTCTTTTGTGACTTTTCTACCACATAGTCAATACGGAGTATTAGGTAGATCTTAGTCACGGCCTTCTCGGCCCTCTCACAAGCAAAAAGCAAAAAAAAAACCGCAGAAGAATTGCATGGCAGCCTGCCAGGGTCATCAAGGGTTAACGCCATTCCGATGATATCCGTCATCTGATTCGTTCACTCGGCATTAAGTACCGTAGCAAGGTGCTTCTTATTTCTCCAGATGATATTCCGTATATTGTCCAACCATATTGGCAGATAGAGAGTGCCAGGATCTGGGGTTAATTACTTTGTAGAGGGCGTTTGAAAGGTAGTACTACTAACACTGACGATGCAACTAGCTGTGTTGATGCTGCTGAGTTCTATAGGTACATACTTGAATGTGTGCTCGTTGAACCTTCAAGGTCCTGGTATTACCATAGATGCTCAAGAAACGAGGAGACAAGAGACAGATTTACCATAGCAATACTCTGGATGAACTGCTCTTTGCTTTCTACATTACATTCCGTCATATCAATTCACACAAATAACAAAGCAATATTACCCTACAACCTCCCCTTAATGGAAGCTGAAAGGAGGGGGGCAATACTCCTACCCAATCGTATTTAATACTACCGTAATCCTCTGAATGGGGAACTCCTCAATGCTCCATATGAGTCCCCCATACTCCGTATAACCCCCCACATCCCACATCCCATCTCATCCCATTTCCCATTTCCCACGTTTGCTTTTGGGCGTTAGAAACGAGGGCTGAGGCAGTCAACTACGTTGATGATCCTGCAGCCGACCCGAGCGCCGATCCGGAGCCATCCGAGGATACTAATATTCTGACAGTTATTAGGTGCGTTGCTTATTACCATGTCAAGACTACGCATCCTTCGTCTTGCCTCCACCCCTTTTGACAGCATTAACCATGGGCCGTTTTTTGCGGGTAGGATGTAACGTCTAGCCGGATGAGAAATCCAAAGGGGTTCACAGAGAACGGTCTCGATTCTCCCTATGGATCCCAGGGCTGACCAATGCTATTCATATTGCCGATGAAAAGAGTACCACGGCTACCTAGTTTGCGGACTACGCGGCCCAAAGTTTAGGCCTCAGGAATTACGGCTTTAACTGCCGGATCGGCCATATCATCCAGACATCGTCTGGACTTTGACCGGGATTCCAGAGAGACGCTTGTGACCTTCCACATCTAACAGCATCAATCACACGTCCGATCTGTGGCAGTCAGCTATACTACAACACAGTCCTTTATGACATGAGACGTGTCACCTCACACTCCCCTCCCTGACCAAGTATACCGCACTCCCGCGCGCAGGCCGGCTGACCACCACAGCCTGTGCCTTTTGCTCTTCTGTCAGTTTCATCTTGGAATAGTACTCCCGTTGCAGTGCCTCCTTGACAATCGCCACTTGATCAGCAGCCACAAGGTGCACGCTGCACCCTCCCCAACCCGCCCCGGTTAGCCTGCTGCCATAAGCTCCAGCGTCGCGTGATATGCGACAGATATCGTCAAGCTCGGTGCAGCTGCATTCATACAGGTCACGACACGAATCTTGCGTCTCATTCATGAGCCGGCCTAGCTCGCTGTTGAAGTGTGTTGTGTCAGCATTCCCGGAGTGCACGGGTCGCTCTAGTAGCGTCAGGAACTCCAACACCCGCAACGCCTCTGTAAACACGTGAAGGGCACGTTGTCGAAGCTTAAAACGTTCTGCCCGAATAGGAAAGGTTGACATGAAACGTTTCTCCAAGTCGCCAACAGATATGTTCAGCACGTTGGCGATTTCCTCTCGGGTGTAACCATCCTCCTGCACCAGCGTCTCTTTGGTAAGCGCCACCAGTTTACGGAGCTCTTCCTCCGGACTAGGGGTTCTAGCGGCCGTACGGTCGGATCTACCGATGTGGGAGAAGTAGGTCTCATGGAAGCCACGGAGACTAATCCCGAGAGGACCTGCGTCGGCCGGCAGCTCAGTACCAGGGGGGTTGAGCACCGCATTAAGGTAAGCAGCCGCAAAGCTGACCTCAACCACACGAAGGTTGTAATGAACCGGTCCGGTGACCTGCTTATTGGAGGTGATGAAGGACTGCGCAATAACGAAACAAAGTTCAGGGCTAGTTGACGGGAACTTGACAGGCCGGGCAGATAGGGCAGGGCTGAATGATACTAATGTGGCAGAACCTTGCTCCGAAAACACGGAAGCAGCCTGATCCATCCTGTGATCACGTACTTGTATGTCAGCTTGTGTCATCCCACCAGTCCACCAAATAGCACGGATTAGTCCGTAGAGTAGAATGTATAAGGTTTCTAAGGGCAAAGGGACCAACCACTCGGCGTCCGCGGAATACGAATAGTGGACGAAAGCACTTACCCGCCAGAGTTCACTCCAACAGCACGCTCACTGACAATAGCAAGCTCCGTCAACTCGGTTTTATCCACGGAGCTCTCTCCGTTTGCAGTCATAACAGCGAGGGCGCTGGCAGTAACGAAGGCCGCGCTTGAGCTCAGGCCACCGCCGACCGGGACCGTCCCGTCCACAAGCACCTCCATATTGTAGGGGCGGAAGTTGACTCCTCTCTTCCGGTATAATAGCTGGAGCGCTCCGCGAAGTCCGCTCTTGAAGTAGTTTGTCCATTCAAATTTCGTAGCATCGATATCAACGCCACCTCCTATTGGGACGTCAAACTCGCCGGGCGAAAATTTAGAGTCCTGGACATTTCGAATGCGAACCGTGAATGCTGTCGCATCCGCGGCGACGGGGGACGCTGAAACGGCGATGATGGCATCTGCCGTGATAGCCGCAGGCAGAACCGAGTACAGAGAGTAGTCTATATGCTCGCCGATTATATTAACACGGCCGGGCGATCGTGCGACAAAGCTGGCCGGGTGGCCAAATTCCTTCTCAAATCGGGCGAGCAAGTTGTTCCATCGTGGGTTTTCCGTTGCGACGGCACTGGGAGGATAGATGTCTGCGAGAGAACTCGCTGCAGGAACTGAACCCGACATTTTGCCCTTTTGCTGGCCCTCTTGGCTTTGGCTGTTCCAGGCCTTCTTGCAGACCCGCCTGACAGGATGCTCCGTTTGAGTTGTGCTCTGCAAATCTGTTCCCCCGCAATCCTCTCGTAAACGACTAGGCGGGATTTACGCGCACAAAACTAGATGACGTAGTTTGTGTATTTTCCAAATTGGTGGCGGTTCTCGACGAGATCGGTCCCGTTTGTTGGGCTAGGCTGAGAGACGATCGTGGACACACTGGGAACGATACGGCCGTGGTGGCTGCGATAAACAAGGGAAGACGAAGAGGATTCGACCTAGGAAGCCGTCTCTAGCCTGTATATACTCGTCCCAACAGGAAGCTGGCTCAAGGTTTCACGCGATTCCAAACCCCGCCATTGCATTGTCGGCTCTTTTGGTGCGGACACTATTAGTATTTGCGTGCAGCCCACCACCTCGTTTATAGGCGCGCGAGCGACGAAGATTCAGGAGACTCATATTCATTAATGCGTGAGGACTATCCGTCGGGCATTTTCCCGGGCTTGTTGGTCGATCCAGACTGGTAGGTCGAAGAGGGACGGTCCTCTGAATATATTAAGTCCACGGAAATGGGGAGAGACAGGGCTGAAGTGTGGATGCGGGCTGTTGAAACGAAACATGTACTTTGTACTTTGTACTCCGTACTAAATGCATACTACCCCCGTACGGAGAATTATTCGGGTTTAATAAAAAGGGTACGAAGTACGGAGAACTTCGCACAACCGCGAGTGTGCAACAAGCAAGCGTCTCAACAACGCCATAGTTGTCAGAATTGAGACATTAGAAATGGCTCAAAAATGGCAAGATGATGCAGGGTTCTCTGTACGAAATAGCGACGGCAAAAATACAAGAACGGCAGTTGGCACTCCCTTCTGTTTGAGCCTTTATGCTTGACAGCTGACCGGCCCCAGTGAATAATGATAGACAGCTGTTCAACTTATAGCCCACAGTCAACATTGCCGGCCAGCTGGCGGGTTATGCTGGCGGACTAGGAGACAAAATGAAGAGAATTCCAGGAATCATCGTCTCTTCCACATTGTTGCGCTCTCTCACAAACAAACAAACAAACAAACAAACAAACACACACAAACACACATCGTCTCTCCATCTCCATCTCTATCCCACCCCTCCCTAGTAATGAGCCTCAGTCGCGCGCCTTTGTCTGGCCATGTCTAACCCGTACTCAGCAGAGCCGCCGTCGCCAGAGAGCTGCTGCAGGCGGCGAGCCTCCACTATGGGCCGCAGCTTGAAGGACTACCAACCTGGCTCTCTCTACATCACCATCGCCGTTCCGCAGTCGGAGGAACGCTATTACCAGCACAACCCTTACCCACCTGCTGACTACCTGCCCTACCTCCCTGACGACTTCGACCCGGCATCCTACGAGACCGGCTGTGCCGATGGCCATGGCAGGGAAGAGTTTGATTGGGGCCTCTACTGGCACCGAGGCCACGGCGATGGAACCTGGTACGGTCTCCGTCGAGTAAGCTCTCCGATCGGCATCAACGCACCCGGCATGCCCGAAAGCATGGGGGCCAGCCTGGGATACGGACGTGAGGTTCGTCCATCTTACACCCTCACGAGGCATGAGATGCGCCAGTCGCCAAGGCTCAACGCCCAGGTTGTCGGTCTGATCCGGGTTCTACATGTACCGGGCTCCATAGCCAAGGATCTGACATCGTACTTGGACTGGCTTGCTGCCCACGCCGCCGCCAGCGCGACGAGGTCGTTCATCTGGGCAATCTCGCTGTATCTCCGAACACGGCGCCACGTAGTAGCCAATCCTCACGACAACAAGGTCGACGAAAATGCCATCGCCGCGAGCTTCGACATAATGGGGTTCCTGTGGGAGGCGCTTGACTTCGCGTACGGAGAGGTGTGGTATGGGTTGGCTGGCCAGCTACCGCGGCCCATGATGGAATCGGCATTTGGGGTCGAGATGTTGTTGGCGACATCCAACGACAGCCAGGGCGAGGCTTCGGATTGATTGGTGGATCTTTCTCATGTGGTTGCATGTCATTTTCATTTCCCGACGTGGTCCTAGGCCGAATGAAAGATTAACGTTGTCTAGACTCTTATCTTATATCATCAAATCAATGGGCTGACGCGGCAAATACGGGCAAAAAGAATGTTTGCTCTCAATCTAGATTTTACCATCACCATGGTCTTGGGGCACGTGTATGCCGGTTTATGCAGGATCAATGGGTGAATGAACCCTGGAAATGTGACGGGCGACAGGGGATGGTAGCAGGCATTCGTTGACAAGGCTGAGGATGATATCAACCACCCCCCGGGTGTCGGTTTTATACACCTCCTCGTACCACTCGTGCAGATGTGAACGGGGCCAGGGGAGGGAGTGTGGTCTGGTCAGCCCATGGCCCCATGTTGTTGCCCATGTCGGCTTTGCTGTGGGCTCCTAGGTCGAGGATCCTGGACCCCTTCTGCATCTTTCCTGGCAGTCCCTCATCTTGGAGAAAAACCTCCGCCCATGGTGCGTACTCGTACTGAGTCGTAATTTGCGGGATTTGCCGAATGAAGCAGTCCGTGATTGGTGGCATATTTGTTTAGCTGCCAGAGAACCCTGAGGAGCGTTGAAATCATGGCATTCCATGAAGGCCTGAATGATGCTTTACGCGTACCTTATTAATATTCCGTCCCATAGCAATGCGACATTCTAATATATATCTGCGGAAACTAGGAGTATTTACGTGCGGAGGGTTCCGTCAATATGCAAAGAAGTTGGAGCAGATGTGAGGGACGGGAACTCGCGTAACGCACCGATCAGATAGTCAGATAGTCAGATAGGGGGCTTTAACGCACGGTGAACTGGCGAGTCAGACAGCATCAATCAATACGCATCGACAACACGCAGACGCACGAATACTATTAGTATAGAGTAGTAGTGCCTAATATGGCTTCGTATTGTCTCTGCGGAAATGTCATCAAGATAGGAATCCCCATTTGGTAAGGCGTCTTCTCTCGGGCTAATGATCGATCAGTAATCACGAATTTCCCGCCAACTGCACAGCATGTTCCATACTCCGTCCGTACTACCAATGCAGATCGCAGCAGCCAGGCAGCAAAAGGCAGCACATACTCCGTACGAGTCCTCCGTAGAGGCACCTAACCCAGGAGGACGCACCAGCCGGGCAAAAGCAAAAGATCCTTGACGTCAAGAGGCAAATGCCGCCATGCGCCCTCCATCTGAGAACCAATTATCGGGCTTCGTGTCGTGAAGGGTGGGGGGAGGTCGACTGGGCGATGATCCGATGATTTGGCTTGACTCTTGTAGTGTATTCCATGGCTCGTCGGCAGAGCTCACTGTTGACTGGCTAGAAGACCATCTCGGGCATTCCAATCCATCTGTCGCCGTCCATGAGGCAGCAAATCCTTCCAAGTACTGCTCGTACTACTCTGCAAGAGCGATAGTACGAGTACGAAGTACGGAGTACGTAGGTAATCAATTAATCAAGGACAGATCAATGATTCACTCTAGAAGGTGAGGGGCTTCTCCGCTGTGGGGATCTGAGACTTGCACTTACGAGTATTGCTTGACTTTTGCGAAGCCTAATAAATATGTAGAAGGCGGAACAGGGAGGGGGGCAAATGCCAGTGTGAGGTGTGTGACGTATTACTCCGTTTTAGGGCAGTATTTAAACCTCTCGCCCCCATTCCCCTCTTTTGGCATGGTTTCTGGCTTCGACAACCAAACGAGAGATAAACCCCAGATCAATACCTATTCCAGTCAAACACCTCTTCCGTCATCTCAAATACGAAATCCATCATCATGGGTGACTGCGGATGTTCTACTTCTGGCTCCTGCGGATGCGGCCCTAGCTGCACCTGCGCCGGCTGCCCCGTAAGCCCAGCCCTCCCCCCCGGATGATCGAGAACGAGTCTATGGGTTCTGACAATGGTATTTAGCACAAATAAGCGATTCGGTATAACACCTTATCGAAATGCGCGTTTTGCCGGTCCCGCGTATTAGGAGATGGCGAAATCACTCAGTGCGTAGGCTTGGGGTCATGTACATCTCAGGGAATGGGGTGCGGAACAGGCAGACTGCTGAATGAGTATGATGAGATGATTACAAATTGATACTGAGTTGACGCTGTATGATTTCTAATTCTTCATAAGCAATGGTGTATGTGTACGGAGTATGTGTGATAGTATATGTATGTGACTGCTTGCTAGTCCTGACATCAGAATGATAAAAGAGAGCTATCCCACATATCCAACTGCACAGCATCAGATGCGTTTCCATTTCCTACCTTGTGTCTTCTGGAAAGAACGCCAGAACTGGGCTAAGTGCCTCAGCATACACCTTGTCCAGATCCCTCGCAGCCTCCGCCTTGCTGAGCTCATCTGTGTCACGATATCCATCTCCCTCTGCTGCAGCTTCCCAACCTGCTCTACGCTCCAGCCCGAGAGCATATGCCGTGATGTTAACCATCTCGTAAAGCATTCTGCCGCCGTATAACATCCCTGCCAGTATCGAGATGGCAAAACTTATCTGGGTTGGGTGACAGACACCCCAATTGCCAGTATCAACCCCCTGGTCCGGGGACCACGGTAGGTGGTTTCCTATACATCCTGTATCGTTTCCATCGACATTTATTTGCTGTAGCATGCTAACAATCCATAGGGAGGACATCAACATGTCGTAAAAGATGCTTGCGGATTGTGTGAGGTATGTGAGTCGCAACATGACGATCCGAACGACGAACACGACAAGAGATAACGTTGCGATGGCAAAGTTCGAGTCAACTGGCCTATATTGTTTTCGAGTTAACACTACTGTCATTCTCAAGGTCCGAATCTATGTTTCTTTTTGCATACATTTGCGACAACGTCTGCGGCGTATCCTGAGACTCGGATGGTTTGGCAGAAGAACGCATCTCCCCTTCGACACTGGATGTGCATCCTTCATTCCGGAACGCATTTATAATGGAGGATAGTAAGTATGCCTGCGAAAAGCACACCACTGCGGCGATAGAGATGCAAAACTCGAGCCCCAAGAGGACTCTCTGCGCAGCTTCTTTCTTGGGAGCCATTGTTGGACACTGAGCAGATCAGCGAAGCACAATGAGAGAAAGGCGGTATTTCTCTACTTCCTCGCACGCAAATTCACAATATGGCCATTGCCTGGTGCTAAACAGTAAATAGTATATTGGATGTACAGCCACAGATGCCCTCCCTCCCAGGAAACTTGCTCATACTCCCGCAGGCATGGGTATCGGAGTGAGCAAGATAGGTTTTAAATAGCGGAGGTATGAGCTTGGCAATACGACATGGTTCTTGAAACCAAATATTGCACTCATTGGATATATGGTAGCTGCTGTGTTCATCATCGTGTGTTCTCTTTTCCCCAAGAGAATGGTCGTTATGGTGTAGGGTATGTTTGATGGTGCGTTGCCGTGAGTAGCTTCCGGGTCTTAGCCTACTTCATGATTGCGGAGTGCATATATCTATAATATATAATCAAACGATATACATGAGACCAGCATTTTGGGTATTTGGTTGGGTATTTGGTTGGGTATTATGGGGTCGAGCCCGTCAGCGTTTCTCATTACAAACATGCAGTCTAAGTAAGTAAGGTTATCACCGAAACAGGGGTCGACATTTGTCATACTTCCACGACCAACACCAATGCTGACACGCAATACACCCAATTACTCATCACGGGATATATTGCCGAGAGAAGAGAGAAAAGACAAAAAATGTACAAAACACCACTCCATACATAAAATCCTCCCAAAGGTGCCGTTATCCGCATTCAGTTACCAGGGCGAAGATGGTTGGATTCGTACGGAGTATTCCGTACATACGAGTACTACGGAGTACAGGTACGAGTACGGGTACCTAGGTACCTAAGGTACGGAGTAGGTAGCGTCTACAAAGTACGTACCCGCCCGGTAGATGACTGATTGGCGGGGCAAATTGTTGAGCGGGAAGCTCTGACATCAATCACGTTTGCTCTGATCAATGCTCGCATCTTGGCCTTTGACTCTGTCACGTCGCACGACGGCATATCAGCTCATTCATTGTCTGCAGCGTTCTATCCTCCTCCTTTGAGGCCTCTACACCATCTTTTTACATCCTATCCTTTGTCTTACCGCTGTCTGCCCCCCCTCTGCGCCGACGATGCCAGTGTCTTGATAGCCGTCAGCCCCTGTTGACAACGAACGATATATCATATATATACCATGGATGCGACCGCAAGCTCCCAGGCGGGGTCGAAGAATGACCTGGAAACAACCCCTCTACTCCCAGCTATTGCGACTATGACAGATCGACTGGTCGACACACCGCGACGATGCTTCATCTGTTTGACGGACGAGGAGCCTACCGACCCCAAGGGATCCTGGGTCGACCCGTGCCCGTGCACCCTCGAAGCACACCAAGACTGCATTCTATCATGGGTGACCGACTGTGAGAGGTCCAACAAACCCTTAAAATGCCCCGTGTGCAAATCGAAAATCGAGATGGAAGGCCCATGGGACCCGATCGCCTCGCTGCACGACGCCATCCAGCACAAGTTCACCCGGGCGAGCCCCTTCATACTCCTCACGGGCGTGTCTGTAGGATTCCAGTTTAGCTTGCAGATGTACGGCGCTGTCGCTCTGTGGGCCTTTGCTGGCAAACATGCTTTACTGCAGTTCGCGTTGGGGCCAGATATGGTCCTTGATGGGAGGAACCATGGGGTCGTGACCTTTGCCAAGGATCGGATAGTCAATGCGCTGGTCTTGATGAATGTTGCTCCGACGCTGCTGGTGAGCCAGTTGCTTCCTGGACTGAGCAACAAGTACTTTGTGCAGTCAGCCTCGATTGTAAGTCCTGACCCTACAACTACGATGCCTTTCGGCGAACTAACAGGTTGTGGTTTGTATAGTATGGCATCTATAGCATGATTCGAAACGACAATTTCCTCGAATGGCCACCATCCCCTAGGCTAGCCATGGTCGCACTCCCGATCGTTCGCAAGCTCTACTTTAACCTTTGGAGGGACTTTGTTCTACCCTACGAAGTGAGGCTCAACCGGAAGATTCTGGGTCTGCCACCACTCGAGCCTGAACAGAATGGCGGAAATGGTGCCAACCGCAACGATGTGGAGCGAAATGGCGAGGGTGGTTTTGTGGGCCTCTTGCAAAATATCTTGGACGTGCTGGATCCCGATGAGGAAGAACGTCCGGCGGACGGCGATAATGGCGCACAACATCCTGCAAGAATACACGAGCTCGAGCTTCTCATCGAGCAGGTTGAGCACGTCGAGGACGGACCAAATGAAGATGAAGATGGTGAAGAAGACGACAATCAACGCTGGGAACAGGTTCGTGACGTTCCGGCAGACCAACCACAGCCTGCGGCAAACGGGCGTGAGGCCCCTCAGGCGCCGCCAGCTCGACGTATGGGGCTCGGGGGTCTCCTTTCCAGCGTGTCCAACTCTATCGTCAGTGCTTTGCTTTTGCCCGGCATATCGTTTGCCATGGGTGAGGCACTCCGGCTCGCTCTTCCGCGGGCATGGACTGCTGTGCCGTCTAGGAGTGCCTGGAACCGGCTTAGCCAAGGACCAGGCCGGCCTGGCTTGTTGCAGCAGCAGTGGGGGCGTAGCCTGGTAGGCGGATGTCTGTATGCTGTTCTCAGCGATGTGATCAGGGTCTACAGCAAGACACGAAAAGTGGCCGCGATGGAGAATCGGAGAGTGAAGAATGTGGAGAGACTACGACGGAGAAAATAGCAGACAGACATGGGTCTCCCTCCATGTCGGCGGGGAGAATTAACTCAATCAGCGAGACATAGTTGTAGTAGCATGTAGTAGCATGTAGTAGTAGTAGTAGTAGTAGTAGTAGCAGTAGTAGTAGCAGCGAGCATGGGACGGAGTTTTGGGACAGCAGGATTATTATAGACTAATAAGCTTCGTGAGGGAAGGACATTTAGTGCATATCTAGGTCCCTCTCTGTGTATTAGTAGTACTAGTATTGCATTTTGAGCTTGTCTCATCAAGAGGAGTCCACGGGAATTGCAATCATACGATTCATAGCGAGCCAGGATGATGCATTTTTTATACGTCATATATCAGCTGCAGCTGATGGTATTAGCTATTACTCGTAGGTGCTAATATTACTAGCAACACCAGGGATTCCTTTTGGCTGCTATACATAAAACTACGAAGTATGAAGTATACACGTATAATACATACGAGTTGGCAAATAACGTGAGTGTCCAGGCTAGGTGCCTGGTAATAGTATCCATGTTAGTAGGAGTAGTAGTAGTAGTCCTACGGAGTAGTACTATGAGTATATGTACTACTGGTCACACAAAGCCCCGCAGCCTTGCATGGAATATTCCAGCCTTCTACGGGGCCACACCTCCAAGTACCTAACCAAGTAACAGTACGAGTACGTACTTCGTACTTCGTTCCCTCGAGCAAGTGTTACGCTCCCCACGCTTCTTCTCTCCGCAACCGCCCCTTCAAACATCACCACATTTTATTTCTCTCTCAACCCGCGCGCTTGGCGCCATATTAGCTTTGCGCACACTGAGCAGCCATGGTAGGAACCCTCAATCCCAATCCCACGCCCGATCCTCTCTCTCCGCGCAGAGAGTCTCCCCACCACCCCGCTCTGCTTCGGATACCCCCCCCCCCTTTCCTCTGTTTGTCTTGGGTGTCAGATGTGCAACACCAGACGATCGAACATCACGGAACCAGATAGGCTGAACCATGACCTCTCCTATAGGCCGCCCAACAGTCCTCCAAGCAGCGTCTCGCGCTCGCCATCTGCGACTTCCTCTCCAGCTCCACCACCGATGGCACTCTCACCGCCGAGGACAAAGACTCCATTGACGTCGCCGTCAACTGCATCGCCGAGTCCTTCAAAGTCGACCCCTCGGACAAATCTGCCGTCCAAGCTGCCATAGGCTCTCAGAACCTCCTCCAGATCTACGGCGTCTACGAAAAACTCAAATCCTCCTCCTCTTCCACTCCCAACTCTTCTTCATCCTCCTCATCCTCCGCACCCGCGTCTTCTGAACCCTCCGACGCTCAGAAGAAAGATGCCGAATCCCTCAAGTCCAAAGGCAACGCCGCCATGGCTCAGAAGGACTACCCTACCGCCATCGACCTCTACACCCAGGCTCTGACGCTTCATCCCACCAATGCCGTCTTCCTCTCCAACCGCGCCGCCGCCCACTCCGCAAACAAAGACCACACCTCCGCCCGCATCGACGCCGAAGCCGCCGTCGCCATCGACCCCTCCTACACAAAAGCCTGGTCCCGTCTCGGCCTCGCCCGCTTCGCCCTCGGTGACCCCCAGGGCGCCATGGACGCCTACCGCCAGGGCATTGAGCACGAGGGCAACGGTGGCTCTGACGCCATGAAGAAGGGCTACGAGACCGCCAAGCGCCGCGTCGAAGAACTCGAGGCCGAGCAGCCAGACAATCTGTCCCGCTCCTCCCCCGGTGGTGCTGATGCTGCCGGCATGCCCGACTTCAGCAACCTCGCATCCATGTTCGGAGGCGGTGGCGGCGGCGCTGGCGGAGGTGGTGGCATGCCCGACCTAGGCTCCATCATGAACAACCCCATGTTCGCCAGCATGGCCCAAAACCTCATGAGCAACCCAGACCTGATGGGCAACCTGATGAGCAACCCCCGTCTGCGCGAAATGGCCAACCAATTCAGCAGTGGAGGCGGCATGCCCGACATTGGCTCCCTCATGTCCGACCCCAACATTGCCGAGATGTGAGCTTCTCTCCCCCTTTCTCCCCGCTCCCCTTCTCCCCATAGGCTAATCTTGTCTTTCCAGGGCCCGGAATATGATGGGCGGCGGCGGCGCTCCCGGCGCTCCCGGCGCTGGTGGTGCTGGAAGGTAGAAGAATATATAAAGACAACGGGGGTACTTTGTACATGGTGTGTGGAGTGAATCATTGGGTGTGTATCATCACGGTTATATGCTTGAAAGAGCGTATATACTCACTTAGATATTCCTGGGATAACGGGCGAAATGGCCAAGAAACCACTTATAACGACTGCAAACCAATAAAGAAAGCTTCAACTCCCCATCAAGTCATGTCAGAGTACATAAATGCAGCAACGCACCAAGTACAATAGGTATCATTAAAAATTAAAACTGTGTCTAGGATAGAGTCCTCTGAAATCCTACCTAGTAATATCATCAGACTGTTGCCGTTGTGATCTTTTTGTCTATGTGTATCATAATCATGGCACATCAGACCTCCCTTTCTATCGTACAAATACCCCCTCTCCATTCTCATGTGCACACCATAAGAACAATCAAAATATAAAGCAAAACCTGTCTTTGCCTTTGACTCCATCCCGGCATCTCATTGCTGATTGCCTCGGGACGATTGTCCCCGTACGGCTCGACTGCGACGGCCTCGAAAGGATCCCCCTCGCAGACGCCGAAGACTTCGATTGCTGTGTGAGGAAGCTGCTGGCGTCGATTGGTGCTCGGTACTCTTGGATGGCGGTTCGTTTTCGTTTCTGACCGCGCAGATAGTAGCATTTGATTTAGACTTGCTTTCTGTCGCCGTCACAACCACACCCGTTGTGTGTCCCGTTTCCTCGTTGCGAGTGACACTTGGTAGCGTAGCAGATCCGCCATTAACTGGGTTGTCAGGAATGGTTGGCATTTGTCTCAAGACTGTCAGACCTCGGCTATTGGGCTTAGGGATCAGAGACGGGCCCATGGCTGCTGTGGAGCGGCGGAGCCGATACACGGCGCTGTGGCTGCCGAAATTTGTTAGACAAAGGTCAACGGTCATTGTTCTACCACCCGGTGGACATACAGAAAGTTCTATTTCGTCCATAGCCCTTTCTGGAATTTCAGGTAAGTCCATTGTGTCCGAATCTTGGGATGCATGCGACGGCTCGCTCTTGGATTGCACACGGCGAGAGTAACGGGGATGCTTGAACAAGACATTCTCTGAGTTAGATATCGCTGTGACGGTCTCTGTCTTGGCGGTTGGCAAGACATCAGAACCTGTGTCCATAAAGTCAGCATGGCTGACGCGGAATCTCTCCTCACAGCCCAGTTGTCGCTCACAGATGGCCCCAGCCTGCATACTGGTTCCTAAAGCACGATCGACCGCATCTGTGAAAGCCTTTGACCGCACCAGGCTCTTGGAGCTATTGGCGTAATCACCAGAAGAACACTGCCCCCCTGAGCTGCTACTTGTTTCGACTGCAACAGAGAAATCGTCATTGGTTGATGCTCTGTCGTCTGACCATCGAAGTCTGCCGTGGAAGCTAGCGGCTGCCTAAGCCCCAGCTTTGGCGGCTGAATCTTCTTGTTGAGTTGCTACTGTCGCCTCAGGAACAACTTTAAGGGTGTTGATTGCTCGAGGAGTGAATTCTGGTGCCACAGGATTCAATCGGGATCCCTAAGAGGATCCGTCAGTATCCTCACAGAATTCCAAACCTGTGGCAGAATCTACCTCCTTCTGACCCTGCTTCGGAGTCGACATGTCTGTTTCCTCGTGCACAGTATCGTCTTTGGATAACCCATTACCGTTTACGTTGTTGCCAGCTGTTGCCTCGCATGCTTCCGTGGCAGTCCTCTCCGAACAAGAATCGTTGGCAAGCGTCTTGACGTCATCGAGCACTTTCACAGTGTCGACATTGTCTTGCGGTTTGAGGAAAATTTGTTTCGACCATAAGTCCGCGTATCGTCCGTTGGCAATGACGAGTTCGCTGTGAGTACCTTGCTCAATGATCTTGCCTTGCTCGACGACAACAATGCGGTCCGCGTTCATGATTGTTGAAAGACGATGACTAATGGTGTGTGAGCCTCGTTCAGAATCGACGACACAAAACCAACTTACGCTACGATAAAGGTCGTACGGCCTTGACAGAGTCTCTTGAAGGAGCGTTGAATTTGTTGCTCCGTATCCGTGTCAACAGCACTTGTAGCCTCATCCAGAAGAACAATATCTGGCTGCTTCAATATTGCTCGAGCAATTGCCACCCGCTGGAGTTCGCCACCGGAGAGTTTCCTACGGCGGTTAGTTGCCATCCATTTTAGACAAGGTTGCTTTGGCACTCACACTCCACGCTCGCCAACGCGCGTTTCGTAGCCTACGATTTAGTTAGCCAACAGGGGATGACGGAATGATACGCCAGTAACTCACCGTCAGTAAAGCCCAAGATCTTATCGTGTATACTAGCGGCCCGGCACGCATCGTAGACTTCCTCGTCAGTTGCAGTAATTCTGCCATAGCGGACATTGTTCATGATGGTGTCGTCGAAAAGAATGGGGCTTTGGGGCACGATCCCAATACGATCACGGAGACTGTGGGATATTAGACTTGCCTCTTTGATGAGCCAAAAATACCCATGCTTGAGACTCACCTAAAGAGGTCAACCTCACGAATGTCCTGACCATCAATCCGAATGCTACCCGATGTGACATCGTAGAATCGATCCAGAAGTTTTAGGATTGTCGATTTGCCCGCTCCGGTTGCCCCCACAAAGGCCACGGTCATACCTGCAGGAACATGCAGGTTGATAGTGTTGATGATGTCTTTCTGCTTGTCGTAACTGAAACGCACATCGTTGAATTTTACCTCCCCAGAGATAAACTTGAGAGGTCGCGCTCCTTTCCGATTCTCGACTGAAGGCTTGGTTTTCATGACATCTAGGAGTCGCTCAGCATCAATAAAGTCATCGCTCATATTCTTGCCTAGCCTGGCAAAGAATTGCAGCGGCGAGGTGAGTTGTGCCCAATACATGAGGAGCATAGCAAATTGTCCAGAGGTTGCCTGTCCACTATTGATGCGGTAGACAGCCAGGAATGCACTTGCCATGAGGCCCGCTGTGAGCACAATTGTCTGGAAGGCAATCGACACATACCAGCTCATAACGTACTGTTGCTCCTTAAGCCAACGATTCGTCACAGCATCGGCATGCCTGTTATCCTCAAACCCAATCTGGTTGAAAGCACTAACGGTCTGCCAGCCGATCAAGCCAGAGTGCCGGATGTAGTACTCTTGATACATAGCATTGATGCGTTTTCGACTGGCTGACTTGGATTCCGCGACGAGTCGGGTGGCGAAGACAATGAAGATGGTTCCGGTTGCCACCGTGATCAATCCTTCGTATGGTCCAAAGGTGATGGAGAGATAGACGACGGCGATGCACATGTCAACCAACATGGGAACTGCTTGAAGTAAGATGCTTTCAACGGCATTCGAAACTGCGCTCCCGCCCTGAATAGCCATCAACATGTCTGAAGAGCTTTTGGAATCGTGGAAGTCGGCAGACAGGTGCATCATGTGTGAATATGAGGCCCGAGTGAGAGCATCTTGGGAGTAGTACTTGACGGGAACCCACAACCATTGACGGATAAGCTCAATGCCAGACTCAGAGGCTGCCAAACGGAGAAGCGCGAAGATCATTACGGCAATCCATGGGTTCCCTGAGCCCACGCCACTCAGGGTATCCATTATGATGCCTGTTTGCCGCGGGATGAGGAGGTGTAGGGCGTTTGAAGCCAAAAGGCAAACTGCAACGGCCGCAGCGCGAAGCTGTAGACTGCGGTTTCCGACTGGCCAAACGTAGGGAAACAAGATCTTAGTCAAGTCAGCATCATCTAGCTCCCGAAAAGCCCGGAAAGGAGAACACGCACCATGAAACCCTTCGTATACTCGAACCAATTTCCACCCTCCTCAAGCCGCTTTTCCATGTTTTCACGAGCCTCCCTTTCTCTTCGCTCCCAACTGTACTCGGGATTGTCATCGGAATCCTCCTCATTTTGTGTGGTTGATCCATATCCAGATGTAGTTGGATTTTTAGTTTGACCTTGGGACGTTGTCGACTGATCATTGTCAGGTTTGGGCAGCAGTGACTCCCTTTCCTGATCTGAAGCTGGTGGGTTGGCCCCAATCCATAGACCGAGGCAGGTCCAAACAACCAAAATAATCAATGAAGCCAACCTTAGACCAAGGACTGCGATATGAACAATTCCATATGCGTTGAGTGAAACACGGCTGGACTTGATGGAGGTGAGGATGGCGATGAGAAGCTCAAAAAAAAGAGCAATGAACCATGACCCACGGAACGGGTACCATACGACGGATTCGGACTCAACAAGTCGAATAAGCAGGATACCGAATACGAGAATGCATGATAAATGATTAATGACAATGTGCTCCTCGGGAGTCCGCTTCTCGACGGTTGACTGCACACAGACGACGACAAGCTGAGCAAGATAGGTAGATAGGAAGAAGCCGAGGATTACTGCGACGGCTTGTCGACCAGGACGCTCGGACTGTGTGCTTTTGGCGCTCTTGAGACCCTGGAGAGTGCAGGTTGCAATGAGAGACGAGGCGAGGAAATAAAGGAAGACGACGGCCGGGTAGAGGTAGTCGAGTGCCTCAAGGACAATGTCCCTGCTGGCGGAGACGCCCATCTCAGGCCAAGCGCTTGATCCTGAGGTCCTTAGTCAGAGAGGTGGCTTAGTGCTCCGGGAAATCCGGTCTAAGATGAAGATCAAGTAGGTCAAGGTCACGATAGGGAGACGGGAGAGAGGCGGCCCAGCAAGTTGGCAGGAGGCTGCTGTCGGGTTGATACGAGAGCCTGGAACTTGAAAGACGGGACACACACGGGAGAGGAGATTCCAGACCAAGACGGGAGCCAGAGTGAGACCTCAGGTGGGCGAATGGACGATAAAGAGAGCGGGATGGAAAATGGAGTGTCGTACGCGTCCGTTGTGCGCCTTCGGAATGGCAGACGGCAGATTTGGTGGTGTGAAGAACAGTAATGGGAGAGGAGAGGAGAGGAGAGGAGTAAGAGGCAAAGAGGTGAGAAGAATGATCGCGACTTGACGCAGAAGGTCCGGAGCAGAGGAGCTACTGGACCTCCCTCGTGAAAGAGCCGAGACGCAAGCGGTAGGCGTAATGACGATGGGCAAGTGCTGCTGACAATGACGAAGATGATGGCGATGGTAGAGAGAGCGAGGATATTTAGGAAGAGGGAGAGAGAGAGAGAGAGAGAGAGAGAGAGAGTTAGAGAAGAGAGCCAGAGAGGGAGAAAGCGCGCGCGCACGCTATCTTCGTCTGCTTCGTCTCTGTCCCCGTCTGCGTTCTGTCTCTCGTTTGCCCTAGGCCCTCTTTGTCCTTATTTTATCCACCGCCGTACATGGAGTGAATGACACAAAAGCGACCGGCCCCAGACTGGGCAAGTGGAGGGTTTGGGATTTCGGCCTCGCCATCGCGTGTACATACACAGGTAGGCTTTTTTGTGCTCCGTGGCTGTTCTTCTTGCTTGGGTTGAAGCTGCTTAGTTAGGTGTTGTGTGGAGGCGCACACTTGGGCTTCTCCGATTTGGCCCCGTTTTGCGTGGCCCCCTTGTCATGCCATGTACATACTAATGTACGTACTCCGGATGTACTCAGTAGCTGTACGAAGTACTTCTAGTACTTCGAGCTGTGTAGGTACTAACGAAGTGGGAGCAGCTTCAGGTCGGTGAACTAGGTCTTGGACTGTGCATTGAGACAGCAAATAGCATCCGTACCTATTTACGAGTACGCTGATAGTACTTTGTACATGGACTGGACCTGTTGCAGACTCTTGCAATTGCATCCTCTTTGATTGGTTCTGTTGAGCGGCTCTGGGACGATTTGCCACATAATAATAATAATAATAATAATACTAGATAGTACTTCGTACTTCGTACTTCATAGATAATGGAAAGAGAATGAATCAAGCGAGGGCAATTCGAATCAGTCGCCCGCATCAGCTTCGGGCTCTAAAAGCCGCCGTCGACTTTGCTCGTACAGAATGGGCATCAGGGAACATTAGACTTGTTGGACCAGGCAGCCTTGTCGGTTTGTCACTGCTGGGCTGGAGTCGGCAGATAAAGCACCCAGGATCTTGGTAAACGCTGCCTATTTAAACCCCGTTTAGGCATTCCTCGGACCGGGCTTTTGTTACTCATAGGGACTCCGTATTTATTTATGTTTTTGATCTCATCTCTAGGCAGGATTATCCTTGAAGTATTTCAGAAAAGCATGTATTTTAAAAGCTGGAAAGAAGAATCAAGCAGCATAGAACTCTTATAATAAAACAAACACCGGATTGTTAGCTTTGTAGCAGAACCCTCCTAACGAATCACATTCATGGCCTGGCGCCCTCTTCCATCTCCAGGCGCAGAACGAGGCTGCAAATATTCCCTACAGGGGCTGCTAGCTACCTAAGACAGAGACCCCTGCTAGCAGCGTCACCATGTGCTGGGACTTCGGAAGGCTGGAAGTACTCCTCCGTAGGTACTGCTCCTCGTACGAGTACTGGTACCTCGTACTGCTGAACGTGAGCAGTAGCAAAGCGCTTCTAACGGCGTCTCCGACTGCCCGGGAGCATGTAAGCCTATAATTATAATGAAAATTATAATATTTATTAGTATGCTATTTCGCATCTTACGTGTAAGAATGTATGCCGGAATAAAGATATTCTGTTGGTCATAACACTCTTCTTTTTCTTGTTATAAGTACTACAAGTACTAGTACCTATAGTACTACTACTAGTGCGATAAAAGTGGGACAGGGCTAGCCACATGGTGCCAAGCCCCAGACCCATGAACTTCTCGTTCGCCCCCAAAGGAACACGATCTTCCCACCAATCTTGCATTGCAGCCATTATTTCTCAATCCTGTCTTTCAACCTTCTCCATCGAAAGGTCAAGTTCACCTCGAGTACTTCGTACAGCCCAGATCCAACCATTGGGCCCTTCGTGCTTTGCACGTGGTCCAATTCACCGGTCCAATGGCTGCTACAGCCACACCGTTGATATCAGCCCAACGGTCATTAGGCCATCGAAGCGTTCTCTAGAGGCGTCTAGCTTACAGACGGACAGACTGGAACAGCGACGACAACAGCCAGCTCCAGCGTGTATGTGGTTGTGCCTGATTATCGCTATCCTCCAACAGACGACAATGACAATGGAGCCACGAGGTTACCAGACCGTGACACATGATCGACCGTCCAAGCCTACCTCTCTGACAAGGGGGGGCTGAACGGTTGGCTGGTTGGGCGAATCCATCGGGACAAGCATCCTATTAATACTGCATTGCATGACCTCCGCACACGCACGCCATTATCGAATCGATCTCATCGGAGCCCCCTAGGATCAACTTAAAAAACCCACCGGGTACTCCTCTGGCACGTCCGAATGGGGCGAAGAGAGATGTATGGGTATGGGTATGTGGTCTGATGGTCAGACATTGCACTCCACCAGACTCCTATAAAACAGCCAAAAACTTGAAACACTGTCACAGACACGCAACAAATCACAACAACAAAACACCGCTCTTCCTCTCTCTCAGCAGGAGCCAAACCGGATCGTCAGCCGACCAGGGAGGCCCCTCTCACCGCTAAATTATCCGTCAGTCTAAACGCTAGAATATTCTGGGGTGGGTTGCACTTCCTCCTGCATCTGCAGCGATGCATCCCCAATCTCACCACCCGCTTGGCTTCGATATATCATCCTCGGAGAAGGCAGCACAAACGACAATTACAACAATTCTTTGGTTCAGAGTCCGAAGACCGAAGCCCATCGGGTTTCTCCTTCAAGCCACACCTCACCTTGTATCCAATCGACGGTGAGTGACGACAACTAAGCCACGTTTTTTATCCCGACCGGAAACACAAACATAATAATGTCCACCTCATTGGGAAGTCCCATCCATGCTCTTATCTCCAAAACTCAACATAAAAATCTTCAACCCAAAGTCCACTTCGCTTGCTCTCGCCTCTTCAGCTCTCTAGCACCAATCCAGGAGCTTCCTCAATATACCGTCTTCACCATCGACGCCTTTTTCTCTCTTAGCTGAGCGAAAGCTCACGCGCACATGAATCATGGCCTTCAAGTCCTGACATCATGTACGAGTTACCTTCCCCAAGCCCCCGATCTTGGCACCGATCTGTCAGTGGCCAAACAAGTTCCCCAAAACTCGGAAATCTTCCACACCCACATTCGCTGTATGTAATTCGTACGGACTGCTACGACTACTAGCAGACAGGATATGGCTAGAGAACCAACCTCTCGTGATTGGCTACGGCTCACTTCCGATGACAAGGATCATGCGTTCCAGCTCTCCCAGCTTGTCGACCCTACTCGGACATCTTGTCGTGTCCGATGGCCCATGCCTCTAAGCTCTATTCGTCCATCTCCTCGATCTTCGATCCGAGTCTATTCATCTTATTACTGCTCAGAACGCCAAGAGCAGTAAATCCAGATGGAGGTGTAGATCCGGGCTGCTTATCCTCATTACCACTCATATCCCCATTCCCATTCCCACTCCCCCCATGATATAAAAAAGGAAAACACTCCCCCCCCGGGAGGCCCGAGAATTTGGGAAATGTAACGGAGACGTCGACTTGACGGCAGCATTACCACATCAGCTGCTCTGCTTATGCCAGCCTCTCACTTAAAACAAACGAGGTTACAATGGGGGTCTTTTCCCACATACTATCGAGCCATTCTTGAGCCACCATTGGGTGCGCAAAAATATTGGGGTGGGTACTTTATTAGGAGCTTTCTCTCCGGCTTTAATTTCTTGACACATATCGCCTGCAGACAATGCCTACAGTTGATTCATGTGGTCAAATATGTAGCAGACATGCTCTCGTAACTCAGTTAAAGCCGTTGTTTCCTCGTCTAAGTAAAACGAGACAACTCTTCACGGTATAGCCATAGCCCCATTTCGATAGTCTGACGTAAAAATCCATACGACCACCTTTGTAAACAAGACCCCAATTGTATAAGTGTACCCGTCCATCCATCTGCCTATTTCCCCGTCCTTCACACAAATTCGTGTCCCTGCGATAATACATCGGGATTACGCCCCGTCTAACACGGAGACAAACACCTCCAAATCAACTTGTGATTCAAGGTAAACGAAGAAACCCTTGAAGAATGCATGTCCTCGCAGCAACTCCTAGCTAACCACTGCTCAACAACACATACACTATGCAGTCACCGCGTTTTCTCTAGCCGTTTCCAGGGACTCGGGGAACACAAGATGCACAACGTACATTCCTATTGCCCAAATGGGGATGGGGAATGGGTTGAAAGGGTTGAGTCAATACACTGGCTCCTCCAACGATAGCCTACGTCGAATCGCGAACCACAGCGAGACCCAGCGGCGAATATATTTTCAATCCCGTGCAGTAACTCGTTCGAACATGTATTTGGATTCGATAAGGCTTGAGTCTTATTGAAGTTGGCTAAGGCACAATATGCCCTGGGTTTTATGTGGTGTTACGTTACACGCAGTTCAACATGCCGATAGTCCAGTGGCAACCACGGCACCCCAAATCTCAAGTTGAAAGGCTGGCGTACTGTCAAGGTATGCCACCAAAAAGCAGTGCATTGCGACTGGATTCATCATAAAGTCATCCATTGGCCATCTGATCGTCGCCTCAATCTGTCAGCCTATCCACTTGGCCCACCCCTGTTTGGGGTTGCTGCCTCGCTAAGAACCAAGAAGCCATAACAAATCGAGGCCCTTTTTAAATACTCAAAGGGGACGTGGAGAAGGGCAAAAGAAACATACCGAAGCAGCAGTCTTCGGTGCGCTGGGAAGCCTGCCTCATAAAAAGGTCATCACCATCATCAGCATTGTCGGCATTGTCAGCATCATCACATTCTTGCTTCTTCTAACTCAAGTCGCATATATAATTCTCGTCCATAAAACCCGAAAGGCTATTCTCTTCCGGCATCTGCTGGGCAAAAAAAGACGAACTCGAAGCACCCGGAACATCCGGCACTGCTTCCATTGCGAGAGGGTGGATTCTGGACAGGTCATTTTGCAGCATGGTCGTGGCGACTGGCTGTTCGAACGCGTTGGTGTACGGGATAGTCGTGTATTCATCGTTGGACCTCGGTATGCTCTGCGAACTGCCATGGATATCGCCACATGAGCCCATGTTGTCTGCAAAAGTCGGATTCCCATGAGTTTTAGAAGACGAAGATGCGATGAACATTCCATCGACAGACTTCCTTGCTTCACCCGCGATGTACCTCTGTATTAATTCACAGTTGCAATTTGTGTGGAGGAGGAGCTGCGACTTGAGGTTATGGACCTCCTCGGAGAGGTAATTGAAGCATGAGGATAGATGACGATGTTGCTCCTCCATAACTCGCCCGCGGGATGCAAGCTCGGAGGCCTCGCCACGTTTACGTCTGCGACACTTCGTTGCTGCCACTCGATTACGCTCGAGAGTGCGGCGACGATGCACATCGTTGTTCCCTCCGCCCTCGTGTTCAAAGTCTTCGTCCTCGACGGAGTTCTCTGTGACGTCTTCCATGTCGTCGAAAAATTGATCCTCCTCGAAGTTACCTCGTTGAAACGTCTCGGAATCCATTCTCGAGCCTTGCGAATACCCGCGAGCGTGCTTCTTTGGCAACAGTGTGGATTCCTGGCGGCGTTTCCGGCTAGGTTGGTTCTTCAAATTGGTCGAGTTGGAACCCATCTAGGGCTGCTCACTCGGACTTGTGTCGGATGGAGATGTATTGCCAAAAACAACAATGCTTCATGGACTTTGCTCTGGTGTTTTTGCCTCTTCGAAGTGGCGGACGGTATGTATGGTGGAAAAGCGGACGCCCGTCATCTGTATCGTTGAGGGGCTGGCTGGCTGGTCATCAATGCAGGCTCCTCCTATTCGGAAGCCCGGGGGTTCAAGTTAATTGGGGAAATAGACGGGACAGTATATGTGCATTGAGGACTGTGTGTCGAAGACAAGAAGCAGCCGTTGGAGGCCCCAACAAACTGGACAGAGGAGTCGTCCTCACCATCAGATGATGTTTGCCTGAAAGCAGCGGGATGGAATTGAGATCACAGCTACTGGCTGGGTAGTGCAGCAGTCGAATTCAGCAGGGGGGATCTTTTTTTGCGATGCCGGGGGATCAAGGAGCAGTGTTGAACTCTGGGCCGACTTCGCAGGATATTTGTTGGGACATGAGTTGACAGCCTCCCTCACAAAAGGCAGAGTCGAGTCGTCGAGCAGCTCCCACAAGCCAGATCAGACAGCATAGCGTATGCTGAGAAGCTGCGATGATCAATTCATGATTGCCTTCACGAACGAGCCTGATTGCTACTTGCTCGGAAAGCGTGTCTTGTCCGGACCGAGTGTTGTATTGTGATAAGGTGTGATGGTGGCAACAGCCAGGTTGAAAGCCACAGTGTGCATTCGAAGACAATCAGCGCGCTACGACAACAGCCAGGGATTTACTCCAAAATCCCATTCGCAGAATCGATAAGGAGTGGGCATAATTAGGGCAGCATTGCCTACTTCGTACAGTCGCCCTGCCTGAGCACACATACATACATACCAAGGAAATTCAGCCAACCTGGGGATTTCACCTTACCTCCACTTACAAGAGCCATCACGATACGTCAGATAAACACAATACCATATTTACCGCTTTGTTTTCGATTTAACGAGACATAGAAGACAACGGGCTTTGATGGGCCTTTTTTAATTCCCGTCCTTAGGTAAGTGTTCTTCCCCAAACCCTGGCTCGGGGATCAAAGGAGAGCTAAGCTCACACCACCACTTCGGACATTTAGACTTCATCTAAGTAATTGGTGAATCTTGATGCTATGTTAATTATAAATTAGTGAGCCAATAATACGGAGGATTCTCCGATGGAGGCGATTGGTCATGTCATATGTTAGCGAGGGTGCACTCAGAAGCGCTCCAAACATGCTACGGCTTCTCGATGCATCAGAAAGCCTCCTGATGCATCAATCATTCAGCTTGTTCTTTCAAGTAATCTGCAGCAACCTGCAGTATCATGTGCGAAACTCATATTGTACGGTGGTTGCTGCAACAATTCTCCCGACATCCGGTCAGCCGTCACTTATCTGAAGCCGGTGAGTGGTGACATCAAGTGGCGTTTTCATGGTTCCAATTGGCCAAGCAATCACCTCTGCCTATGAAGATACGAATAGATTACTTTGCGGACAAGGGATCCATCGGTTCGTGGTCTCAAGCAGCAGGCTCCAACCCTGGGACTTGGTCTTCTGTGTTACGCAATTGCGGCTAGCCTACGGAGTACTTGTTAAACGAAGAAAGCCCTGAAGTCGCTTCACATATCTAGACGTGGATATGCTTTTGAAGAGGCCAGCCATGTTGCCACTTTTTATGGAGAAGAGCAAAGTGGCACTCAGGAGGCGTCTTGTTAACAAGTCCCATCGAGAGGAGCATCCCACAGATGTGATAATGCTATTGCAGCCAAGGAGCCATTTCCGCGAATTTCTCGATCTTATCCTGTTGATGGGGTTGCATGCCTCGAAGCTGACACGGAATACCACAAAAGGTCATAGTATCCACAA
The DNA here is from genome assembly GCA_025331125.1 of Mycogone perniciosa. Taxonomy (NCBI): domain Eukaryota; kingdom Fungi; phylum Ascomycota; class Sordariomycetes; order Hypocreales; family Hypocreaceae; genus Mycogone; species Mycogone perniciosa. Next base: position 112,460 of record JAOALB010000124.1, read on the forward strand.
ATTCCCGACAATGGGAGACAGAGAATGTCACATTCATTTCTCCTCACCTCAGGAGGTTCGATAGTTGTGTTATCATGGACAACCACGGCCCCACCGACGACAGCCGACTATGTCTCCAGCTCCTACCTCGGGCCGTATCTGTTTGCCACAAATCTGCCTGGAATGGTCCGCGGTGATGCCATCAATTCATGCTGGTTTCACGGCGTGCAGAGCTGCTCCAGTTGTCCCGCTTGCCTCGCTCGGTCACCGTGTTGATACCGAGCTGCTCCATACATTTACCAAGCGGACATGAGGGTCTTGGAATGGCTTAGTCTCTCATGCAAGTTTCAAGTCTATGCAGATAGTCTCTTTGTCAGGAGAAGTCAACAAAGTACGTGTGGCCCTCCTTGTACGAAGTGCGAAGTAGCAAGATGGGGTTTATCCCGACATTGAACGTCACCAGCGTCTGGAAATCCAAGCTTGCCGCGGGCCATATCGCCTGACCTCTGCCAGGATTCCTGGTCCATCATGATGGAGCGGGGTCTGATATCAACCGTTGGAAACGTGTTGTGGTATCAGCAGCACCCGCTCAACCGGCAGATATTGACTGGCCATTGTTGAACCGAACCCGCACGGCTCCGCGTATCTTCGTTTCCCTCGGTGTAAATGTGGAATCGCTCCTTATTACCGAATGTGGATGTTATGTTCCAATATGGTGGATCTGGCGGTTTCTTCCATCGTGATCGAACCCCCAATGAGTGATCATATCCTTCGGTGCAGATTCTTGCATTCCACAGTTGCTCCACGACGACCACAACGCCTATGATACAGTTGGCTATGCATACGGATGGTTCGAGAGGATAGCGTCGGAACTGGCCAGATACATGTCTGACCTTAGTCCGCGAGATGCTTCATGGCGACCTCGGCATTGACGGGGAAATATGGACCGTGGAGTCCACCAACCAACCACAGAGCCGCAATTCGAAATGGTATGCTAGCCGATCACAAAATTAATGTAAGTTGAGCAGTGTCCGAATAGATATATTGGTGGATAATGCTGAATTTATCCAGGGCCTGAATTCATCGGGGTAATCTCATGGGGGGCAGGCAGGTAGATACTACTGATAGAGAGATAGTGAGATCGATCTACTCTGTATAGAGTAGAGCGTCAGCTAATATTAGCAGCCAAAAAGCTCTGTTTCGTCATCACTCACCAGCTCAGGGCGGTACCAAACGCACGGTTCCATCCAGGGCGGCATTTGCGCGGCCGCAATGACAATATAGACCACGTGGTTGGATGAATCGTACAGCCTTTTTCTTTAATGCGGAATTAAGAATTTCTCTTCAAGACTCTCTGCTAATTAGTATTTCAGGTCTCCCCCACACAGAATCTGGGGATATACCTGTTTTGGATATGCGCGGCGGCACTAACCTTGAGACAACGCCCCCAATCTGGAAATGCCGCCGTTAGCAGTTCCACAAGGGCACCAGATTTTCCTCCACGGTTGACCCATATGGAAATCAGGAATCCGCCTATTGTGATGGCGAGTATTCTGACGTAAAATGGTCATTCGGACGGTATGGCGCGTGGCGGGAGAAAGCTCGGCGATGGCAATGGGGGATGGATAAAGTACTTAAAAGGGCACAGGCCGCCAGTTGTCGAGGCCTGGTCGTGATATCGCCAATATTCAAAGACGCCATTCAAGTGCTGATAGCTGCGGCGAATTTGGCATCTTTGTTGAATTTATTTTTATAAAGTAGAAAGACTTTTACTTCCCCTATAACCTACTCTCATCATCAAACATGGCACCCACGGCTCTGCGTGACCTCGGCGAGAGGGCCGGCCAGGAGCTCGAGACCGTCTCTGACCTTGTCGACGACGTCAACGTCATCAAGTACGACTCCAAGTCAAAATTTGACACCGAGAAGGACAAGACCACCTTCCGTCAGTACGAAGACGCCTGTGACCGCGTCAAGAACTTCTACAAGGAGCAGCACGAGAAGCAGACTGTTGCTTATAACCTGGCTGCCCGCAACCGATTCCACAGCAAATCGCGTGTCCGCCCCGAGCTGACCATCTGGCAAGCCATGGAGAAGCTCGACACCCTGGTTGATGAGTCGGATCCCGACACCTCGCTCTCCCAGATCGAGCACCTGCTCCAGTCCGCCGAGGCCATCCGCCGCGATGGCAAGCCCCGATGGATGCAGGTCACCGGCCTGATCCATGACCTGGGCAAGCTCATGCTCTTCTTCGACGACCTCAAGACCCAAGGCCAGTGGGACGTCGTCGGAGACACGTTCCCCGTCGGCTGTGCTTTCGACAACCGCATCGTCCTCCCCGAGACCTTTGCTGCCAACCCCGACAGCAAGGACCCCGTCTACTCTACCAAGCACGGCATCTACGCCCCGGGATGCGGCCTTGACAACCTGATGCTCAGCTGGGGTCACGACGAGTACCTCTACCATGTTGTCCGCGATCAATCGACCCTCCCGGCCGAGGCTCTGGCCATGATCCGCTACCACTCGTTCTATTCGTGGCACAGAGAGGGCGCCTACCGGGAGTTTATGTGCGAGAAGGACTGGGACATGCTCCACGCTGTGCAGGCGTTCAACCCGTACGACCTGTACAGCAAGAGTGATGGCGTCCCAAGCGTGGAGGAGCTCAAGCCATACTATATGGAGCTGATTGATGAGTTTTTCCCGCAAAAGGTCGTCAAGTGGTAGAAGATGTATGGGGGAACGGCGACAAATGAAGGGACAGATGGGCGTTAAGGGGGTTGGCATTTCTTTTTTCTTTTTTTCTTTCTCTTACCAATGTTCTCCGTAATAATATGGAGTAGATCTCATGAGATGGCATAGCGTTGCATAGATGAACGCACATAAATAAAAATAAAGAATCCAGAACTACAGCAAGTTGATATCTTGAATTGTCCATGTGTACAAAATGTTACTTCAAGGGTGGCCGATAACAACTTGGGCGGCAGGATTCAAGGTAATATGTAAGACAGTGACTCGCCTGATTTGTCGCCATGCAGATACGCGAAGGCAGTGAGATTCGGAGCCAACAAACCAGATTGCTACTATTTTCAGGTGGGTGACATCCTGATTCATGTGACTTTGCCCCCCGGTGTGGAACTGTCACCCTGGTGGTCATTGATCTTGCGCAAGATGGGCAAAGTATGATGCCAAACTAACTAAGTTTTCGCTTCAATAAGATATAGCAGATCATATACTCATGGAATCGAGGAATAAATGATCTTTTGCTCTACCCATAGTAGTAGTAGAAGCCAACAATTACGAATGCAAAATGGAGAATAGCAGGGCTGTTCAGAGTGTAACGCTGTGAAACAACAGCCGCCCAAGTGATGCAGCCGCCAGCACTGGATCGTCGATCATGACTGGCCCACGACGCGCCGGGTTCTTGTTGCATTGCAGATCCTTGTCCATTCAAACTGCTTGTTTGACACACAACATGGAGGAGGCCTTCGAAGCTGCGTACATATGTGCGGAGGTGCGGAGGCTTCTTGAATTGCCATTCTATCCCATGTCCTTCTCCCGCCTACCAGGTCTTCCCTTCGCGACAAGACCAGGAGTGGTATAACGCCAACAGACCACTTCGAACAGCAAAACCAGCATGAATTGGTGGTTCGTAGTCTTCGCAGTGTCGGGATGGCTGGTTACAGGGTCAGAGGCAGCCTGCTATTACCCCAACGGAAGACCAGAGACGAGGTTCGCGTATAATTACCAACCCTGCGGCGGCAAAAACACTACGTTTTCACAGTGCTGTATCCCAGGGCAGGATGTCTGCGCGCCGAATGGGCTGTGTACGCATTTGACGAATGAATGGGCTGGCGCCTACGATTATCGGGCTGCGTGTGCAAACAAGGATTGGTCCGGGTGCCCGAAGATCTGTCCTGACGGTGAGTTCGCCATCTTTTCCACTCCTCAAAATGAGTTTGGCTGACTGGTTTGTGGCCCGTAGTTCTGCCCAACTCCTGGCTTCAGGTTAAACAGTGTGCGACGGGGGAGTATTGCTGCAATCCGGACTTTGACAATGGAGACTGTTGCAGAGACGGGAGCCGGAGATTCAATTTGCTCGATCGCAATCCCGATTCCGGAAACAACACCGACCATCAGAACAACGGCGGTAGCACCGGCAGCCCAGACAACGGCAGCCCAAGCAACGGCACCAATGGCGGGAATAGCAACGATAGTAGTAAGGGTGGGAATTCGAACGGAGATAATTCAGGGGACTCAAAAGGTTCCAACACGGGGCCAAACATTGGCGCCGCGGTGGGAGGCGCGGTAGGAGGTATTGCGGCGATAGGAGCCTTGGCTGGAATCTGGTGGTACCTGAGACGGAGGAGAAATGAAGCAAAATCGCTGAAAGACATTCCGGAGGCTATGAGCCCGAGTGGACACTCCGATTTGAAGAGTCCAGAGCCGTATGTATCAGTACCGGAGGCGGATGGTCGGTCGTTGCCGGTAGAGTCGGACTCCCGGCAAGTGGATCGGGCGGTGCACGAGTTGGCATAATGTGGCAGCTGGGATATATATACATATAGAATCACCATGGTAATTCGAATTTTCCCTCAAGGATCATTTGGTGAGGAAACATATTTGAATGGTGTTACCGCGTTTCAGCAGTTCAGCAAAGTATCATATGATAATACTATGATTTCAACGATGTACTTCTTAACTTGCTCAATTCGATAGAGTGGAAAAAGTTCAAATATCTCACATCAATAATTAATATCCTCTACAACCACTCAGACCTGTCGGACCCCAATAGCTTTGGCATCACCTCCCAACCAACCTCACACCCCTCAACCATAGCACTGTGTCTCACTGCAGTCATCTTCCCAAATACCGTCTCCCTCGTCTCCAGATGCTCATTAGGAACATCAGCCTGTGTATTATAGTCCCTGCTCTTAAACCCCGTCTTACCAGGATATTGCCCCAGACTGCGCAAGTACTTCATCGCCCCAGCCAGCGACACATCGACTTTCCATGCACCACCCTTGTTCGCCCGGTGATACAAAGCAGCTATAATACCAGTGGCAAGGAGATACCCCGCTGCGTGGTCAAGGGCCTGGCATGGCGTTGCGCGAGCAGGTTCTCCTTGGCCAGCGTGCTCAGCTTCCGAGACGTTCATCCCAGAACACGTCTGCACAAGCGAATCAAACCCTCGGTGATTAGCCCAGGGCCCCTTTGGCCCAAATGCGGACATGTTGGCACATATAATATTGGGATTGATCTTGACTAGTTCCTCTGGGGAAAGGCCGTATGATGCGAGACCTCCAGGGCGGAACCCCTGGATGAAGACGTCGCATGTGCGGAGTAGTTCCAAGAGACGCTGTTTGTCGCTGGGATTGTGTATGTTTAGTTGGAGAGTACGCTTCCCGCGACCCAGGTCTCGGTCTAGGATGGGTGGGTCGGGTAAGGTAGGAGATGTTATCCAGAGGCCGCACCGTGAGCGGCGAGGGTTTTGCCTGCTACGGGGGCAGCGATGACACGGCTCATTTCGAGGACGCGGACACTCTGAAGACATCGCTTGCCTCCAGTGCTAGGCATGAACTTGGGAGGGCTTGGGGATATTTCTTGGAGAAGGATGGGGTTGTTCTCAATCGCTGCTGCTTGCGGTAATGCGTCCCACTGGTTGTACGATCGCAGAGCATAGATAGCGAGCTTCCCTTCAGTCGTTGCAGTAGTTTCAAGATCGATGCTTTTCCAGTGGGCTGTATGGGCTGCGACATCTTCACGAGTTGCATCCGGAGACAGGCCTAGGAGTTGTAGAGTGCCTTGGGCATGGTTTGGGAACACATCGTGGATGCGGACATAGCCATCTGCCGTCTTGTGCAACCCCCCGATTTTACCCCAGGCCGATGACGTGGGCTTTCCATCAATGGTGTAGAGTTGCTCTGACTTGAACTCGACGACAGCATGTTCTAGGGGGACTCGGACACGTGGGACTTGCATCTTTGATGCTTGCGACGGCTTCTCGGTGCTGATGTGAAATAGGGCTGCAGCGAGAGCGGACAGCGCGACTGAGCTCTGTGCCAGAATGCCAATTTTGTAGGATGATGGGAGGGCTGGTTCGTCGTGTCCGGGAAGATCTAGTGATTCCAATGCATGGGATGGGAGTTGCATGCTGGACCAGATGTCTCGGACAACATTGTGGGCTGAGAAGAATTGCCGATCGACCAAGGCGACGGAATTATCAGCCATCTGGGAGCCACTGAGAATACCTTCACATTGAAGGCCTTCTTTTGATGTCACAGATTCAGACATACTCAGTGATGCTCGGCGTTGTTGTTCATGTGTTGTGGTGAACTGGAGACGATGTTCGAGGCGCACTCATCTTTTTCACCAACAAGACGCCGGCAATCTTCGGGGAATCAAAAAGATACGCATCGCCGGTATCGGCTCAAGCGTTGGTGATATGATTCGTGATGTTGCAATAATCTCCCTGAACGGATGAAGGGAAGCGTATTGCCGGAGCTGAGGTGGAGTTGGCTGCGGATGTTGATCGCCGTTACAAGCCGAGCATCTATAAAGTACAAGGACGAGATCGGGGATTTAGAGCAGGCATCAATGAACTTGAAAAATTGGGTCGCATCTTTATATTTGAGGGCGAAACGTCAAGTATTAGTTTATGTTTTCTCTATCGTTTTGGTCATTAAATCGTCAGTACAAGATAGATGGTATCTCCCCCGCAACAAATACAACCATTCTCAACCAGTTCGTTTGTCTCTTATAATAAGAATCCAGCAAAGTCACACATATTGCCCACCGAGTATATATATCGTCGGCATGGATCACTAATTGGGGTTCACCTTGGTCCTCAGTCCGAAGATGAATCCTGCTCCAATCGGGCCTTCTCATCGGCAGTCATGGCTGATGAGGCCTGTCCCAACTTAATGGTACATGTCAGCAGCAAAGACAAGCCAGCCAAAGCCACGCCGATCCAGAAGCCGATCTTATACTGTTGGCGCAAGCTCAGACCCGCTTCTCCTTTCGAAATGATGGTATGTGAGACGGCCATCTCACTAATACCCAGCCAAAATGCTAATCCAAGGTAAAGCAGACTATTGATGAGCCCGCTGGCTGTTGCCTGAAGACGCCGAGGCATCGCCGTCGTGATGAAGACGTTTGTCACATTGTACGTGATATCCACGCCGATGGTGCCACACAGCATGGAAGGGAATACGTACGCCCAGTAGAGGAAGCTGGTTGATGGCTGGTCATTGGATTGATCCGGGATAACGGCGAAAAGAAGAACGGAAATGAGGAATCCGACGCCTGATATTATCATCAGGATGCGGTTGGAGATGAGATGCATGACGAAGCCTCCTCCAACAGCGAGGCAGATGCCCCCGACAGCGAGCGGGGTGTACCAAGCGGCGGTTTGGATGGGTGTGGTGTGAATGACTGTTTCAAGACTAGAGACTGGTTAGTTACCCTTCGTTATTGAAGACGTGATGTTCGTCCATGCTGAGGACATTACTTACTAGTAACTGGAGTAGAACAGGAACAGTCCAAATACACCGTACATGCAGAACAGCGCAAGGGAAAGACGCTTCATGTACTTTGGACGGAACAAGTCGGCCGGCAGAAGCGGCTGAGCAGACACCCAACCTTGTGTGTATACTCCAGCAAGAAGAAACAGAACACCCAGGATGAAGGTGACGAAGATGTATGGTGTCTGCCATCCCTTTGGAGCATGACCTCCGTCCGTAAGGGCATAAACCACGAGCAGGAGGCCTGGAACGATGGTAACCACACCCCACCAGTCCATCTTGATCGAAGGGTCATGCTGGTGGAGGGTTCGTGGGATGGTAAGGAATCCGGTAACAGCAACGCCAAGGACAAAAATGGTGCCGATCCAGAAGTACCAACGCCAGCTGAGGAACTGAGCGCAAACAGCGCCCATGAAGATGCCAAAGTAGAAGCCTAGACATGCAAAGGCTCCCCACATGGCGAAAACCAAGTTTTTGCGGGGGCCTGGTCGGTATGTCTGTCCAAGCAGGGAGAGACCTGCAGGCGTGAAGGCAGAAGCTCCAATGCCTTGCATGGCACGGCAGACGATGAGCATGGTGGTATTCTGGCTGAAGCCACAGATAAGTGACCAGATCATAAGCCACGCATGGCCTATAAGGAAAATAGTCCGGCTACCGTACAAATCGCAGAGTCGGGAAAAGGGTAATAGCAAGGCTGCAGTCGTCAAGTTGATGACACCTGCTGGCCATGTCCGCAAAGATTCGGGGATGTCCAAGGCTTCGGCTAGGGGGGGCAGGATGATGTTGAAGCCGCCGATGAAGTATTCGCTCATGGTCATGGACATGACGACTGTGACGACGAAGCCGACTTCTGTGTACCAGTGTGGGAGAACGGCAGGGCGCTCGCGGCCTAGACGTTCGATACCTGCTTTGTCGAGGCATTCTGGGCTGTCTGCACGACTGGGAGACTTTTCCGAGACGAGGACGCCGCCCTCGACCACGGCTGGCGTTGGCTCTGCCATTTCGCCCTGTTACAGGCAAAAGGGGGTTTAGAACCTGAAGCTGTCGGTTTAGTCAAGGAAGTTATCAACTAGTATCCTGTTTCGAAGACGGATATTGTTGTTGTCGTGAATGGTATGGCGAGGAGATCTGGATCACGATCGAGAGTTGCTGGAAACTTCTCTTCCTCTGACGAACAACTTCTCTATGGGGGATTTTCAATCTTTTATTTCCTTTATACACCCAACACATATTTCCCTGATAATAAATAATGGGGCCCTTGGACTGGAGGCGAGACATATGTGTGGGCCATGTCACGCATCTGGCGAGCCTTGGCTTCCTCATTTGGGGGTTGGCTAACATTCATTCGGGGAATGGAAGAGACGAAATTTGGTCTTTACAAATCAGTTAATTGGAATAGGATTCTAAGTGCAATGTGAGGCGTTGTGGTGACGAGTGTTGAAGAATAACTGCCTAATATGTTAGAGCTCACAATCGAGATCCATCTTTTTTTTTTCCTTTCCCTTAGATGTGGAGATGGTGGCATGCGGCTTGGCTGCCTTTTGGAGTAAAGCGTTGGTCATTCTTGGTAAGATTCGAGCTATTAGGTGATCAGCCTTACAAAACAATGACTCTTTTCTTCTTCTTTCTTTCTCGAGCTGACCGCAAAAGGAGCTGGTGAAAGATTCGTGGGATTACCTGAATGGGACATTATTTTGCAGTTTGCGCATGAGAAGAAGAACACGAGTGGGATTTCGGAATGGAGATTGGACCGAGACATGTACTGGTGCGCCCTTGGGATAGGCGTACTTGTAGAATCTCGAAGTTATTCGTATTCACGGCATCTAATAGCCGATGCGAGGACATATAGTGCCAAGGCAGCTTGTCCATGGAACACTTTGACACCGTTTGCGACCCACTACTATTACTTCGAACTTGATGCTTGGTCAGAGACTCTAATGTATATGCTCACGGGCCATCCGTATGGGCTTCATTGTGACTAAGCCTGTCATTGCCAAAGCAAATGAAGGGCAATGGTAGCGAGAGCACTTTGACCCATACCACAAACATAGGGGCAAGGGGATGGATTCCATCTCTTTATGGAGATACTAGTAAACAAACGGCATGGTGGTCATTACTCTCCCATATCTGTTAGAATGGGGAATTAGGACTTGAGGAATATCGACTTTGAGAGCATTCATATCCGATGAATAATCGAATTTTCAGGTTGGCACAGCCGATCACACCCGAACAGGGTTAGGCATATCGTGGATTTGCGCCTGATCAACCACTTGCACGGGTACAGCCGCCACAGGCAAAGGATCTCGATGTCGAGAGCTGCATCCGCAATGAACCCCCACGATGAGAACAAATGGGGATATAGATCTGACCGGAGCACCAAGATGACCAGACACCATATCTTCATTATTCCTACGAAGCAGTATTACGCATTTTTCGGATTCGGAGAGCTCGTTGCATAGAAGAACAGATCTGACGTTAGTGTTCCGAAGATGCGATCTGTGGCTGCTTACTCTGTGGGTAGTATTGATCGATTCTAGACTCTCACTGGAGGGATAATCGCTAGAAGACAATAGCGAGAAAATTGGTCTCGGGAACATTTGTCTTAATTAAATCCATTACGAGATCTAAATCTCCCACTATCACCCACCATCCGCCTACAGCAATTGAGACACCGCCGTCAAGAGTGTGAACAAGCTCGCTCCAAAAATCAGGGTGCTCGTCGCAGGAGCGAATCCGGCCGCAGCAGACTTCGGAGAGGTCGAGGCAGGCGAGGCGGGCTGTGTCTGGGACGTCGAAGGCGCCGCTGTCGTGGTGGTCGCCGCGCTGGAGGAAATGGCCTGCTGGTACTTCTTGACCACGAAGTCCACAATCTCGCTGCCGTATTTCGTGATGTATTGGTGGTGAACGCTGATGGTCTGGCCTTGGTCGCAGTAGATGTCGCCGGTGTCGCAGTACGAGACGATCTTGCTGGCGCGTTGCAGGCAAACGCTCGTGTTGTTTCGCTGGAAGATCTTTTTTTGTGCGCACACGCATGTGTTAGTTCTACTGAGGCTTGATAGGACTGAGGAATTTTCTCTCAGAAAAAAGTGTTGCTTACCCCGTTGTTCTTGCTAGTGCCTCTGTTATATGTCATATTGACACCATGGCTGGGATCGCCGAAGACAGCCACAGCAACGACTATGGGGGAATTCTGTTAGTTTACGTCTATAGAGGACTGTAGAATATAAAAAAAAAAGAAGAAACATACTGCTGTCGTCCATGACCTTGGTCGAGATGGGAGCATCCGAGTTGAAGCCGCCGCCCAGTCCGCCACAGACGGAATCCATGGCAACTTGTGCGCCCTGTCCGACAAACAAACGTCAGCTCTCTTTTCTCCCTCTCTGGTCCGTCCTACCAACAACCGCTGTCTTGGCCAAGCCTTCATAGATGACCGAGAGGGTCGCTCTGGAGGGACGGAGTCTTGATCAACCGACATACCTGTGAGTATCCAATGAGAGCAATCTTGTTGCTTGGACAGGCCTGGTAGTAATCATTGATGAGCTTTTGCATCGCCTCCACGCCGTCGCCCTCGGAGTTATCGTAGTCATTCAACGTCGCTGGGTAGTTCACCGCTACGACCTGGCTATCCTGGATCTTGGAGGCGATCGCGGAGGTGATGTTGGCTGATACGCCGGTGCCTTTGGGCTCGCCGCTGCCACGCGCGACGATCATGTAGAGGCCTTTGGAGCACGATGGCTTTTGAGCCACCGCGCCAGTGGCGAGCAGGGCCAATGAAACGAAAATGCCACGCATGATGATGGATAGATTGGTAGGAGTCAATTGAAGCCAAGGAACCTCCGCAAAGACCCTCGTCTTCACAATCGACAGTTGCAAAGGCTGGGGAAAAGAAGAGCCAAGTTCAGATCGAGGGCAACGACCGAGGTACCTAGTAATAAATATGGTGCGTCTGGCTACATGTCATGTACGTAAACCCTGGGCGCAATTGAACTGCATTACAATACTACTTTACTCCGTATGGAGCACGATTAGGACTAGTTCCGTAGCAAAAGGACCCAATGAAGCAAACGCCGGTCATGGTCATCCAAACTCCGCAGAGAAAGACACTCGTAAAGGATCCGTATGGATACATTTCGGGTCCGCCGATGACGCTTTAACTTCTCAATTAAGGTGACGCTCCGTAAGTGGCGGCCCGAGTATTACATAGCTCTGTTTGGAGGATCGAGGATCTATGCTCCAAGAGGCTTGGACTTTGTCTAACCCCGCATTCGACTTTATCCGAGAAGCCGAGGGAGATGGGGTTGTTGAATAACAAGTTGGGGAGCGTTGAAAAAAAAAAGTCAGCTCATAATACTCCGTACTCGTAGATATATGGGGAACAAGACAGCTGGGTGGAGTCTGTCCATGCGTTGCTTAGAATCCCAAACACTCCGGTTGCCACGAAGGACGTACGAGAAAGACATAGCCCGGCGAAAAGGTACAGATTACGGAGTACAGAATAATATAATGCTAGCTTTCAACACGGACCAAATTCCTTCAAAGGAACGCAAATAAAGCAGACTCGGTTGGAAAAGAAATAGTTTAAAGAGTCAACAATCAGCAACAGGGGTCATCCTGGCATAATCGGGTATGGTGTGCCATTTGTAACTCTTGGCAAGCGAAGAAGTTTGATATCCCCTGCAGTAGTATTCCGTCCCCAACCATCGTGCGTCACTCGGCTCTCCTCCATTTAACAATAGCCAATGGCGCTCTTTATTATTTTCATCTTCCCTTCAGCCTTGTCGTATGCCTCGTTCTTATAACCCCATCGCCTCATTGTCTCGTCGTCCTTGCAGTTATTGTTGTTGTCGTTGTTGTTGTCGTTCTCGTTCTCGTTTCCATGTCAAGAAAATTCTTGGAAACCACCCCTTGCTGCTTGGCTGCGCCACAGCTTGATGCATCCGTCGGAGGACTCATCAAAACTCAGCCGCCATCCTTTAATATTTCACAATCCCCCAATGGAGTCTGTAGAACGTGCGACAACCCGCGTCCTTCCCGGTAATCAACCTGTCGGTCTCGTTGACGAACTCCGTCTTGTCGTACACATGGCTTGAACGTGTAATCATGGCATCGCAGATTGGCGACCGCCACTTCAATGGTTTTGGTAAATAACCCGATGGAATTTCCGACATCGAGACTGGAGCTCATCTCTGCTCCGTGTCCCCGGGGGATTATCAGGAGAGAAAAGGGAGCTCCCGAAGTCGGAAAAGGAATGTTAAAAAGGGGAGGCATGAGTGTCTCGAAGAGCGGCTTCGTTGTCAAAGGCGTGAATGAAGCTGTGGTTCCCGTAGGCTCAACGAATACAGTATGAAGCTGTTTGTGCGGAGATGAAAGGGGGAAAGAGAAGGAAGAGAGAGGACACGTGGAGGAGGAGGAGGAGGAATGAAGTAGCAGGCCTGGCAGCTGCACAAATTCGTTCTGGACGTACCACATATGAGCCTAGGTACTCTCGTGAAAATACATACCTACTTCGCGCATTGCGCTCATGTAGCCATACATGGCTCCTGTTACCATATATGGCTCTCATTGCTATATATGATTCTCAATTGGATAACTCCCCAGTTTTGAAGTCCTATCAGCCGTGCAGCCGCGCATCTTCGGTTTGACCATATGTTATACGTGTAGAGGATGCCCTTCCATTCTTTTTTGTCGAGCCATCATTATCAGCAAGAAGAGGGCTTTATAAGCTGACTCCGACTGCTCGTCCTTAACATCATTTCCACCCGACCCTGGGATTCTAAAGCTACGTATGAATACAGCCCCTATATCAGCGTCTCTAACAGATGAACAGTAGTTGCTGTCATTCGGTGACCCCATGCTCTGCGAGGAGGTTGGTCCTAGTGGCGGTACGGGAGGTGAACTGGATAAGGTAGTCAAAGACGATGACATATGGTGATCTGTTGCACAAGCGGGACCGCCAGTTAAAGCGATTGATCTGCTTATACTCTGCGAGGATGTTGGTCTTGGTGCCGGTACAGAAGGTAAACTGGGCAAGGACACGTCTCCTGTCCTCAAATGCCATGACATATGGTGATCTGTCATGGCGACATGAAAAGGGCGACCTCTTGAAGCGTTTGGGCTGCTGCCAGTTGGAGAACGCGGCCGCTTATTGTTTGAACCACGGAGTAGAGAGGCAGGCGACTGTTGCTGGCTAGCGTCATCGCTCTCGTCACGGTCTTCTGGCTCATTGATCGAAATCTCATTATTGCCATTATGAGTCGAGTCGTTTGGTGATGAGCTGAGGGGGTCAGATTTTAGACCGGAAGAAAGGTCTGCCCGCGCAGTGGACGAACGTAGGCATCGCTGATCTACTCGACGAGGACTCGCCTCTGCTTCACGCATGAATTGCGCCACAACGAGTTCCTTGTTCGAGAGAATGAAGCCAAATCGTGTGCGAGTACTCCTCGCATACCCTTGTAACTGTCCCAGAAAGTTTAAATGGCAGGAATCTGATCCGGGAGCTTTTTCGTTCCCATGATTGCTCCGAACAAGCTTGGTATCACCAACTACTAGGAAGTCGGGAGCCGTGACACTCTTTTGGATAGTCGACAATGCCACTCCCCCAAGCCTATCGTAACCAGTCTCGATAACTGCCCAGTCAGGAATCATTTTCTCAGCCTTTGCTTCAGCAGATGCACTGGGAAAGGCATGGGAATTGACGATAATAGTAAGTCTAGGTTCACCTGGTGGTATAGCGTTGTCGAGAGCGATGTTGACACGAGTAATGAATGTCTGTAGATACAAGGCCTCAAGTTGTCTCTCGCTGCTGATCATCCGCATTGGTTCGGGGATCCAGGCGTTCCAGTTGGCTTCGCATGCTCGTGCTAAGCATGTTGCCATCTCAGGAGTGAGAGACAGTGTGCCAGTATTGAATTCCACCCACTCATCCACTATCTCGGCAACTGGCTCGTGGGAGCTGCCCGATATTTTAGATTTAGATTTAGAGACCACAATATGACGGAGCTCATCATGACCATCGGGTGGTTGAAGAAACTGGTCAACCGTGATCATGGCAGACGGATGGCATAGTCGTTAACCCTTAAAAAATAGTCACCGGAGGGCTAGATAGACTGTATAGTGTAGAGTAAGAGCGAAGGCGTCTTACTCTAAATGCGAGCTCAAGATGTCTGATGTCTAGAATAGTAACCAACCTTGAAGCCGACCCCTCCTAAATCAAACTTGTGTTTGTCTACCCCGCATGCAAAGGTCTGATTAGGCATGAAGCTGCAGTCAGTTGACGCAGCAAATAAGAGCTGCTGAGAACCTATGTTACCTGATCAGGCTGTGCTGATCTCAGCCTCGTTAGCTGGTGCTGAGTTTGGAGAGAGGTTTGAGCGCCTAGGCGTTTAAAAATAACCACTTTTGAGATGATTGCGGAGGCATCAATATGCCTAATCGGTGGAATCTCTAGGTCTGGTCAGGGAAAATCATACACATCCCTATTTTCAAATAGCTATTAATATCCCTCTAGCTGCATTGCAGCTTCTTGTTGGGTTTAAGATCTGAAAATCTATGAAGTTATTAGGAACTGTACTGATTTGTATGAGATTCTATTATCCTTATAGAAACTCCATTCAAAAGGAGAAAATATGCTTACAATGTCGGATGCGATGCAGACCGTGATGCTAATCCCTCAAGTGGGCGACAATAAAACAGGCATCAAAGGATCATAAAAACACCTGACCACCACATATTGATCTTATCGCTATGAAAAAAACTATAGTTCAGCTGTTGTCCGCTGTACGATGCGATAATATAAGGGCAAAAAAAGATCCCAATGCTCCATCAGTTAATTACCTATGCAGGTACGAAGTACTTCGTATTATATTTATTTGCGCCGATGATTTGGCTATGTGAGTAAATCCTTGCTATCTGGTGAGACGGAGAATACCTGGTTAACCAAATATTTGAATCAGCACTCAGTACAAAGTACAAAGTACAAAGTACTCCATCGTTATTACTCCGTACAAGTGAGCAAGAATATACTCGTAGTAGGTTGATGCATTATTTTCCACTTTGCGACCTACTAGCAGTAGGTATGTACTCGTACGTACATACATATCCCGTCTTCTTAGGACTAGCCGCTGCATTTCGCTGATCTGGATGAAAAGGTGGGTAGCTGAACGCTGTTTTAATAAGCCACAATGTCTTGACGAGATTAAGAATTTAAGAATTGAGTCAATACGACAGCCAACTGTGCTTCGCACACAGCTTTTTCAATGTATTTTCATGTACTAATACTACCTGCGGAGTAGTATCCCCCTCAGATGTGTTACAGGAGGTCGCTGATCTTATGACCAAGGAGAAGCCTTGAAAACAAGGATACAGATACATACTACGAAGTACGGAGTACGGAGTACTCATTCAAAGCTTACCCGTGCGAGTACGATTACCACTTCCCTCCCTGGTCTAAAGCCTACGGGTATCCCTTCTTTCCCCTTTCCTTTCTTTTTTTCTGTGTACCCCGTAGAGGACAGAATACTAAGTTGTTTGTTGAGACCTACATTTAAACATACATTGTCCTACTTCATATAATACATGAAAGAAAAGGAATTTTTTGCCAAGGGCAAAACGCCACGATACAAACCAGGTTAAGACTAGTACTAGTTAGGTAATATACTGCATCTTGATACTTTTTATGGGTCGAATTATGTAGGGATTATTAATTCTAGAAATCCAGGGTTATCCCTGCTTTTAAGCCCAGCGGGAGACAGGCTTACGGAGCACATGGCACTAGGATGCGCCAAGCGTGTCCCATTCGTGTTTTCTTTCGGGCACAGGTACTCCGTTGGATCTGTGACAAACAACGATTCCACTTCCCCGCGATTCTGTTGATTGAAAAGGTTCAGACGCAGTTGCTCTTCTGCTCTTCTACATTAACTATGGAGACTACGGAGGTCCCTGTCTTGATTTCACCGCTGGAAAATTTCAAAGGAACCCTGGAGAATGTTCAGAGTCCCGAGCCAAACCCTCATTCGAGACTACCGTCAGCACTGCCTCGACGCGTACAGGACCTTAAGAGGCGGTCGGGAGGCACACGCTCAGATTGTTCCAATCTGAGAGGCGGCGTCTACAAGAAAACGGGAAAACGTATCAAATCAGCCAACTGCGACAAGTCCAAAAGAGACCATGACACCTACAAGCAGAGGTTCAAGGCCACTGATGACGAATCATTCCGCAGACAGGTTGCTATCTTCACGGCGCTCCGCGATCTCCCTGATCTACGCCAGAGCGTCCCGCAGCTTCTCAGTAGTGATCCAAGCACCAGATCTTATACCCTTCGGATTCCAAACCGCAAGCTCTTCCCGTTGGATGATCCAGTATCGCGCGATCGTCTTGACACCGACAATATCAGGTATTTGAAGGCGAAAATTCAACTCTATGTCAAGCTATTGTACGAGCATGGTGTGGCATACAAGGTTATACCTCCCTACATCTATCTTACTAGTCACGGCGGAGAGCTCACACTGTTCCTGGGCGGACTCCGAGACACCGAGTTTTGTGAGCCATCGAAACGAACAGAACCACAATGGGAGGCGCAGGAGAGAGAGCAACACATCAAAATCGATCATCTCTTTATTCCCCTGGAAGCGGCTTCACTCGAGAAGGATTTCGAATTCTTCATGAAGCAAGCAGAAGCCATGAAGGAGGAGTCAGATGCTTTAATGCAAGATGTAACCGCCCTCTATAGCGAAGTGGATACAACAGTGAAAGAAGTAGACGCCGTCATGAGAAAAGCTAATGCGACCATGCAAGAGGCATACAGTTCAATGATGGATGCCCATGCCAAGCTTCAAGGAGTCGCAAGCTCCGTGAGCAAAGCAAGGCTAATGAAGGATGGAATCATATTTAGCGACAATAATGCGGAGTACTTCAAGGACATTGCAAAGGCAGTCAAACGACAACATCGTTCCCTCCCTGTTGTCACCGCTGTTGCTAAACCTGAGGGAAAAGAGAACGCAACTATAGACGACATGGAGGTGATGTCATGATGAACAGTGGCGGACCCCTACTCTTAAACAAAAAGGCTCACCTCGGAACATGCTAAAGGAATCAGCTCATCGAGTTCTGTACCATTTATGCTTGGGGTATATTGCATTATAGCATGGTCTAAATGAGGATTAATGCGATGCTAGACTGAATATCAATATCCTGATGGGGAGAACAGTCCGATGTTCATCTTCCGGGCGAATCGGTCGCTTGTCACTGTATCTGTAAAACTCCTCGAATGCGATGCTGGATCAGATAATGAATATTGGAGCAACTTTCTGGTTTCTTAAAATTCGTACTGAAATTTCTAACACCGGTTCATGGGGGAGATCGGCTGATAGAGACGAAAAATCAGGAAAGTCTCACTACTAACGGAGTTTATCAAAGGAGGTTTGCAGTGCCCGCAGCGAGAACTGGGAGAGGACGTGGATAACGGGGTTGGTGTGTTTCTTCCTGTGACAGAAAACCTGTCCTACTCCCTCAGATAAGTAAAAACTCATTCGGACTGGCTTTTGTTACAAATTTCTAGCCGATTTCTCACAGGGCAGTAATTCTATCACTGGGGTTTGATGGTATGGTGCCCTCCTGATCTCTTCCATTTTGTGATGTTGATGTTAGCTTTAACCATGACAAAAGCAACTCCGAGATTGACGGGTTCTCTAACAGATTCGAATTAATACTGTGTTTTATGAATCTTCCTGTCGAGAAATATTTTGCATTGAGATTAATGCTGGTGCAGTAATGGGAGCGGTGGGAGACCAGATAATGACCAAATTCCTTCCCAGCAACGTCAACAAGTACTGACTTGTGGTAACAGTGCCACCTTTTGTCAACTCAGTGTTGGAAAGTGATCATGATTACTAGCCTTTCTTCTTTGGATTTGTCTCGCCATTGGAAGTCCCAGTGGAGAGGGAGAAAGATATATTCCTCTATCTACCAAGAAGAAGTTATACCAGAGACCATCTAGCTCGATTTACATCGTTTTCCTATCGAAACTTGGTACCGGTACCATCTTGAAGCTGAGTGGCTTGCAACGCAATTCAGATGGCAAATAGTATGAATCAAGATCATAGAGACAAGATGGACAAAATCTAGAATATAGACCGTGATATCTACCTTGACGAAGCCATAAATCAATATCATGGAAATTTGAAGCTGTGATGCGTGTAAAAACATCAAGCCTAACTGTCTTCTGTTTGGTCCACTCCATATTTTGGTGTACCATACGAGTTCTGATAGCAAGGCGTTTTGGACCCCTGGTCAGATGACTCAACGGTCCATCACAGCCACCACTGGAATTGTGATTCATGGTCTACTGGCTCCGAAAACCGGGACATTATGTATCATTCGTGTAATCCATAAAAGGGAGATATATACTGATTTTTGACTATTTCTTTGTGTCATTAATTCTTCTGAAATCCTTATCCAATTTGGGTGCGAGTCCAGGCCCTAGACAGGGTCTGCCGTCTGCCGTCCACGATTTGTGGGGGGGAAAACGACCTCTGAGGGGTGCCCCAAAATCCTCCGTTGTCTTCCCAACACCAACAGTCACGACATCCAAACTCGTCATCACAGCGGCAAAAAAACATCGAACAGAAGAGGAATCACTGCTGCTGAAATATCAATCGTCTCGGTATTTGTTTCTCGTTCATCAGGCTATAAATCCCCGACAAGTCTGCACGTTTGTGTCCACTTCCGGACGTCCACACTATTCCTACTCCAAGTCTCGACATCCAAAACCTCCTTTCTCCATCTCAAGGATAATCGAAAACGCATTCTGAAGGTAATATTGCATATATGTTCGTGGTTCTACTGATATTTAGGCATTTAAGACGTTATTGTCTCTGTCCTGCGACGCAAAAAGGAAGATTCTCGAATCTCGAAGCAGACAATCATCCACGAAATCGTCAAAAAACAATCTCAGCCTACATTCAAGTTTATACAGGCTAACGAATCCGAATTCAGGTTCTTCAAGTTCGAATTTCGACTGCTTCTCTCTAATAGAAGCCAATAGAAGCCTCTGTCTTTTCCGAGTCGGGCGGTTATCGACAGTCAAGCACCTTGCCTCAGATTTCAGGAGAGACACTCCAGAAGAAGACGCCCAAAAATCACAGGACAATAAAAACTATACTCGTAGAACCGCAGGTATGCGTTTTCATATTTCTTGATGCTGGTTTTGATGGGATTTGTGTTTCGTGTATGCTATAATGCACTCTACCCCAGGCCTCACCTTTTTACACTTCTCAGTTTCCTCCAAAATTTCAGACACAGGCAAAGCACCTCTAGCCCTCAAAACTATTCTCTTTTCTTTCTTCTTACTATCTATTACCTTCTTGAGTCCAACATTGCGCAGGATTTCTTGTCTTGTTTCAATTCTCCAGTACAATACACAGCTTTTCCCATTCCATTATTTCGCTGGATTTGTTCCATTTGTTTGATTTCCAACTGGAAGACTGGTTAAAACTCGTTCTAACGATAATAAATTACCAATAAGAACGTCATTAGAGCTGACATCGTTGATAAATATAGGTACCTCCTTCTTGGAAATATCAAACGGATACTCCTCTACCTTCAACAATACTACAGTCAGAGCTTCTCTCCAAACTTGTTGAACGAGAATTTGGAACTAGAAGAACGAGATAAGTTCCAGGGAGAGCCTTAGAGAGCTGCTTCTTGTCTACAAACCCCCCAAATCCTTGTTCCGTCAGTGGCCATATACCATCTCTGACGGGCTGATCATCTAAGGTATGTGTTTACCGTTCCCATTTTCGAACACAAGCTCTTGCATTTTGTCGGAATAGGGGCTTATTCAGTTTACAACTAAGAACAAAACAGAGTGCTAATTTGATCCAGGAGTAGAATTCAATAGTTTCCGCACCAAGGACGCTCTCCTCCTACTGCCAGAGAAAGACACAATTCTTGACATACATCCGACCTCGAAATTCACACGTTCATTTTTCCTGAAATTCGAATTCCCGTTCAAGCTCCAATAACCTCAGCAACCTCCCAAACATCAATCCTTGCTGCAACATGGGTGGTTCTGCATTTTCATCGGGCCTAAGCCCTCTCTTTACACCTCGAATGCCTAAAGTGGTTTACGAAGCAGTCAAAATTCGATGCCACAAGGTACTCCTGGACCTTTACGATTACGTATCATCACCGGTTGAAGGCCCAGCCAAAAAGGACTTTGGAGACATTGACATTCTTGTTGCGTCACCAAAACGTGAAAGCTCCAGTGGCAGCGAAGCACTTTCCATCATTTCGCAAGCTCTTGATGCCAAAAGAATGATTGTCATCAAGGGCAATGGCATTTCGGCAAACTTGGCAATTCTTTGGCCTACAGGCGATGACCATCCAAACCCGGCTCATCAAGAATCAAAGGCAGACGACGGTTCAACAGATAAATATGTTCAGGTAGATGTAAGAGTCTGCGACACAACAGAGCAGATGCAGTGGATGCTCTTCAAACACGCTCACGGAGACTTGTGGAATCTCCTCGGATCAATGATTCGACATTATGGGTTGACAGTTGATGATACTGCCATGTGGCTGCGAGTTCCAGAGATCGAGGAATTTAACAAAAAGCGAGCCAGGGTATTTCTGACCTCGGAGCCTAGTGAGGTTCTGCGCTTTCTCGGTCTGCCTGGGGGTGAAGTCTTTGATCACCCTTTCAACGACATCCAGGACATGTATGAGTATGCTGCTCAATGTCGACTGATGTACGTGTCGCCGGTTGAAGGGGAGACTACTATCAAAAAGCTCAAATCCAACGATCGGCGAAGAATGACGTATCGACCTACTTTCAAGAAGTGGATCGACGAGTTTATACCACAGTGCCGTCAGCTTAGACGCTTTGCCGAAAGGACGTCGACAAGAGAGGTGGTCACCCAGGAAGCCTTTGAATGGTTCAATGTTGAAGAAGAGTTTATAAAACGCCGCGACGAGTTTCTCTTGGAGCGACAAAATGATCACATTTGGAACCATGTAATCAAGGGTAGTGTTCCTGAACCGGAGAATGCTGAGCACGCAGCTATCCTCTACAGGTCTTGTCTTGTCAAGACTTTGAAGAGAATTATTCTCGAAGGAGACTTGAGCTACGGAATCCTACCCGAAAACAACCTGAAAGATGACAATGGCCATTTCATTATGGAGAACGTCGTCGATTTCATCACAAAAAGTCAACGCGAAGTTGGAGATGCAGCGCTGGCCCGTCATAATGGTCGCTATGTGGAACGCTTACAATCCAAACTTGCTCCTCCACAATAGACCTGAGGTCTTCCAGGTGTGCCAACCAATCAAGGGTTAGGGTTGAATTAAGTGCTGGCGAGTCGTTTGATATAAGATCTGAGCTAGTGCCTGGACAATTGCCAAATTAGGCAAGTATACAGAAACCTACAGCCGATCAGATGCGAGACTTTGGTTTTTTGTGACTGTGACAAGTTTCCCAGCGTTTGAGATTCCGAAATTTGGCTCCTCCTTGGTTTTTCGTCAGAATTAAAGCAGCAATTTAAGTCCATATGAGGAGTCAGGCCACACCCAGAGCCGGATAGAGAAATCTCGAAGACAGGAGGCTCATTAAAAGCAGACAAGCTCGGGGAGTCTGGGAGGATTGAAATATGTGATTAGACTGTTTTGTTTCTTATTCTCGATATTTATGTCTATTTCAACTCAGCAAAGTCCTCGGGAGTTTATCAAAAGGTACAGCAAAGACTCTCTGGAGGCTCAGTCAGCACATTTGTTTTTCGAGGTAGCGATGGTGGAGCACAACACACAGGAATTCTGTCATTGATCTGGGGGTTAAAGATAACTCAAGCGTCTGTACTTGGGCTAGAAGGCGTTTTCAACCAGTCCATCGGGTTTAGGACGAAAATTCCGGTGTTTCATGGGTAAGTACCAACATGGTAAAGATATTTGAGTTTCTGCTAACTTTTGATTTGAAGGCAGGACTTTGAAGACGAGGTTTTCCTACTAGAGACAGGCGGTCGAAGAGATATGGGTTGAGCCTGCGTGGTGTGTTATTTACAGCATATAGAGGCAAAACCAAACAAGGCGTTCACACAAGATTAAAAACCCAGCCAACTGGCAACAGTCAAAAGTTAGCTTACGAGCATCGTGTGAAAAGAAGATCGATAGTTCAACGTCTTGGACTTGTCCTAATTTATCATTGCTTTCAAACGAGCTTCCGCCAAATCATCTCTGAGAGACACAACTTTGAGAACCTGAGAATCTAATAACGGTTTGGAAATCGTGGAAAATAATGGCGTCTGATGGGAAATCTCTACTAACATTTTCTCTGCATAGGAAAGGAATTTGAAATAGAGATTCGGTAGTTCAAGGATAAGGAATTGTCGAGCAACGATGGATAACCAAGAAGAGATGTTCGAGAAACGCGGCAGCCGAAACGTCACTTCGAAAGAACAAAGAAAAGGCATCCAGTGCTTTCCGAGAAGAGATAGATAACAAATCAAAAGCACACGAAGATACGGCCGAGAACAAAATACACAAGGAGAATACGAAGATCAAGATGAGTTATCTCGACAAAGATGATGAGTCGAACGATGCTGCGATGCTACATCCAAGCTGCTTTTTACGAGCATGCGAACGTATACGGCCGAGAGAATACAGAGAAAGAGATGGAATACATAGTTGGGCTCCGAGAGAGATTGGATACAAGGAAATGGTGATAATAAACATCAGATACGATACTAGGGTGATGGATTTCCTGCACAGATAGACAACACCAAGTTCATCAAGTATTTCAATCAGCTCAGGTGCTTTTCACCCAGGGCCAGGCTGAGGTCAGGTGCATAGACTTGGGTATTGGGGGCTCGAGCCCTCCACAGCCTCGCCTCTTTTCTAAAGAATCTACAGAATCCCATAGAATTCTGCCCATCGAAAACGTGACTCGCTTTTGTTGAATAAGCGGTTGAGGAGGTAGCCCCACATGTACGAGTTCTCTTGTTCCCTATTCCCCTCGAGTGTCTGGCGTTGCCATGGCCACATAGGGAGAGCCAAGTCCCTCGAGAACTCCTCTTTGTAATAAGCACAAAACACAAGACTGGGATATCAAATGGCATCTTCTGTAATTGGTATTGATGGATGGATGTATAGTATAACTTTGTTCATTTGTAGTTTACAGAATTGAGGACGTTTGTCTGGAGTTGTCGTCCAGTTGACGGACTAATATAATGTAGAACTAGTAAGGGATGGCATGGACAGACGCCTACTGTCAACAGTCGACTTGTGTAAATAACCCGTCTATTTGTTTCTGTGGGTCTGGCCACCAGTTGTTTGTATATAAACACTTTTCCTCCCCCCCCTTTCTCAACCTTTCCCCTTCCACTCCCTCCTCATTTTGTTGTTTTTTTATTTTTTTTTTAAAAAAAAGTCTCCCACCACCACCACCAACAACAACAGCAACAACAACAACAACATCGCCGCCGCCATCATGCCCTCTGTCAGGGGCATGAGAAACATGATTCGGAGGAAGAAGAGGTCGGAGGCCTCTTCTTCCTCCTCTGCCGCCGCCGCGGGGCCTTCGACGGCCCCTATCGTCTCCCCCGAGGAGACTTCTGAAGGAAGCGTTGCTGCCTCTGGCAGCGTTGTTGCCGCCGGTTCGCCTCCCCCCGAGGCGACCGAGCTGGCCGACGTTTCTGCTGTTGCAGAGGCGTCAACTGTAGAGACTTCGGTCTCTGAGAGCGCTGTCCAGGCTGAAGATGCGTCCCCCAACGTGTCTGATTCGCCGGCTGCGATCGAAATCCCTCAGATCACCGTTTCCGAACCTACTCCCATAACGACTCCAGAATCCCCTATCGACAACTCAGCTCCCCAGAGCAATACCTCTCCTGAGATCGTCGATATCCCCTTCAACCCTCCCCGTATGGTCAGATTTGCAGAGCCTCTGCACCTTCCTGTCATTCCTCCGCCCCCTCCACCCAGCCGACCTCCCCCTCCCCCTCCTTTCTTCCCACCACCTCCTATTCCCTTCATGGGCCCTCGTCCGGCTCCAAGCATTCCCAACTCTCCTCCTGGTGCCGATCAGGCCTACAATGGATCTCCTCCGTTCCCTGGCGGTCCTGTGCCTGCTGGCGACGCTGGTCAAGCTCAAAATACTCCAGAGGTGTTCCCGCATCCTCCATACTCTCCACTTCATCGAAACCAGATGAGAGCCCCGGAGCAAAGACGCTCCGTCCCTTGGCAATTGCCAGGAAATGTGAGTAAAGCCATCTTCATCATCGATAGAACCTCGCTAACTTAGTCGCTTAGGATCGATATCCACACAGTGGACGCGCCATGTCTGGTCATTGGATGTCTGGGTAAGTAACACCAATCATATCTCGATGGCACATAAGTAGTTTCGCTAACTCTATCTCAATAGTCCATTCGAACAAGTCCGCGTCGGTGGCAGAGTCTTCATGGTCCCTATGAGACTCGTGCAGCGCTACCAGTTCTGGGCTATGATGGCCAATGTGGAGAGACCTCCTCAAGGCTGGGTCATGCCTGGAGTGTCCCCAGAAATCTTCACGGTTCTCCTCGAATCGGTATACTCCCCCTCAGGCCTTCAAGGAATAGAGCCGGGACTCAACTTGGTCAAAATCCTCCACGCCTCTGTCCTTGCCTGGCAATGGGGCATGCTTAACGAGCAACGCAAGCTCGAAGACTCCGCGCGCCGCTACATTGCCCGCAGAATCCTCTATCGCAATCCTTTCCTTCCCGACCCAGACGGCGATATGGATCATAACTACTATGTCTTCCGGTCTGAGGAGATCTATCGCACCTGGGAGCTAGCTCAGCGATACCCCATGTTGGAGAAAGAATTCAGCACTGCTGAGATGGTTGCTCTTTTCGTCACCACTGTCCCTCAGGATCTCTGGCCTGCTCTCACCTCTAACTTCAAGCGAGACTTTACCACTTTGATTGATGTGTCCGCTGCTGTGCGTCAAGCACCAGCGGAACACTGCTTTGAAGAGTGGTGGTTGAGATTCTATAAGCTCGCTGGCTTTCTTCACTATCATTGGTACACTTCCTCAGGGAGTGACCAGCCGGCTTTCATTCGCCGGAATAGACCGGATGATGAGGATCACCCGGCTCCACCTCATGCGCGCGCCGAGTTCGAAGAAGCTCGAGCCAGAGGCGAGGCCATTCTGGCTGCCTTCAGTGCTGGTGGCACACAGGCTGCACGAGCAGCGGCAGTTCTTCCGATTGATCAAATTGATCAGGTTTACACCCGGATCGATAACCAGCCTCTTGCTGATATCGAGGATGATGACCCTGCCGTCATTGTTCTGGTTCCTCCTACCCAGCCTGCTGGCAATCCTCCTCGTCGCGGTGGACATGTTCGACGCAACACCAGTCTGGCTTGAAGATCTCTCGCCTAGCAATACGCAGAGCCATTTCGATTAGCCATCGAAGCTCTTACTCAACTAAACTCGTCTTTTGTCTCGTGTTCGTTACCGGCTTGTATAGTGGTCTACCATACATACCACACGTCTTCGCTTCGTCATCTCCTCTTTTCGACTTACAACTTCGCTTTGGCTACTCAAGCCCATGTTTCAAGGGAGAAATGCAAATTCCACGCATACTTGGTTTCTTTCGATTTTTGCCGACTTTCCTAATTTCAACGAATGATGATCAACGACGGCATGCACAAATGTTTTCGGTCCAGGATTCAGGGCCCAAGGTTCAGTTCGACACATGACACTTCAGTCACATAAGAGTCCCTGGAAACATGCAGCACCATCCGCAGTGGGGGCTACGGATACGCACGCATTATACCAAACTCGATCGACTTTCAAGTGCCTTTCATCGTTGTGTTTTGTTTTTCAAGTGCAGTCGCAGAGAGTCACTGGAAACGTTGCCACATGGTAGGGATTGGGGGATCCCGAATTGTGTGTACCATACCATACTCCCCGACTTTTTGCAAAATGGGATTTGTCTTTTCATGCACGGTTTTCTTTTTCGACCATGGTCGTAAGAGGGCACAGGGTAAACGGGTAGGTTAGTACGGAGGGTGAGCTCCTGAAAATCTTGCAACGCACTGACTGGGACTCCTGACTGGGAATGGTTCGCGGTTTATCAAACGTGACTTCGATCACAAAGGGTTTCAAGGGTTCACAGAGGAACTGGACATGGCATGTAAATTAACTTTGCTATAGGAAATTACCATGATCCACTCCTATATGATGTTGTAGTTGAACTTTTGTGATTGTGACTGTAGTGTCGTAGGGTAGAGTTTCCGAGTTTACAATGATAGGGTGGAACTTTTCTCCTCAACCTTTTCCAGATCAACAAACCTCCTCGATCATCCCAGACCATTGCGGATGCCAGCGTTGCATTTCAGCTATATCTATCCTTTAGGTAACTCTCCCCAAGACTCTATATTCTCTTTTCTAATGTTTACAATGCAGAACCCAAGAAACCGATTTCGAAGTGAGAGCCATCGACTCGACACGTTGAGATAGCATAACTTACCTGACATATCTGCCTCGATCCGAAGGCGATTCGGCATTGACCGAGAGCAGTGTATACGGCTATACTTTGGTGTATCCGCTTATCGCACAATTATTCTGGCTGATGAGGTTTGTGGCCCACAGGAAGCCATCGAATGGGCTACACAAACCCTAGCCAAGCGGAGGACTCTGCACAAGGGTTATAGGACATGAGAAGAACGGGGTGGATGTATTTTCGTTGCACTGAATGACAAAGGATCTACGAACTGGAGTGATATTTGGAAGCTAAAGGAATACCAGGGCTGTAGGAGATAATTCTCCGATAGAAAACATGGAAGTAGTCATCTAGACGAGTCCGAAGATAGCTGTTTTATGGCAAAGTATGATTATTGTGGATTAAGGTGTTGTAGCTAGCCCAGCAAGATTTCGTTCCACAACCCATGAGTAGAGTAAGCTACCTAGGATATATCATCAATGTGAAAACCACACACTAACTTCGGAGACACACCACATGAGAAGAATAACTACGGTTTAAGGGTATGAGCAAGGTTGCCATCAAGTTCATCTGTATAGTATCGGCGAGACAGGGCCGAGAGTTCAAGCAAGCAAGGATTGCCCACGGACCAGACAAGGAAACAGCATGGTACGCCGTAAGAGATGTAGTTCCACTCGATGTTCAATTTATAACGTCGTGGATAAGACGCAGCGGATCGTTGATCCAATCCATAGGCGCGGTCGTGATGGAACATTGGCCTCAGCTGTTCCTAGTTTGTTGGAGGGCTGGGTTGAAGTCCTTGGACATAGTGGCTGCCAAATCGCATTGCCCCTCAACCACCTCTCCCATGACATCTTCAGTAAATAGATAGCCTCATCATATCTTTAATCCGCCAGCTTCCACAGTCCATCCCCCAAGAAGTGAGCATCTTCCACCACAGGTCCCTTGCCTTTATCCTTCACCTCATCCGTTCCCATAACCAGGACTCCTACAGCACACGCTTCTTCCTTGCCCTCGGCCGTTATAACCACGGGCTCACCCTTTAGTAACTCCCTGCTCCACCGCCCGTCTTCCACCATACCCTGCTCCATCTCCTTGCCCTCCTCTAAAGGCTTGCCGCCGTCGACCGGTAGTCTTCCACCCTTGGACGTCAGTCCAGGGGCCATGAGCGTAGCGCCGGAAAGCACGAAACGGATCGCTCCGCGGTCAATTCGAATACTCGGGAAAGCCTGGGGGAAGCGATGCACAAGACGCAAGTGGGGGAGCAAGTCAGAGCCATCTTGTTGGTAGAACAGCGGGACGGAGTCGAGGACGTAGAGGGTATTTCGGTCGGGAAGCTTCATGCTCGATAGGGAGCCCTTCTTGGGGAGGATCTCATCGATGTAGGGTGTAAGAAGGGGATATGTCGTAAGGAGAGCTTGTCTCAGCGAACGCTGGACGGAGGACTTGAGTTTTTGCTTGGGTGCGGTGGGAAGACTAGATAGACGATCATTGTTAGAACTAGATAGGTCTTTTAATGGTATTTGGGAGAGAGATGGTAGGGGAGACGTACTCTTTTTTAAACATTTTGGCGGTATGAAGAATAATGGACTGTGGTGACAGATATCGAGTGTATTAAACGCGTCCCAGGATGAAGCTGGTGACGGCAAACGAATCAATGGTGGGGTTCGGAAGGGAAAAGTTGCAACGAGCATCATTATCGGCCCCGCGATGGCGGGGTAAGTCGCGCGAAATGCAATCTAGCGGGGGATTGTTGATAAGGATGGATGGATATGCGAAGTACAAAGCAGGCCTCTCACGATGACTGTGCGAGATATGGAGAAGATGTGAAGAACTTGGCTTCATAGGGGTAATTTTCCCCTAATTGATTAATACATTATTATCTCATTGTTTTTTCCATATCCATAAACTGTTCCCAATAATGACTGGGCGCTGTTGTGAAGCAATAGCCATCATCACCTCATCCATGGACAACATGCGAGACGGTGCCGTCATCCTTCAAGTGAACATTCAACCGGTCGGGGTTAAAATCCTTTGTGACCATCATACCCGGCTTAATGACGCGGGTCTCCTGTGGCAGATCCCTCCTGCAGAACATCTATCATGGGGAAATCAGTATTCGCTTCATTCAACAGGGATCGTCAAACGAGAGAGCACGGCAGACAGCTTTGAACGTACCGTCTCGTTGGATTCAGTCTCCGAGAGAGTTTTTCCGATTAGCTTATTCTGCCACTCTTCCGTCTTGTCGCCGGATGTGTTCATGATGCCAGGGACTACCAAAGGCATGGTGATGATGTTGCGGGGGATTAAAGAACTGTGTGTGTGGTTTCTAATAACCTGTGAGAGGTAGGTAGATGGGTACGTCACAGAGTGGATGTAAAGACAAAGTATGGAGTAAAAAGATCAAAAGAAATCGAGCGAGGCACCGGGTTCTTATAACGATGATGCTTTCTTGTCAAATGACGGATTCGGTCGTACCCTAGGGTAACTCTGTAATAGGTCGATGAACAAGGAAGTATCTGGAACGGGTATGTAACCCGGAGGTGATGACGTCGACGCGACGAGTAGTACTGTTTCCGTGCTTGTGCAACATAATAACAATCTACTACTTTTTTAATAAATTGAAGAAAAAAAGAAGAGAAAAGGAAATACATGCGATTACATAAGTATGGAAAAAACCACCTACATTTCTTCTATCTCGAAGCTGCTTTTACTTTGTTGTTGTCTTGAATCGCATTCACATGGATTGGTTTACGCTTCCGTCAGAATATGCCAGTGCACCCACACGCCACCAGCCACTCAAAAATGTGGCTTATTATTCATGCAACGTTATCACAGCGCGCGCAGCGGCATTTTGTCCGAAGTATGCATACATAGATATGCCGTGGGATCCCATGTTTTGCGGCTTGTCGAGGCCTCGCAGACCCACTGAACACTCTATACTCCGTGCCTCAGTGGTGGCAGGTTCATAACGGATGCTGCCGACTGATTGATGGATAACAAGGTGTACTCCGTATGGGGCTGCTTATTCCCTGACATGTCAATATTAATATTAGCAGTACGAGTCCAGGAGGAGTGGGTTCTCTAAAAATAGATACTTGACTAATGTAAGGAGTACATAATAGTGCTACCTTACGGAGTACCTTATACTGCCTTCCTACGCCCCTGTAAGAACAGTATTCCACACGCAATAGTATGCTAATAATGTGTTGTTTGCCTCTTGATGCTGCGGCTGACAGATCAAGGGCGGCCCGATGGACGCACAGTGGCAGTGGCAGTGGCAGAAACCTCTGCGGCTTGCATGCATGCACTGCCTAATCCTCCCCCAAGCCCGTCTCATTAGTGCTTCATAACCCCCCTAAAAATGCACATGGATGGCCTCCATGGGCCCCCTATGGAATCCGCGACCTGCCCTGGCCAGGCCAAGGTTGAGGCTGAGTGAAGACCCAACCAAAAGGGGACAAGGGCCGCTCTGGCAACAAAGTCTCCTTTTTTCAGGTCGTCAAGCCTCTTCTTGTTTTGTGTCTGTACCACCACCGCCATCTTGGCTGCTTCCATCACCACCTCGTATCGCTCCTTTTTTTCTTTTATCTTCACTGAACTGTTTGCTGTGTCTGCTGGCACGTCCCCGACTTGAAGGCGTCTACTGGTTCAGCGATCTGCACCGGTCCACCGCATATCTCTCTCCGGAAAATCCATTTCTAGAATCGATCAACTCTCGCGCAGTTCTCGATTGCCCACGATGCGATTCTCCAGCGCCGCAGCCCTCGCCCTCAGCAGTGGCGCGCTCGCCATGTCACAGCACGAGTGCTTCCTCCAGAACAGCGCGGATCTCGCCGAGTTTTCCGACTGCGGACACCACGGCTCACTCACTTACTGTCTGTCTCATCTCCCCAGCACCGAGACGAGCGACATCGAGGCATGCTATGCCAACGCAGGATGCTCCAAGTCGGAAGCCACCATCGAGGCTAAGTATACTCTGGATCGATGCGAAGAGATGCTCAGGCTCGGCGAACTGAGAAAGCGACACCGCGCTGTGGTCGAGCGTGCAGAGAAAACCATGGCTGCCCCCGAACCAGAGGCTGCGGCGCCGACTCCGACTCTCGCAGCCAGGGATACAAACCTAGTGTGTCTCGCCACGTCGACCGTCTCGACGAGTTCATGTCCGGAACAGACGAGCAACGGCGTAATCAAGACCCTCTCATGCTTCCCTACTGAGGTCGCCAAGAGCGCCTGTGCTCCTGGCCTCATGTGTTCAATGGACTCCACTGGCGTCACTGTCTGCATGAAGATGCAAAACGGCCTTGATGTCGGCGGCATCATCATCGCCATCGTCTTTGGCGTTTCTATCGTGATCGGCATCACCTTCCTGACATTCCAGTCCTGCAAGGAAAGCCGTCACCACAAGCAACTCGAAGCCCGCGCCGAGGCTACCGCCCTCGCCAGAGCTCAAACCAAGAAGAAGCGCGCTCAGGAGTCTCGGGCACCGCTGATGCGTCAGCAGGAGGGAGGTGACCCCTTCCACGACCGGAACCAGTCCTAGAAGGGCCGGGCTGGCTGTGGTGAGCCAAGCAGACTCGAGATTCTCAGGGAAGGGGAGAACAGTCATGACATTTGCGAAGCACGGCATTGAGGGAGGACAGCTCTTTTTGATATATCTTTGTGTTGTGTTGTGTTGCTCTCGGAGCTGGATCTGGACATGTTGGCGCATATCGTCTTCTGGTTTATGTGTAGGTAATGGAAAAGAAACAACGAATTCAGCTAGAAATTAAGGCTTAAATTGGACAACAGGCCTGTTTCCATTGTATTATGTGTATTTTATGAGTTACTTCAATAGTTAGGGGATAGACTTGATGATGGAGGCTGAGAGTTTGATGCTGAGCATCACGTGGCTTCCTTTATGATTAGCTTCTCGCATTGGACCATTCCAAGAATTGATCATTTACTGCCAACATCACGGGCAAAATTATGGCACCAGCTTCACCTTGTCATTCAAAGACCTGTGTTTCGCATACCTAATAGTGAATGCTACTCGAACAAGAATTCTGCATCTGCTGGCGGAGGGAGGCTGTTTCGCACACCTAATAGTCGCTACTCTAATGTCCCTCCTCTCCTCACCATGATCTGTGTCTAGTCACAATATGCGTGCGCACGCCATAGTGGTGTATCATAACCATGTTTGTTGTTTTTTGTTGTTATTGCCGCTAGATGTAGTCGGCAGCTCTAAAAAAAACCCACACTCTCTCGTCGCTTAAAGACCCAGGGACCTCCGGCCGTCATTGCGAAGCTCGTTGCGAAGTTCATTTCGAAGGTCGAAAAAGCCCTCCTAGGTATCTAGCTTACTCGTGACGTTATTCACTCCGCGCTCCCAGCGCGTATAATGCTCGCTAACGCCCTTCCGGTGACCTCTGGGGTCACGCATGGAGGCAGAATAGTTGCTAACGTGACCCTTCTCGTGTCGAATAGGCGTGGTCGTTGCGGAAGGGGCCCGTCGCCGAGTCTCAGGCGTAGACAATCCGGCGACGCCAATCCTTTGCAGCAGATTTTTCCGCTTTGAAGGGCTGACGTCGTTATCGGCTCGCTCGCTCGTCTCGCTAGGAAGTTTCTAGATCCCCCGCAATGAAGCTTGGCTTACCAAGGGGCTCCCAATCTCACCCGGCGCTCCCACCGCTCGGAAGTGAGGATTCAGCCCGTCATGTGAATCAGGGACCCATCTGACTATATGCTTTCCCAACCCTGTGATATCACGTCTTATATCGAATGTGCCTCCTCCGTTTGATGGACTACCTTCGGTATCACAAAGGTCTAGTAAGTCCTGTTCAGTAATGCTTGGGTCTCCAGACTGGGCGTCGATATGGGATTTGATAGTGCTGAGATCGACGTATCCTTCTGTATCGGCAGATGCAGAACTCGTTAGATCCTTGCAAGCCTGGCAGAGCATCAAGCGGACAGCTACGTGTCGAGGTTGTGAGTGTGATCGAATAGACCCTATGCCTGAGCCGGGTGATCCAACGTGAAAGCCCGGTGGAACTCCTGGAGGACCCCAGCCGGGATTCCCAAATCCGGGCGAGGGAAATTGCGAGCCAGCAGCAGGAGGTCCCCAAGGATTGTGTGCCATGGGGAAGGCTGCGTCCATGAATGGACCGGCTGCAAAACCCGATCGTAGTCCTGGGGGTTGATTACGCAGGCTGCCGGGATTGATGTCCAATCCTAGAGGGTCGTCATCTTCCACAAGGACACGGCTGCCAAGATGCTTGGTGTCCTCGTCCTCGTCGAAAAAACGCCCATGATTCACGCTACCGGGTCGTCCTATCGGAGCCGGCCTTCCAATGGGCTGCGTCGAGGCTCCAGGCGATGCATCAAATCCGATAGAGGGCTGGCGACCGTGTGTTGGGAGAGGTCCCTCCTTAGGTATTGGGAATCCTTGCCCAATGGAGAACTGGTCAGCAGCAGGCTGGGAGAAACCTGGAGGAGGCAT
This sequence comes from Mycogone perniciosa, assembly GCA_025331125.1. Classification (NCBI taxonomy): domain Eukaryota; kingdom Fungi; phylum Ascomycota; class Sordariomycetes; order Hypocreales; family Hypocreaceae; genus Mycogone; species Mycogone perniciosa. The sequence goes on from JAOALB010000124.1 coordinate 145,907, forward strand.
AGGGGCTGCTGGAAACCCTCGGCCCGCTGGGCCATTGATGCCCGGTGGTGGCATCATCATATTGGGACCAGGAGCAGGTCGAAACCCAAGCGGAAAGATAGGATCATGATTCAATCGGGCCGGGAAACCTGGTGGTGGTGGATGATGGGCCAGTCCTGGAGGAGGTTGCATACCCATTGGCGGCAGTTGGAATGGCGCGGATGGACTTGGGCCTTTGGAAAGTAGCCCAGGCGGCGTAATAGAGACTGTTCCTGGCAGTATTCCTGGCAAAGTGCTTCCGCTGATTTTTCTCTCTTGTCCGCTAGAGCTAGGACTGGCGTAAATCGGAGTTATGGAATGCGGCGACGCGCTCTGACTGGGTACAGATGTTGTCTGTGAGCCAGATGAGCTTGCTTGGCTTGCCTCTTTTTGGAGAGATGTAGATGTAGTCCGTGGGCGAATGGGAGTTGGTACTTTGGGGATTGCGGGGGTTGCCACGGGAATCTTTGGTGAGACGAAGCTCGCTGGGTTAGTCGGATGTTGAGGTAAGACGGTCGGTATCAAGACTGGATGTTGCTGGCTGCGTTTAGCGGGTTGTGAGGGTTGAGGTTGCGGCGTTAGAGACGCGAGCTTTTGGGCTGCCTTTTCCTCCTTGGCCTTTTCCCTAGCCTCTGCCGCCTCTTGTGCCTCCTTTTGGGCCTTCGCTGCTCTGGCCTCTTTCTCCCGTTTATCACGCTCCTGCTTCTCCTTCCGCTCTTGAGCCTCTCGTTCCTTTTGTTCGCGAGATTCCTTTTCCTTGAGGCGCTGCTCATCTTTGAGTTTCTTCTCTCGTTCCTTTGCTTCGCGAAGTTTGCGCTCCTGTTCGGCTTGCTTTTCCTTCTGTTGGTGGATGCGTTGCTGTCGCTCGGCCTCCTTCTTCAGGCGTGCCTCCTCCTCGGCTTTCTTCTGCGCCTCCTTTTGCTTGCGCCTCTCTTCGGCCTTCTGCTTCTGCTCGGCGACCCTCTGTTGCTCAGCTTCGATTCGAGCGGCCTCCTCAGCGGCCTTCTCAGCGTCTCTACGAGCCTTTTCCTCAGCAAGGGCCTGCTTTCGCTGCGCAGCTTTGTCCTTCTTCTTCTGCGCATTCTTCGCCCGCTTGGCCTTTTGCTGATCGACCTGCCGGCTTTCCTCTTCTAACTCCTCCAGCAATTTCTGTTGTCGTTCCTTTGCCACCTTTTCCTTATATGCTGAAAGTACCCTTTGCTCAAACATGCGGGCTGCAAAGATTTGGAACATGCGGCGACCTTCCTCCATCCGTTGCTCCTCTGTCATTGGATCCTGGCAACAGCACTCAGTATGGAACTTGGACGGCATCACAGAGGGGTTGGAGTATACCTCTTCATCCTCATACTCCTCATCTTGACTATCGTCATAGTCTTCCTCCTCATCCTCTTCCTCTTCATACTCATCGTCTTCAGGGGGAGGATGACTATGAGGATTGGAGTATGAGCCGTTGGGATGACCATAGCCGCGGGGGAAGTGCTCTCTTGCCTCTTCTTCTCGGGCCATTCGACGTTCTGCAAGTTGCTCCATCATCTCGATGAACCGCTTGCCGTCGTTCTTGAGAAGGTCATCCGCCACGGTGAGAATGCCGCCTAAGTCCATGTTACCATATCTGTTGAGAAGTGTTTCAAGAAGCTGCGTACCCTTGACCTGAAGGCTATTGCCGAATGTCAAGAAATCTGCCACGTCTCGGTCATGAGAGCTGTGAAATTCTTCGGGGGGTTCGTCGTCACTAAAGTCATCGTCCTCCACCTCGTCTTCACTATAGACTTCTTCCAATTCGTCTTCTTCATCGTCGCCCACGTGCTCTACTATTCGGCCGCGGGACGGAGGCTGGCGAGCATACCCGGACGGTAGGCCACGAGGCGGACCGATATTGAAGTCGCGGGGAGGCGGTAGCAAGGGGGGGCCCTCTCCTTGATTTGCGAACTGCTCCAACTCAAGGTAGTACGCATCGTAAAGGCCTTCCAACTCTTCCTCGATGGCGGTCCGTTTCCTTCCGCAAACAGTGCAGCTACATGTGTGCTTTTGCTGCTCCTTCATCTTCTTTAGAACCGCATCCTTTTCCACCTTGACTAGGGATTTCCGATCCTCTTCGCCCAGGCCTAACCAGAACTGCTTGATCCGCTCACGCTCTTCATGGTTACTGGTACTCCATATCTTGTCCCGGGACATCCCAGAGCCTCGCGATTGTGAAGCATCTGGCTGCTGCCCTCCGCCTGAACTTTCTGCAGCGTGGCCATCCACGCTATTCCCTTTGTTCTTTTTCTTGTTCTTGTTCTCCTTTAAATGTGCCAACAGCCTATTTGTAGCCTTTATGGCTTCAGCTTCATCGGCTATTACATACTCTATATCGTCCTCGTCGCTTGCGACTATCTCGTAGTCAGCCGGTACCCGTTTGCCAGAATCGAAAGCGGGGCTCGGGTGGCCGTTGGCAGCTTGCTGCGCGGCAGCTTTCGCAGCAGCTTTCTGGCGTCGCTTTTGCTTCTTGCGGTTCACGGTCGGGGCAGGCGCGTCGAGAGCAGTCAAATCCGGGGGCTGCAAGGGGTTGTTCGGGTTCGCGACGGTGGGTGTCGAAGGTTGGGACGAGTCTGACGGCGTGCCCTTAGGAACGGTAATGAACTTGGACCCGTCCTTGTTGGTGTACTTGGCGGTGTTTCGAGGCGATGCCGGCGTGGGAGGAGCCGGTTTCTGGTTGTTGGCCGGCATCGTAGGTCTACGGAAGCAGGGCAGTCGGAAGCATCAAGTCTCGCACGGAATCGGGGCGCCTCTGAACAATGAACAATGAACAATACAATCTGCAGATAGAAAATGGACGTGTCAGTCTTTTAGGCTCGAGGCAGGACGCGCAAGGTAGCGAGAGCTGTGGCCGGGTAGCGGGAGAGCCGAAGGTGGAGGCGGAGCGAGGCAAGGCGTTGCATAGGCAATTATGTTTGCTCTGGTGGAGAGCCTGCGTCCAGGTCTCAAAATGAGGCACTCACAATCCGCAGGCCAGTTCAGGGTTAGGTCAGCAATGACGCCAGTGGGGGTAAGGGAGCGCCCCGAGTCGAATTCCTAAGCTTCTGAGGGCCGGCGCGTCGCTGTGCTCGATTCGATTGCGCGGGAAAAGGATAGGGAATGTCGTAGTCTATGCTTTGGTCCGCCAGAATTCGATGGAAGTCACCGTGTGGTGTAGTTACATAGTGGCGTGTACTTTGGTTATGCAAGAATGCAGTCTTGAGGCCTGTAAAAACTGGGGCTAAGCCATCAATCACATTTCGCGCTGTGTTGAGACGCCGTCCTGTGAGGGGGCACGTGACGCATCCAGGACAGGAAACCGCCTCCGCCTCTGTTCGCCTCTGTTCGCCTCTGTTTGCCTTAGGCGTCAGCTGGCAGGGGCAAGGGAGACAAGGCTGGTGAGGCGTGTCGCATCCATGTACCTTTGTGGCCCTCGAAAGACGTTCCATTGTCCAGCCGGCCATCTCACGGGCCCTGAAAGTGTGTATTCTCTGCCGATTCCGGCCGTTTTTCTTCATGGACACAGCCCTCTTTGCTCCCTGTATCGACAATCCATTCATTGGCCCGGCATGCCCGCGCACCCGCCTAACAATGGTTTGCTAGACTTTGGTACCTTGGCAGTACTTCCAAGGGAAGCAACTTTGTTTGCTACATTGGCGTCTGATTTACACCAGCAGTCTTACTAATATACCAATAATAATACTATGGGGATTAATGAATCGATCGACTCCCGGACTTCACAACCTCACCACCTGGGGTCTCTCATGTTCAATGCTGCGCAATACCTGTGTCACTTCCCTGTGAAACCGAAAGAACCAGACACGGTCTGTCGGTCACAATGCAGTTGAGACTGGGTACGGCGTCGATCATCACAGATAGCCACATATTGATCGAGGGAAGAGGATGTGAAGGGATCCAGAGGAACTGGCGCCCACCAGCCTCATTGTAAGCTTGACGTACGAAGTACGAAGTACCTATAAGACTATGCTCGCCGGTTCCGGGACCGAGCCTCCGGCAAACTTCGCGTCATACTCCGTATCGAGGTCTTCTTGATTGCTGTCGGTCTAGACTTGGCAAGCTCGGATTTCCAATGTGAATGGGGATATCCACCGATGGACCAATCAAGGAGAATACCTTGACGGGCTCTTCTGCAAAACACATCATCCGTCCCTTGTATCTAAACAGGGAATAGGAGCTGACTTGCTGGTGCTGTACCGACTGGCCTATCGCGCGTATTTAGCCTTTGGCTCATCGTCTTCAGGCACAGCCCCGAGCGGGATGATCGGGAGCAAATAGTGGCCGAACACTGAAGGATTTACGGAGTACAAAGTACATGCATCAGGGGACATTCTTTTCCAGGCTCGCCGGAACGTGTGGGAACGAGGCTGCATCGCTATAGTGCATACAGAGCCTACTTCCTAGAGTCATGATCATTGTTGCTCTCACAATTCCACCAGTTTCTACAGGCGAGACGGTCTGTGACACCTTCAATGCCACTAGTACGAAGTACGGAGTACTTGAAGGTATGTAGAGCGGCTTAGTCCACTTATGTAAGCCGTGTTCTGGTGAGCCCCCTCTTGTGGTATTATTAGGTCACTTTTTATCGGAACTCCACTCGATCTGATCCGTACATTCACAGTACGGGACAGACCAGCTGCCTCTTTGTGAAACGTTGCTGGGCATTATTATTGCTGCTTATACCTTTTGCTTTGCCATGTCATAATATTCAGGGCCACAAGCGAGCCTCTTCCTTGCTTTCTTTTATTCACTGTCTCTTGAAATACGGAGTACTCAATTCCTTCTTGTGCTCCCACCCCTGGGCCGCTTTTGTCCATTGGTGCAGCCAGAGAGCCCTTCATAGCCGTGTCCGCAGGGAATAGCTGGTGCCTCTTCAGCTCGTATTCCAACCAAAATCGCCTGCTTCTGCCAACCAATCCGTTGCACCGCCCTGGTCAACCCGTATCCCCTAAACGCGACCATCGCTCGTTAGTAGTGAGGCAGCACAACGGCGCTCCCGAGTCAAAATATCTACAAAAGTCGACAGTCAAGCAAACCTTCCAAGACGCGGGTTCCTTTGGTCCTGGTCCTCCGAAGATCGTCGGCGAGCGAGCCGCGGAACTAGGGAGTTCCTCTGGCAAAAGACCCAGCACTTTGCCCTGTCGATTGAACCCGAATACTCTCCATCACATCGCTCAACATGGCCAGTGGGAGTCCGCAGAACGTCATCCGCAGGTATGATCGCCACTGGCTATTTCCCTGCCATCGGTTACCTCCTCGTGTTCGGCCTCGGTTGCTGCTGTCTCCCTTTGGCCCTGCAGAGTCTATTGATCCTCATCGTGGCGAGATAATGTGACTAACCAGAACCATTTACAGGAAGCTTGTCATCATTGGTGATGGCGCCTGCGGAAAGACAAGTCTGCTTAGTGTCTTCACACTTGGTTACTTTCCAACAGTATGTCGCCTCAATTTGCTCTTGACCATTATCGTCGCTAACCACCGCGCAGCATTACGTGAGTCCGACAGTTGCGCAGACCCTCCAGTCCGCCATGTTGACGAGTCGATGCAGATCCCCACCGTTTTCGAAAACTACGTAACAGATTGCCGAGTGGATGGCAAGTCCGTTCAGCTTGCCTTGTGGGATACAGCTGGCCAAGAGGACTACGAACGATTACGACCCCTAGCCTACGCGAAAGCGCACGTTATCTTAATAGGGTTCTCAGTCGATACGCCCGACTCTCTTGACAATGTTAAACACAAGGTATGGAAAAAGGGCGGCTCATTCCTTCCGAGGCCACAGCTAATATGGTTATTGCAGTGGATCGAGGAAGCCACCCGTCTATGTGAGGGTGTGCCTATCATTCTTGTTGGTCTGAAGAAGGATCTGCGTGAAGACCCGGTTGCGATCGAGGAGATGCGCAAAAAGTCTCTGCGCTTTGTCACCTCGCACGACGGCGAAGTGGTTGCCAGAGAAATTGGCGCCAAGCGATACCTCGAGTGTTCAAGCTTGAGCGGAGAAGGCGTCGATGACGTATTCGAAGCAGCTACCAGAGCGGCACTTCTCACCTTTGAAAAGGGCGAAGGCGGTGGTTGCTGTGTCATCCTGTGAACACCAATCGTTGTTTCCTAATAACTGTGTCGAAAACGAAACGATGAAAGGTTGTCAGGCCACAACGAGACGCGGTTGTGGCTGTTTCTGCTGCCAAACCCAGGGCTCATTTCTGTGCGATATTGTCTTGAGGTGGTGCGATCAAACATGGCTTGCATTTTTACTTGGCGCTTTGGGTCTGGCTCAACTCGAATCTCGGAGGTATTCAGAAGTTGACCGGATGCTTCCAGGTGTCGTGACAGGCTCTGTCGCTCAGCAGAATACCTCGAGCGTGCGACCCCTGGGAGTCCCTTACGACCTCCGATATGGAGGGTCGGGGGACGGTCATATTTCTTAACCACCATTATTATTTCATATTTCTTGGGTTTATGTATCTTGGCAAGCGAATTTTTGCTGCAGTGGGAAAAGTGCTTCGCTATGAAGCAGCTTTAGCCTCTGTATTAATACGGTGGACGGTATAGAGTGACAGTAGGTGCATTCATGTTCTTGTAGCAGTGGATTGGCTTGCATGGAAAAGGTGGAAAGGTTGAGATGGAAGATCTAATCTGATGGTCAAGTATGAGAATGATGAATCTTCAAGTGTCTGTTTAAAGGTTGACATGTATCCTGCATTCCATGGAAGAATTTACGTCGTCTTTGTCATAATACTATACAATTTTATATATGATACACCAATTGGGACGAACTTGCTCTGCGTTCAGCCTACATTTGGGGTCTGTCGTCTACCTCTTCCAATCATGATTCCATGGCTCTCTCGCCGGGCTATCTGTTTGAAACCTGGCATACTCTATCGGCACACCGTTGAGCCCATACACACCTTTTTTCTCCATCGCAACACGATACAAGTATCCCTCACCCCTCGATCCCGGCCCAACCGTATTGCGAAGCTCCTCGCAAGCATTATACATACCAGCGTGCATCCTGCTTCGCTCCTTCTCAATAGCCTCGTGCTGTTTCCGGCGGAAGAGCTGCCACGCACGGTGGATCGTCCAGTGACGCAGGTAGCGCAGGCGAGCCATGCGCAGCGGCGGAGGGGCGGGGGAGAACATGTTGCGCCTGAGGGTACGGATGCGTTGGAAGTTCTCAGACTTGGGGGCGGCGCGGTTGCGGCGGACGGGTTTGCTGGACGCCTGGACGGGCGCTTTTCGTGCGAGGGATGTTGAGGTTGTGGAGAGGAGGCGAGAGGAAGACATGGTTGTTGATGTTGATGTTGCGCTGCGGGAGGGGAGGAAAGAGAGGCGGCTGAGGAGCCCGTTGAGGGAGAATGTGGACGCCATGGTGGAGTGAGATGAGGTCGGGAAGTCGTAAATGTGAGCTGATTGATCTCGTGAGATGAGGTGCGATTTGATCGGAATTTGTCGCTCTCGATGCTTCTATCCTCCGCCTTGAATTTCTTGAGCGATAGTAGTCTGGATGTCGACGTCTAATTCGAGACTGAGCCTTGGTGTTTTGCCTCCAAAGTATGGCCCGTGTTTTCCCCCTAAGCGTCGCAGTGGTTCGGTCCACTGAATTGTATCGCTTGAGACGATGGGGGGCTCGGGGCGAAGGTTGCCTTGCTCGTGGATGTATCGATGTCGAGATGTTTTGGCGGAGAAAATGCTATCTCTGGTGAGCAAGAGATCGTGGAGTCGGAGAAAAATAAGCCCGGCGCAACCACACATCAGCACCCTTAACACCAACGCGTGCTTGTCGCCATTTATTAACTTACCAAAACGCCTTTATGAATGAAATACTATGGTTGCGTACTATTTTATCCGAAACTGCACAGCTGCTTTATCCTCTGTTTGGTAGTGTTATTAACCGTTTTTTAGGAATGTGTCCTTTGTTTGCATGCGTCAGCTCTGCTATTGACTGACCTCAAGCGGCGTGATTCCACTCAACAAGACTCTGGAGAAGTCAATCCAGCCTATAGGCAGAATTATCCAAAGCATACCTACCACAAAATCATATGAGCCTGTTACTAAATCCTAGCTAATCCTTTCTTCTCCATGCTCTTACAAAATAATCCTTCTTCTCACTCTATCGACTTGTCGCTTCATATCCACCTCGTCATTAAGTGCAAGATGCAGTCTTCTCGGTTATAGGCAAACGCTTTGTTTTACCCAGGTCGCAATGTTCCGTTCAAACACTTCGTTTGTGTTTCGGAACCTCAGAACTGCTGGTGGCCACTTTGGCATGCCCAGTGCGTTTTGCTTTGCATCCAGATTCCTACAGCATTTCCTTCGCAGAGCTCGAATTGGCCATATATATTCAGTCTCATCTAATAGATTAGTTCCGTCTAACAACGTAACTTATACTTTGTCGGACATGATTACCTTCATCGATGGCTATGGTTCACACTTTGGGCTGACTCCCTGACTCGTTTCTCAAGGGACTGAGTCGGGGTGCCGAGACGAGAAATCCCAATGCTTTTACTTTTTTGTTCTATGAATCTGAATCTGGGCTGTCTTAAGTCATTCTCGGCTTACTGCGTGCAGTGAGTTTGCGGTCTTCTATACTTTCCCGACAACATGGTTTATCGCGGCATGTGTCTGCAGGTTCATGCATTCCGCCGTGTCATGATTGTGACTGAATCAAAAGTATCGGCACGTCCGATGTTGCAATCACGGGCAAGGCAAGGATGGCTAGTTCCTATCCGTTTCAATCATGATTGCCAGCTTTTCTTAGTCCCCATTCACGTCAGCATGACTCCAGAGCAGCAAACATTTCGACCATATGAGGCAAGTTCATGAACCCCAACTTTCTCTTCTTCTACTCTCATTGTAGTGGTACCTTAGCAGGAAGCGGGTTTTCATTTAGACTTTTGATACTGAAAACATGGTTTCTAATTGCATTTGGTCAATGTGGGCGTGTGATTGCAGGGAGAAGCTCGCATCTGCTGCATTAGCACCATGACTTACTAGAGTGCCAAACTCGTCCTGTGCAGTTGACACCTGCCAGCTCGCCATGTTTTTGATTACACTTGACCTTATGTTTGATCTGATGGACCCTCTACAGCTGTCCGGGGAGGCGCAATCCAAGCATCCATTCACCACGTCCAAAATAGCCTGAAGGTTATTCACCTGTTCATTGACATGTTATAAAAAAACAAGACATGCCCTTCTGGAGTTCGGTTTTCCCACTTCTGTATCTTCACTATTCATTGGTCTCTATCCAATAATCTCTCTCGTCTATTGTTTCCCTACTTTTCCTCAACTCCTTACTCCAATATGTCCAAAAGCGCCCAGCATGTCAACCAATCGGAGAACCTCACCGTCCAGAGGTCAACAACTTCTCCAAGCAACGACAACCGCCGGCCGCGTCGTTTAAACAGAGACTTCAGGGGACGGATAACGAGACCCTGGCAAGCTCAAAACTTGACAGGGTCTTCAGACCAACCAGAGGAAAAAGAGGAGGAACTATCTCTACACTCGATACGACTCGATAGTGACGGCGAGTTTGATGAAAGGACATGGACGTTTGTTGAGGGCGACTATTATACCAACCAAGGTATAGGTACTGTCGAGGAGCCGTCGCAGAATCGAAACTTGGCCGACGCACCTAGCAACCGCGGTCACCAATCCATGTCTGCCGAACCGACATTCCACTTTGATGACCCTGACATGGAAGATGTCGGTTCAGACTCCGATCTGGAATGGGACAGACAGCCATTCGACTACGCTGTACCTTTCGAACGGCCCATACTAGATGAGCGGTACTCCTTCGAGACGGAGCATCCCCGGGCCGCCCCAATAATCCGCTTCGCCATGGGCATGTCATCCACTGACGACACTGGCAGAGCCGTGGCCAGCCACGCACGAACTCTCCAAAATCGCGTGGTTGAGACATACAATGACGCCTCCAACCGAGCCGTACAGATGGGACAGCAATTCGCCGAAACTGCTGGTCGAGTTGGCGGCGTCATTGCAGACGAAATGCTGAGGACGGGGCAAGAAGTCACCAGCATTGTTGATGGCTTAGATCGCTTGCCAGAAGCTGTCCGTACCATAGGAGGCGGTTGGCGTCAAGCGTTCGGGGTTATAATACGGAGCATCGCCACCGTGGAGCCGCCCCCAGAACAGGACAGCGAGTCGGAGAGTGATGGCCGATGGTGAATCTGATGGTGTTGAGTTGAGGCATCTGGCGCAGGTAAACTTTGAATATAATGCATTATGAAAGTACATAAAACAAAACGGTTACGGGTCTGGGTTAAGGTTCATGGAGTTAAGATTACAGGCTGGTATTAGGCTATTTCGAATCACTGATGACGGTGGACGCAAAATATACTGTATCATATTTCTTTCTGCAACATTGCTCTTCTCTAATTAGGTATAATCCTTACAACTAATTGGGGCTGCTTTGGGAAATAAGAATGATGATGCTGGGCTGTCTCCCCGCTCTGCAGGATATGATAATGTGAAAGCAATGGATGGCCACAGATTACCAATGAAGGAATTAATGTCAGACAATTACAAATATTGATTGCAGTATTATCCAAAAGCACCAACGCACAGTCTGTTTGTGTATGAAGATTTACTTTTTATGAATATGTATTTGGCCCGATTGATGGGTTCGTCTATATCCCCCCGGGTGACGGCATCTTGGGGTGATGCCTACAACTCGTTTGTAACAAATTGCTCGCCAGGATTTGCCGTTAAAACAGACTGGCCATTCCGTACACCCCTATGAGTAGCTGTTACCGACGCTCAATAGTGTAAAGTCTTTCCAGGGCTGGGTGTCAAATTCAATATAACCTGCTGTCAGACCACAAATCCTGCAAAAGTGAAGCTCCATACTTTATGCATGGATAGGTGACCTTATATGCTATGTGACACCTGCACTATCAGCTACAATTGCTGAGGTGTACACTTCACTTTTGCTGGCCTGGTACAACGGTTTGACAGTAGGGTAGCGAAGACTGAGAGATGGAACATTACAGCAGAATATTAAGGGTTTTTGATTTTCTATTACAGTATTGTGAATACTAGCTGTATTACTACCTATAACAATCGGAGCGATCCATGGTAATTACAGTCATCCATAGCAACAAGAGTTATGTGTGGTAATCAGAGTGGTTGTCAATAGCCGAGTGGCCTGATGATGCGACAGGAATCAAAAGTAAAAGAGCAAGAAAGATTGTACGCCGTACTAAAAAGCAACTACTCTAATATACAACTGGGCGTGACAAATTCACCCAACAAACCACGAGAGCCGCTGCATTTGCATCGAGGTAATGGGAAGCCCTGTGGGAACAAAACCATCATCACGGATCCCAAATTCCACACCTTGCCTAAGGAAATCGTTTGGTGAAGTAAATATGCCTTCCACTCTGGAGTTCGTATCCGCCATCGACCTTCTTCCACATCTTCTTGGATGTCTCTCTCTTTTCCCCCTTGGAATCCACATAGTAGATACCTGAGGAGAGGGTGTGCTTCTTAATCTCGACAGAGTGGCGCTTGGAGCGACCTGAAGCTTCCGTTTCGGTGTCGTCACCGTCATCCTCCTCATAATAAGCATCATCAGCAGCGAATTGAGCTTGTTGGTACCGGTCATCACCATACGTGCTGCCAGCTCGACTATACTGTGGTGCATCCTCAGCGGCATCGTCATATCCCTCGCCATAGCTGTAGTTGTAGTGTGTCTGCGCGGCAGATGAGGTTGATGGGCCGCTCGACTCCGCACTCTCACCATCTGGGTTTGGCTCCTGTTGGCGATCGTTTCTGCCCAGCTTCGTCAATCTGGCACCAGAGGTATTGTGAACCCATCCCTTATCCGCTCGGCGCCAGGTATCTAGGTCGGGATATGAATAATCGAGATACCTATCCCCATTGGCAGCCATCATGGCTAAACACCAGAGTGCGAGCTTGACAGTGAGTTGGCCTTGTCCGCTTGCGTTCCAGGGAATTACTGCGTACTCTGGGGGATTGTATCGCCATTTCATAGGGTCGTCATCACGGAATGAGGAGTCAGCCGTGCCACTAGACATCACCGAGATGTCGCTCATCTCCGAAACATCGGTGAAATGGGTTCGAGCTGCAACCCGGCGAGGACGCTCAGCGGCCATGGTTGCTCCGACATGTTCGAGCGCAACCCGTAGGACCACTAGATTTTCATCTGTGAGGATGAATCCGTACCTGCATCTGTTGATGGCCATGTAATTGGCGATTTGATTCATCACCTTTTGCCACTCGTCGTATTCGCCCTCTGTTCCATAAACCATTGAGGGCTTCCACTTCGCACTAAGCTTCGTATCTCCTGGAAGGATGTTGATGTATGTCCCATTATCCATCCGATGGTATTCCGAGATAACAGACCAGTCCGGTTCCAAGTACGTGGGACATCGAGTCCCCCGGCCGTAGTGGCAGGGGCGCTGCTGCTTTGCTAAGGCATAGTTGATGACGGGACTCATGAATCTTCGGGCAATGTCGTCAAAAGTTGCCTCATTGAAGATGTACTTGTCATGGCCCAGCGACTTTGGCTCTGGTGATCCGCTGTAGTCCTGGGCAAGCTCAGCAGAGAAGATTTGAGTTAAGGTTTTGTAGTTAAACTCATCCCAGGGGCGCCATTCTTCAACCACAACACCGGGTGCGCTCAGGGTATTGGTTCCGCCCCCTACGAAATTGTGGACTTCAAGATTGGGCTTCGTGAGGGCCTTGAGGAGGGATGACATTTCCGAGAAAACTCCCTGTATAGGGAATATGAAGGGGATAGATGGTAGATGGAGAAAGATAACAGAAAGAAATCGTCAGAGAGGATAGAAATCGTCAGAGAGAGCAGAGACGATGAATAGGGATGCCAAAGGGGTAAGAGAGATTTAATGAAGAAAACCAAGGCGGAGAAAGACTTGAGTTGACAGAATGAGACAGATGATTGTTGTGTGATTGATCAATGGGGGTGTAGAGCGGAGAGAGTTGACAATTTATATTTCTCACCTCACCTCAATCTGCCACATAAGAGCGGAAGTCAGTGTGCCTCGCTGCCTTCCTACACCATCATGGCTTCACACCTCAACCAACACCACCACATTCCAAGCGATAAGAGCCAATAGAAACGATTCTGTGCCGCCTGAGAGAATCTTCCAGTTAGCCGCCTGGAAAATTCTACCATGGCACTCAGAGAGTCAGACTCATGTCTACAAGGCCTTGTATGTAAGTGGCCCACACGAGGCCCGTTGGTAAGACCGGGGATTCTAATCAATCCGCGTATTCCAGTCCCACGCCTTGAGATTGGTTTTTGTAGAACACTTGGGAAGAATCATAGATGCATACAATAGAAGTTAGGGGGTTCTTGGAATTTTTCGAAATTCTCAGAATTATTGGAAATTACTGGAATACATAGAACTAGAAACCACTGGAGTATATCTGAAGATCTATTATTCCGTACACAAAGTCACTGGTGCCTGAGATCTAAATACTCCCTTGTCACCTAGCCCTGTCGGTTCGTGACCTTCACAGCCTCGTTTGTATGCTGTTGGTCGATTGTGGAGAATGACTTGACCAATGATCTCGCTGCCGTCATGATCCATCGATGCCGCCTTGGAGCCTAGGAGGTTTCCATTAACGCTGTTCTCGTTGTTGCCGCCCGTTATTATGTTCATCACCAACAGCATCATTCATCATCAACGATACTGCATTTTGAATGGTGCAGTTGGAGGCAGCCAAAACCCTGGCGTCGAGATATAGATAGAAACCCCACCCATCTCACCGGCAAAATGATGCTTCGTGTGTCTTTTTACGCCATATTCGTCCATGATTTGCCCAATTATTTTCAGCCTCTGGTCGCGCCCACCATTGAGCCTCATTCACGACCAGGGTTCCAAAATCGGCCATTTCCTGACAGTCTTAAACATTCAGCGTGCGCCTGGTACTTCCCTCCGTATCCAAAAAGCCGTAGTCAATCTGGTAGCCATGTGCACACCGTAGGTAATGCGATCACAGACACAATGTGGCTGGCTCAGTATTACTCCGTACTCCGTACTTACTCCGTAATTGAAGCAAATTGGCTTTTACAGTCTCTCGCACTGTATGCCGCACTGTACCGTGCGCGTAACCCTCATTATTATAAACATACATACAAACAACACACCCTTCATCTCATTCCTGCATTCCTCACCACCCACCACACACCAGACCATCATGGCGCCCTCACACTATCCGTCGATGGCTCTGCCATTCTGTGATGACGCGTTAATGGAAGGTCCTCCAAGTTGCACGCTCGAGGCATTCAGGAAACCCCTCCTTCGGAAATGCCCCTTTGATCTCGATTCAATGTCTTTGAGAGCTCGCCTTGGTGGCGGCCTCGATGGGTATGTCTGGAAGGTTAAATTTGGGAATAAGGGCCCCTTTGCTTTGAAAGTGGTAAGTCTTTGCCTATGTTTACCCTCCTTTTTGGCCTTTCCACGCCCCCTTACCTCTATCTCTGTTTAGTTCTATGACATGGAGCCGGCCCCGTATCCCATGATTCATTTTCCCATTCAGCGGGAATGTTATAACGCTGCGCTTCTCCAGATGATAGAGACATCCGTAGCCCGAGTCACTCCTGAGTCCCCAATCGTGGTTAACGCCGAGCCGTCTATCCGACAGGACGCCTACCTAAATCTCTATGCATATGCTGAGGAGTTCCGTCCACGAGTACCACCATTTCTTGCAGAAAACTCTCTACCAACCACAACAATATCCAAAGTCCCACGCCTGAGACAGTGCTATGGCTGGCTGAGCCTCAACACTAGTCAGCTGTATGCGTCTTCTGAGTTGTGGGCCCCGTGCTACAAAGTAGACAAGCAGAGGCGATATCTGGAACCTGAAAAGGACTATCTAGCGATTGTTTACGAGTACATTGAGGAAGGTGAAAATGACGCGACCGCTGTGGAGGAAGTGTTGAAATTTCTATGGCTCGCGGGCTTTTGTCGTACTCTCTCGCCCCTCGAAAGAAATTGGACAAATAGTGTGTTACTCGATTTGTCTGATTTTGTTCCACCCCATCTCGCTGGCTGGAGGGAAGGAAGACTCTACAGACCGACAACAGCTGAGAATATCTTACGAAAGTAGTTTCGTTCGGCTATGCAAGGACGCATAGTAATATGGCGAAAGGAGTCACAGATCACGGCCTTTGTATGTATAAACCGAATTGCTTTTTTCATGATTTTTTATATCTATAATTTGCCTTATGGCGACCTTACGTACTCTTCCTTGGTGTTTGTTTGTGACTCTTGATGCAGCGATTCATTTATATTTCTTTAACCTTCTCACATTACCTAGGTATGGAGGCTTCTTTGCCATGTGCACCTACACATAGCACCAGCGAAAATCACTGGTCTTTACCTAACCTTGTGAAGTTGCCCAAAGCGGAAGGAAGATCACCTCAGGATTGGATCTGGCGACTGGGTGGAGATCCGAGAAGCGGATGCTCCCGAAGAGAGGCACGGGCCTGACATCACTCATGCGCAATATTGTTTGTATAGGCAGTTTGTAGTTATAGCTCATCTCTTTAGCTAATAGTACCGAAAAATTCGCGAATTCTCTTAGCCCTGGGGGTGAAATTTTGTTTGCAGCCATCATTGGAGTCCTCCCAAATCCCAACGGCAGGGCTTTGAGGCGGGGGCTGGGATGGCTGGAATCAGGCAGAAAACGATGAACCACCACTGCCTCCGAGTCATACGACGTTATGGAAGCCTATTCAAAGGAGCTGAACCAGATCAAATAGCAGGGTGTAGGCAAATATTTGGGCGGCGGTGTCAAAATAGTGTAGCCCCAGCTGAGGCTGTGTTCATCATGACAGTCAGCCTCATTTCAGCCCAAGCAGATTCAGTGTTGGGAGATGCCGTTAAAAAGTAGTCGATTAGCATCTTTTGGATTGCGGGCTCATTAACAAATCCCACATCTTTCTCAAATTACTTCAGAATGATCCCCCTAGATCTATCTCAAGATGCCCTCGTGGCGTTGGCTAGAGAGGCCATGCACGATCGCATCGTGGGCTGTCTCTTCGGATCAGCCCTTGGCGATGCCATCGGCCTGTATACCGAGTTTCTGTCCGGCGATATGTCTGTCCAAGCATATCCCTCGCGGAAGTTTATTTTCTCCCCGGCGTCGGAAACCACGCCGTTTCGACGGGATTCACACCGAAACCCAAATCTCCCTGGCGATTGGACCGATGACACCGACCATGCCATGTGCATCTTACTTTCCTATCTCCACAAGGATGGAAAAGAGCTCGATCCCCAGGAGTTTGCATCTCGGCTGCATATCTGGGTCCGAATGGGCCTCCGAGCACTGGATACCTTGCCCCTTGGCCTAGGTCGAACTGTCGGTGCCATTGTTCGAAGCAAGACATACCTAGATGATCCAGAGGGCACGGCAAGGAAGCATTGGACCAACGGTGGATATAACGTGGCTCCAAACGGCAGTTTGATGCGAACGCATCCACTGGGATTGATGTGCATCCACAAAACACTCGAAGAAACGTTCCAAATTGCCGCAGATTACTCGATCGTCACTCATGTTGACCCAAGATGCATTATTTCATGCGTCATTGGGACGGCCCTGGTCCGAGGCCTCGTCCGTCAAGAAGTCTATGCTGAGGAGCACATTGATGACATGGTCGCAAAAGGAATCGCCTGGTATTATACCTATCGCGAACGGCAAGTCGAGAAGGACCCCAGCAGGAAGGACGAGCCAGAGCTGGATCTCAGTGAGCTTCGGCGCCATGCCAAGGTCAATGACATGGCTGATCTGGAGCTGGATGATGGGTACAAGATCGGGTATGTCTACAAGACGTTTGGATCTGGTATCCACATGCTGCGTTTGGCGATGCGGGAAGTTGCGGCTTCGAGGGATATTCTCCCCAAAAAGATGTCCGTCTTCGAACCTCTTGTCACTGATCTTATTATGCGAGGTGGTGACGCCGATACGAACGCTTGCTTTGCTGGAGCCCTCGTCGGTGCGTATTTGGGCTACAAGGCTCTGCCGCCTCACTGGCGAGATGGACTGCGACAGGGAGAGTGGCTCATGAAGAAGGCAGAGGGCCTGAGCATTGTGTTGGGAATCGCGTACGGGACCTACAGTGGTGTAGAAGATAAGGATACTGCACCCGATGGTGGAAGAGGATGGCTGACAGATAACCAAATGGAGGAGAAAGTCATGTTGTTGCAAGCAGACATGGCTAAGAGGGAACATGAGCGAAACAAACAAGAAGAGAAGCGAAAGTCAAGAGGCAGTTGGTTCGGCGGTCGCGCCAAAAACTGACACAGGGTTAATCTTTTTGTTCATGATAGTGCCATTCCCCTAGAAACAGATGTAATCGACTAATGTGTCTTTATCGACAACTTCCAAGCAAGCTAGCAAATGTGTGTCCGTGAAATGTTGGAGGAGTCTCGTGCTCCTATCCGCAAACAACTCTTGAACAAACGGCCACCCTTGACCAACAATAAAGAAAACCTATTTGCAACCGTTGCAAAACAAAAAGAACGCTCGGCCCGAACTGTACTAATTTTCGTACAGGCGTTAACAATCGCCTTCGCATTCATAGGCCTCGTCCCTGAATGCGCTCAGCAGCAATGCCGTACGACGACAGGGTATCTCCAACCTCACACGGATCCTCACCAAACTCGACCTTCTCAAGGCCAACCGGACGGTCCTTCTCGAGCGACATCTTGCCCATCTGAGCCTGGCAGCGGTAACTGCCAAACTTGAACTCTACGACAGCCCTGCTACCAGCCTTGATCAGCTCCACAACTTCATCTACCTGGAAAATGAAGCGATCCTTGAAAAGTTTTGTCAAGCTGTTCTCGTTGACAAAATCAGCGCGTCCGGTGATGATGAGGCTGCGAGACATCTTGCCCACAACGGCGTGGCTGCTGTACTTGATGCGATTGTGCGAGATCTTCACGCGGTAGCCCTGGACGTAGAGGCCCTTGGTCCACGATGTGCTGAGGAGCTGTTGAGCGGCGTCCGGGCTGAAGAAGACGACTTTGGCAGCAGCGGTCTGGTGGGTGAGGTAGTCCGGGTAGTTGATGTAGCTGCACCAGATGCGGCCGATGTTGCGAATCGAGGAGAGGAGCTGCTGTGTCGTGACGTTAGGGGGCAGGTTGGTCAGCCAGAGGGCGCAGTTCTCTTCGGAATTGAGATGTTCGGCGCTGGCATTGGTTTCGGTGTGCATACCGTGATAGCGGGAGGAGAACTTGGAAGATGCCGTGGACTTGGAGGATCCAATGTTGTTGTCGGGGATAAAGGCGCTGCAAGGCGTCTGCTGCATGACAGCCTGCATAGGGAGAAAGCCCTGCACGTGGTTGTTTGGCAGTACTTTGATGGGCAATGGGGCTGGAATAGGCTGTCTGATAGGATACTCCTTGTGGGCGAGGCGGAGGACGTCGATACCCAGATTCTGAAGACGTCTGTTGTCATGAAACTGAGAAGCAGCCGGGGCATTGAGCTGAGCGTTTCGCAGCTCATCCGTAACAAAGGCACCGGAAGCGTCATCAAGGGGTTTGATGTTGGTGTTACCAGTAGCACGAACATGGTCGTGGGTAAGATGAGCATTGAGTCCAAGAGATAGTTGAGAGAACTGGGCAGTAGTCATTTGGTCTGTGTGGTTCCAACTGGTCATGTCATCTGGATTGGAACTCTGACGGCGTCCGGGTATGAAGGACGGGATACGAGTGAGAGGTTGAACGGAGAAACGATGGCCCCTGGCTTTGTACGCATCCAAGGAGCCCCATCGCATATGCACGGGGGTCTCCCGGCCAATACGAATGCCACGGTCCGGTGTGGTAGGTCGTGGTGCCCATATCTGAGAAATAGGTTTGACGTAAGTGTGTTCTCCCTGGTGGTAAGCCGTGTCAAGTCGCTGATGTCGGTGATGAAGGCCAGTAGAGGCAGAGTCCTTAGAAGTGGTGGCCATAAACGTGTATCCAGGGAACGAGGCAGCCTTGGTATCGGCAAAGCGATGAGGAGTAGGGGTAAGATCCATACCAGTACCGAAAATATCGCAAGTAGAATCCTCAGGGGTCTTGGGGGTAATCTGAGGGCTATCGGGAGACGAGGAGAGGGACAAGGACGAGATAGTAGGCATCTCGTCGCTGTCGGAGCTGTCCAGCTTGTTATCGGGGAGGTTTGGAGTGTCCATAGTGATCTGCCTATGCCGGTGATGTTCGAGAGAGAGTTGAGGTGTCTGCTGTTCAGGAACTTGGGGGCTTGAAGGGGGTGAACCGTGAAGGTCACTATGAGGATGGTGTTGTGAAGAGTTGGGAAGCACAAACAAGGGGAAGTTGGGAGGCGAGGCAGTCTTTAAATAAATTCGGGGCCCAGTGAATTCACCTTTGAGAAGTCCAAAGTGAAAAAAATGTGAATAGGTCAGACACAAAGGTGAATATCGGGTTCGTCTGAAGTATATGGGTATTCAACGTGGGTCCCAGCCACAGGCTTTAGTGAATGAATAGCAACAGCCCGGGACTATGTAAGAAGAAATTGAACCTATTGTGAGGGCAAAAATAATAGGTTTTTAGTTTGTTTTTGGGGGGGGGGGGGGTTTGG